>VZRI01002031.1:1205609-1218136 GCA_013397515.1 Upupa epops
CTCTCCAACAGGTCAGTCCCCACCCTGTCCTGGTCCCTGGGGTTGTTCTTGCCCAGATGCCAGACTCTACCCTTCCCCTTGCTGTACCTCATTCCATTTCTCTCTGCCTAGCTCTCCAGCCTGTCCAGGTCTCACTGAATGGCAGCACCTTTCCTAGGGGGACAGGCTGAGGGATATAGGGTTGATCAGCATGGAGAAGAGAAGGCACCAGGGGGACCTTATAGCAGCCTTACAGCACCTGAAGGGAGAACCTGGGGAAGAGCTTTTTCCAAAGGTTTGTACTGATAGGATGAGGGGAAATGGCTTTAAGCTAGAAGAGGGCAGATTTATACTAGATACTATGAGGAAATTCTTTACAGTGAGGGTGCTGAGGCACTGCAACAGGCCATCCAGGGGTGCTGTTGCTGCTTTATCCAGGCATGGAAATGTTCAAGGCCAGGTTGGATGGGGCTCTGTGCAACCTGATCTGGTGAGGGACACCTCCCCTGCCCACAGCAGGGGATTGGAACTGGATAATCTTTAAGGTCCCTTCCAGTACAGACTGTTCTATCATTCAATGAAGACCTGAGGCATTGGCCATCCCACCCTCACAGCATGTGCCTGGCAGCTGGCACCACATGAGGGGTTGGGAGGGGAAGGCTGGGACAGGCACCCTAGGCTGCCCAGCCTCAGGGACTGTGGTAAATCCCATGGCTGGGTGGTTGCACAGAAGATTTCCGGAGTCCCCAGCAATGAAAGAGCAGAGGAAATCCCAGCTGGCCAAGGCATCTGTCTGCCAAACGCGTGTCCCCCTCCTTCAGCTCCGCATTACATCAGCTTGGAGCAGGGCAGCCGTGCTCAGAGCTCTGTTCTTGACGTGCTCCCACTCCCTCCCCACTGCTCCCCTGGCTGGAAGCAAAGCAGGGGCCAAGCCAGCAGCTGTCCCAGCCCCTGTGCTTTGGCAAGTATTTCACTGCTAAAAGCTGCTGCCTGGTGCTCGCTGCAGTGGGAGGCCCAGGGACAAGCAGGGGGGATAGAGAAAGGTCAAGGCCAGCTACCAGCCTCATCCAGCATCCTAGCACCCCCATCCCTGCCCCCTTACTAGCAAGTGAGGCTCATGAAAAGCTCTACTGCCCAACACATCTTGCTCAAGGCATCACCTCCAGGGCATGTTCTCCGCCTCAGGGCTGAGCAGAGTCAGGGCAGGAAAATCCTCCCCTCTAGCATCTGGTTATCATCAGTGTCTGCAGAACTGGCTACACTCCTCCAGGCCAGTGGCCAAGTGAGTCGTTTCCCACAGGATCCCAGCCCATTGCTCCCTGCACTGGGGTTTTGCATGTCCATTCCAGCAGCTGGCACCCAGCTCTGCCCACACGGAGGGGTCTGGCCCCAGCACAGAACAAACTGCTGCAGGGCTGTGGCTCCTCATTTGCAGCCTCCTGCCCTGGCCTTTCCCATCCTTCCTGTCATCGCTGTCATCATCATCATCATGGGGGGGACTTCACGATGCAGATTCACTTCACATAGAAAGGGTCATTTTCTCACGCTAAACGTTTGATGGGAGACTCAGAGCTCCCAGTTTAAGCTGCAGTGTGACATCTTGTGATTTACTGGGGCTCTCGCACTCTGTGATGGTTTTAGGAATCCTCTGTCTGCTGGATCCCAGTGAGTACCTCAGGATCTCCACTCACACCCGACGGTGATGCATCCAGACCCCTCCTGTCACAGAGGAAGGTTTGAAGACAGAGCCAAGGGCATAGAGAAAGCAAACTAAAAAGCACTTGCTACTCACCAGGTTTCAGCTGCTCCTGCTGACTAAGGCAGCCCCAAGTCATGGGAACAAGCCAAAGCAAACTCCAACACCTCAATGCTATGGTGTCACAAAGCAGAGCAAGAGGAAAACACCTTAAAACCAAGGGAATACGGGACAATCTCATCTGCAGGGGGGTTCCCTGCCTTCGGCTGTGCCCTGGGGGACCTTACAGCAGCTGGAAAGGACTGTCTGGACCTGGCTGCCAGAAAAGCCACGCAAATAGGGACATTGTCCATGTGTGTTCTTTCTCATTTGGCTGCAGGAGAAGACAGTGGAGGGAAGGGCGGGTGGGCTGGAGCTAGAGAGCGAGAAGAGCAGAGCTAGACCGGTACCATTGATCCTGATGGGCTCCAGATGCTCCTCACCCCGACGATGACTCATGAGCAGGGATGGACCAAGCCAAGACAACGGGACTGACTTCACCCTCTCCAATTCTGGTGGGATGTGACCCTGTGCTTCAGTCTCCCGTTTGCCACATGCAGAGACCACCCAATGCCGCTGGGGAGGTGCCTCAGCAGCTGCTGCTGTGAGCTCTCACCAGCAGCACAGGAAAGCTGGGTGCTTCTGAGGGGGGTACTGGGACACCCACATCTGTCTGGCGTTCAAACCTGTGACTTCACCTTCTCCAACTTAACCCCTCACACTGGGATTTCAGATGAAATCCTGCCTTCCCAGGGGGCTCCTATGGGCCACTAAAGGCTTCCCCTATCCCTTCCATCCTGGCACTGTGTCCCAGGCTTCTGTTCCCACAAGGGACATCAGTACAGCCACAAGAACCTGCTGCCAGGGCACTGTTTTCTTACTGAAGAGAAAAAAACACTGGCACAACCCCCAGATCAAACAGGAACTTGTTAAATTTAGCTGGGAAGGCCAAAAGGCTGGTGGGGATCCTGCCCTCACTCTGCCCTCACCCAGGATGCCAGCTCTCTGCACTCCACTGGGACCAGCTAAAGGGTTGGGAACCCCATGCCTGGTACCCTGACCCTGCCAGGCTGCTCCCTTGGGCTGAACAGAGGACACTGGGTCACGCAGTGGCTGGCACACGCTTATGGCACCCCAGTGCCACCCCGAGCGATGAAGGTAGGTCAGGGATGGTTTCGTGTGGGGGACTCTTTTTCTTCTGGGCCAGCACAAATGTTTGTGTCAGCGTGTGTGCTGGGAGGGGGTTGGCGATGGGGGGAGCCTCTGCTGGGGGGCAAGAACAGTGCTGGAAGGAGATACAGAAGAATGGGAGAAGAATGTGACCCCCAGAACAGGCCCTGGGAGGAAGAGCTGGCACCGGGGGGTGCCCGCTCCCCAAGCCCGAGCAGTGCCAGTGCCAGGTGCGTCCTGCAGCTCCCAGCCGCTCTGTCCCCGCCGTCTGTCACACTGAACCCCCCGGCCCGGCCGCCGGCCAGAGCATCCTTGAGCGGGGCCGCCCCTCCCTCCCCTTCTTCCTCCTCCTCCTCCTCCTCCTCCTCCCACCGACCGGCCCCGAGCCCCGGCGCCGCGGCCGGACCAGAGCCCTCGCGGCCGCGGGGCTGGCCGGAGCCGAATTGAGCTGAATACAGCCGAACAGAGCCAAGCCGAGCCGAACCGGGTCGGGCCGGGCCATGCCGTTCTACCGGCGACGCGTGGTAGCCCGGCGGGTGTCGTCGGTGCCGCTGTCAGAGCTGCGGGACGTGTGCGGGAGGGCTGCCCTAGCGCTGCTCCGGCAACTCGCCGAGCTCTGCTGCCACTCGCTCGCCCTCCTGGGGGACATCGAGGGGCACGTCCTGGCCCTGGACCGCCGCACCGGGCGGCTGCACCGCCGGACCGCCCGTCTGCAGGCGCTGCTGCGGGGCAGAGGGCTCCCCGCCACAGGTAAGGGCATCCACGGGAGTCCCGCAAGGACACCCAGCCCCGAGGGGGGGTGCGTGGGGCGGGGTCCCGTCTCCCCTCCCCAGGCCAGGGTGATCCCCCTGCACCGTGGTCCCCTCCACTGGGTGGGTGACCCGCAGTGGCTCCTGCCGTCGAGGTTTCCTCTCCGAGTCCCGGCGTGGCCAGATGCCACCTGCAGCGATGCCACCGCGGCGCTGCAGTCACCAGGGCAGGTACTGGCTGTGGCATTGGGGTGAGATCGGGACAGCTCGGCAGCCCCGGCCCCACAGCCTGGCCTTTCCCACACGCAGTGGGCACTGTCCAGGCTGGCAGCCAAGGGCACGTCCCTCGCTGCAGCCCCCAGTACCAGTGTCGCTGCCATGCAGGCTCCTCAGGAAAGCAGGAACACCCGGCTGTGAGAGCTGCCCCTCGGCTTCACACCACTGTGTCGACCCTTCATCCCTGTCCTGGTGCAGGGGATACGGCTGCCACCTCCTTTGCCAGCAGCCAGGGGGTTCTGTGCACCCCGGGTACCCCTCCTGCTCGTGCCCATCATGGCACTGAGCAGGGTTTGCCTTTGCCCAAGACCGCCTGCATTTCCCATCTCGAGAGGCTGGGTTTGGCACAGACTGCTGCTCTGGGGGTCAGAAGCTGGGAGCTTGTTTGAGAGGAGCTTAAAATAAGCTCGTTTGGGGATTGTTTATAGGAGTTTATTTTAAAAGGCTCCGTGGGGCGGGCAGTGCTGTTCAGCACGTTTTCCCCAGCGGCGCCGCTTGGTTCTCAGGCCCTGGGCAAAGCCTGTGCCTGCCGTGCTTCCCCCAAACCCTCTGCAAGCACTGGAACATGAGTGCCAGACCCTCGTCATGCCTAAGCAGAGAGCTCGACCCCTGCCTGGGAGAGTCCATTGGTTATTGGGGTAAGAGGCAGCTTCTGCTGTCCCATGCACTGACTGGCAGTGAGGGCACTGGGAGGGCACTGGGAGGGCACTGAGAGGTCCCACTTGTGCACAAGTACAGCACCAAACCCCGCAGGATCATCACTGTTTGTGCTGGACGATGTCTCAGAGAGGAAGAACTGGCTGTGAAGGTGACCAGATGGTCCCTCACTGCCTGCAGCCGGCTGGCAGGTTGGAACTGCTTGAGGTGGCCTCATGCGCAGCCGAGGTGGCAGTGAGGGGGTGGACGGCAGGGATGGCTGCAGCATGGGCTGGTGTGGGGCATTGCTGCTGCGGGCAGGTGGGGTTTGTGCCCCCTAGGTTGTGTTTTTGGTGCTGAGGGTGGGCTCATGGAGCAGCATCACAGCTCGTGGCCAGCAAATGGTCATCAGAGGTCTGTGGGGATCACTTTGATTTCATTACGGGAATAGCTGGGGTGGTGCAAAGTGAGTGGGAACAAGCTCACCACAGACCCCCTTCACCCCTGCCTGGTGGCACAGAGGCTCAGAGGGAGTATGTGCTTCTCCCCACACCCCAAGGAGAGCACAGCTTGCCCTCCCCGCCTGCTCTGCATCCACCCACCATCGCTGCTGCTGCGCCGGTGGGAGTCTTGGGCTTCGTTGAATCCTTTACTCAGAGGAAGAACAAAATCCCGGCTGCTATTTCGGCTGCTGTTTGTTTTTCTAAGAGCATCAGGCGGTCGCGGGGGAACATTTCGTATCTCCAGAGGACGGGAGCTCTATGCCAGCCCCCGGCACTGTGGGGAGAGTGGAGACAGCCCGGGGCTGTGCGGGAGCTTTGCAGCAGCGTGCAGGGTTCCCTGGAGAGAGGAGCAAATACGTAATGACACCCCACTCGGGGGTTGGGGGGGTTGACTCGTTTCTGTTTTCTGCTGAGGATCTGATGGCGAATCACTTTTCACACCCTCGGGATGGTTCAGGATGGGGCATCCTCGGCTGGGCCAGGATCCTGATCCTCCCTGGCAGGATTAAAGGCAACTAAAAGCCACTGGTGGCCGCTGTGCAGCAGGACGTGTCCATCTGTCTGTCTGGAGGCTGTGAGCCAGTAGGAGCTGCCTTGTCATCCTCAGCGGGACGAGGAGATGCTGGCAGAGGAAGGGTGGGGGGAACCCCTCACCCGAGGAGGCTGTTTGCAGTGTGTGACAGCAGCCAGAGGTTCCGGGATTCCTCTTCTCTTACCCATCAGCAGTTGTGTGAGAGCAGGAGCAGGAGGGAAAATGAGATCCCCATCCCACAGCCATGTCTTAGGGGCTGGCACTGAACCCTCTGGGATCTCCTACCAGCCCTTGGTGCTGCTTTGGGAAAGCCCCCGATGTCCTGCTTTGCGCCTCCCACTCGGATCCCTGGACTGGACACAGCTCCGTGAGCACCAGGTAGATGACAGGAGCCAGTGCTGCCAGCCCAGCCCTCGACTCTCGAGACCCCGCAGCTCTAGAAGTAAATCTCCACAAAGGAAAGGATGGGGGCCCAGTGCCGAGAGCTATTTAGCTGTCGTCCCCAAAGAGCTGCGGGGATGGTTCTCTGGAAGAAACCCCGGGCTGTGCTGGCAGAAGGAGCTGTTTATGGCTCTGGCTGAAATGCTCAGCCATTGCCGTCCTCTGACCTTCCACCCTTCGTCCTGAAACGAGACATGGAGACAGGCAGAGCCACCAGTCGCTGCTCCCCACCCCACTCTTCCTCACTGGCTGGGCAAGGGCTGGCACAGGTTGGCAGTGCCCGCACTGGGAGCCTGGTGCTGCTAATCCAGGGCGCAGCCAACTGCAGCCTCTCAGAAACCTCCTAGAACCCTCCCAGATATTTTCTCCGGTTGCTTTTTCCTGCATCAGAGAGATGATCTCAGTGCTGGAGGGGAGAGCTCAGCTCCCAAAAGGCTGCTGGGGCACAGGCAGGAGGCGGGAGGCTGACCAGGGCTGGGATGGAGGGAGGGAGGAAGGGAAGGAGGGAGGGAGGGAGGGAAAGGAGGCTCTGGCTGCCAAAGGAGGGGGAGCCGCACCCTCCGTTTAACAGGAACCGTCTGTGGGAGCAGCTCGGGATAAATGACCAGCACACGTCTCCCGCTCTGTCTGATGACCCCCCCTTGCCCTGTGCAGAGTGACGTCCTGGCTGCTGCTGATGTGGGGGTGGCATCTCCCGTTACCATCATGACCTCTCACTCTCCCCCTCCCTGCTGGAGCTGGGGTTCCTGCTTAGATGGAGCCAAATTCGACTTCTGGCTGGAAGAGCCTGACTGGGAGCCTTTCAGAAGGCTCTGTAGAAGAGCTGGTCTGGCTGGTGGGCCTGACTGAGCCAACTGGGCTGCTGAGGACTCCCCAGTCCCTGTGGGACAGCGGGTCCTTGGGACTCCCATCACCCAGCCAGATGTGCTGGTGGTCACTGCCAGGCTGTGTTTATTGAGTATGGTGGTGGTGGGTTTCCACTGTGGGGCAGCTGCTCCTCCTGGGAAGCTCAACAGATTGAGAGCAGCCCTGAGGAGAAGGACTTGGGGGTTCTGGGCCAACAGCATGCTGGGCTGCATCAAGAGAAGTGGGACCAGTAGAGAGAGAGAAGTGATTCTCCCCCTCTATTCTGCTCTCATGAGNAGAGGTGATTCTCCCTCGTCTATATTCTGCTCTCATGAGACCCCACCTGCAGTCCTGTGTCCAGTTCTGAAGCCCCCAATGCAGGAAGGAGATGGAGCTGTTGGAACGTGTCCAGAGGACGAGCGGAGGGCTGGAGCTCCTCTCCTCTAGGGACAGGCTGAGAGAGCTGGGGCTGTTCAGCCTGGAGAAGAGGAGACTCCGGAGAGATCTTAAAGCAGCCTTCTGGTCCCTGGAGGGGGCTACAGGGGAGCTGGGCAGGGGCTGTTTGCAANACTAGATGATCTTTAAGGTCCCTTCCCACCTGAACCATTCTAGGAATCCATGAATCTATGAAAAACACCTCACTGGGACAGACCCAGCAGCGGATGTGGAGCACAGGAGCAGGCTCTGACTTCCAGTGCCAGTCTCCAAGGACGGTTGTGCCAGCCTAAGGCAGTTTGAGGCAGGGATTTGCCACTATGGGCATCAGTTCTCCAGCCACTGAGAGCAGCCCTTGGCAGAGCTGTGGCTGCGCCTGGCATGGCCCAGATGCCACTGAGGGCTCACACATGTCAACCATGTGCATCATGGGCACCTGCTGCTTCACCCTGATGGGCAGAGGGGAGCATAGGGGCACACCAGAGCTTTGTCCTACTGCTCAGGAGCCCATTAGGGACTCATATCCAGCTCCCAGCACTGTCTGTGTTCCCTGGGTAACTGGTGCCCAGCACCCCATGGCCGCTGGCACAGGTGCAGGTGGCATGTCGACTGCTGCGGGCACATGGGGGCCATTTGCTGGCAGCACAAAGCTTGGATTGAGTGAGAGCTGGTGCAGCACTGAACAGGCCAAGTGTGCCAGCACGGAGAATCAGCTCTTCTTCTTCTCACCCATGCCAACGGGCTCTGCCACCCTCCTCCTGCGCTCGTGCCTGGCAGTGGGGACAGCCAGGCACTGAGATGCTGCTGGCGGGGGAGCAGACTGGCGCTTCAGGCATGGCACTGGGTGAGTACCCACAGGCACGGCTCCATCCACTGGAGCCCTGAGCCCTGGCATAGATGCCAGTCTGGCATGGTGTGAGGGCTGGTGGCTGGATGCAGCTCCTAGAGTCTCAGTAGAGCTGCACAGCCGTGGGGGGAGGCTGGGCATGGTGGGCATGGGGAACAGGTTGTTAGTGCCTCAGCTACTCCAGCGACAGCAGATAGGAGCATCTGTGTAGGGAACAAGCTCATCCCCCACTAACCAGGCAGTGCCCGTTAGTGGCACTTTACTCCCTTCCTGGCACCTGCTGCATCCCTGCGGAGCAGCCCACACCCTGCCTCAGTGTCCCCTCCAGGGGCATCTCAGGCATTCACATTCCTGGCACAGGGCAGCACCATCCCCATGCATGGGACCAAGTACCTGAGCCTGCGGCTGTCACAGAGGGGTGGGTTTGGGGGTCTGTGTTCCCCACACTCCATGCTGGAGCCCGTGGCTCTCCCAGTCTGAAATCCCAAAGGAGAGGGGCTCATCCAACCAAGCAGGGCTCTCCCACTGCCATCTGGGGGGCTTTGACAGGCAGTGGGAGTGGGTCTCCTTTTACAGGCCCCACTGCTCTGGCTGCCCCCTCTTCTGCTGCTGTGGGATGGCACCAAGAGCCCAGCCAAGGTGGGGGGCTGCAAGTGCCCCACCATGGGGGTGCAGCTGCCTCAGGGTGGGCTGCAGGGTCAGCTTTGGGCTCCTTCAGGCTGCCCCGCACCGAGCCATGGGGCTGATGGCAAGGACTGCTGGGGGGCTGAGATGCTCCAGCTCATCCCATGGCTTGGAGAGGTTTGGGAGGGCAGCTGGGTAAAGCCAAAGTCTCAGCAGGGAGGGGTGCCCGATGGGGGCAGAGCACTGAGGGGGGGGTCTCTGGGCTGCTCTGAACTAGTTGATGGGAGGGAGGTGATGGCAGAATGTGGGACACAGAGCGATGGGGATGTACTGCACTCACTCCCTAAATTCCTGCAGCCCTGCCTGCGCCGTCTGCTCCGGAGGTGGCAGCTCCATCCCATACCCGCACACCGCGGGCGGATCGTGGGCACGTGTCAGCTCCCGTTCCACAGCACCGGCTGTGCCCGAGTGCTTCCACCATGCCCAGGCTGCTCAGGGCACCCTCACAGCTGGGCACCGTCTGGGGCACAGCAGGGCTGCGAGAGGCTGGCACACATGGCGCTGGCAACAGGGGCTCTGGGCAAGCAGCGAGGGGCAAGCTTGCCAATGGTCTCCTCCCCAGGAGGGTGCCCAAGCCCAGGGAGACTGGTGCCCCGCAGATGGGCACAGGGGGCTGCCTGAACCCCTCCAGGCTGGAATCTGGAGCAAAGCCCTTCACCCAGCTGCCTGATCCCTGGCACTGACAGGAGAGGGGATGCTAGCCCAGCCCCACAGTGCGGGTTGGGGGGTGGCATCTCCTCCTCAGGGGTGCCACCCATGTGCCCCTCACTGCAGGGTGGTGCAGTATGGGCCAGTCTGAGTGCCCTTGGCTCTGGCACTGCAGGGTGTAGCTATTTCTTTAAGAAGGGCCTGGGCTGGGGTGGGAGAAGCATTTCCATCCAGATTCTCTCCCAGCAAAACCTGGATCGAGTTAGCAGCAGCGAGCGAGCAGCAGAGTTGGCGCCGCGGCTGTTCCCCCGCTGTGGCCATGGGCCTTCGGAGCAGCAGCTGGGGCAACGGGCAGGCTTCACCCCCTGAACAGGGAGGAAGAAGAGGGCACAGAGCTGGGTATGTTCAAGTTTTATCATCCTCCCCACACTCTAGACTCACTGAGCTGCTTCAGGGAGGGTCTGGTAGTGCTGCAGGGTGAGGGTGGTGGGTGCTTGGCAGGGGACAGGTGACTACTGTCTCTAAAGGTGGGTGCTGGCAGCAGGCTGCCCCAGGGGTCGCCCACTTGACTGGTGCCAGCAGAGCCACCCACTCAGCCCCTCCTGGGCAACGGGGCTGGGGTTGGTGGGTTGGGGCTGGCCAGGATCCTCATCACCCGATATGCAAGGAGTGATGGTGACAGTGGGCACAGCCCATGGGGGGTTGCAGTACCCACCACTCACTGTGCCCAGCCCTAGGGCTAGAAGCCTCCCCAGGGACCCTGCTGGGAGGAAGGTGCTCAGCAAGTCCCTGAGCTGCAGCTGCTGTGGCCATGTGAAGGGTAATGCCAGTGGCACCCTAGGCACCCCACGTGTCCCACGGTGGGCTCAGATGGCACAAACTAGTGGTGGCATCGAGGCACATGGTGGCAGTCTGGGTCTGCGCCGGTGCTCTGGCACAACCGTGTTGGGGTTGTTCTGTTTCCCTGAGCCAGCAGAAACTTTGGGTGATTTGGGATATGGGTGCAGGTTGCTGGGGTGACCAGGGCTGGGGCCCCCATGTCCCTTGGGTCCAACCTCTGTGTGGGCAGCAGTGGCCTGGCAGCTTGTCCCATGCCAGTGGCACCAAGGCTGATCCCATTCCGTCGCTGATCCCATCATGTGTTTTCCTACCCCTGAGCAGCTGTGGGGGCTCAGAACAGGGGTCTTGAGGCTGGGAAAGAGCCTGGCTAGGGATGTGGCAGCTGGGCAGTGCAGAGGGCACAGAGCAATGCCATCCTGGGAAGGGATGGGTTATTCCCTGGTGCAGCTCCTGGGTCACAAACAAGATGTGCTGCTGCACTGGAGGAATCCCAGGAACGCAGAGCCTGGAGGGGACACGAGGTGACACGGCAGCCTCTGCCCAGCCCCTCAACCAGCAGCAGGAGATCCCCGTCAGGGGCAGCTCAGTGGAACAGGAGGTCTCCATCAGTGGGGCTAGCAAAAGGGCTGCTAACACAGCACATGGGGGCCTGAGCAGTGCCCTCCAGCTCAATCATAACCCATTCAGCCCTCACTTTTTGAGACATGGGACCCTCCCACTGTGCTGGGACTCCCCTGAGGGTGCTAGGAACCCCCCCTGAGGATGCTGCCTACGCCTCGCAAATGCCCATGTTGGGCTGTGCAGCCCCCACCCCGCTCCTCCAGCCCTGGCCCGTCCCCGAGCCGTTGTTCTCCAATGAGCTCATCTGCATCGCTGGGTTTTATTTTTGAACACAGTCTCTTGGCCAGGAAATAATCAGCTTGTCCACTTAGCGAGTGTTTATGGCTTCTTCAAAGCAGCTGCTGCTCTGCTAAGGGAGGGCTGAGCTGCTCAGCACTGGACGGAGCTGGTGGCAGGAGCTGTACCCCGCAGCAGTGAGCAGGGGTATGTTGGGGTGTATTGGTCACTCGCACCCTCCTGCCCACCCCAATCCAGTGCACCCCAGCACAGAGACCAGCCGGGATCAGTCCATCGCAGCTCGCTCAGGCTGCGGGACGCACGGCACGGGGAGAGCCTGTG
This sequence comes from Upupa epops, assembly GCA_013397515.1. NCBI lineage: Eukaryota > Metazoa > Chordata > Aves > Bucerotiformes > Upupidae > Upupa > Upupa epops. The sequence goes on from VZRI01002031.1 coordinate 1,217,110, forward strand.
CCCATGGGCACACAGCGCTTCACCGTGAGAGATGAGTTGCAGCTCAGAGCAATGAGGAGTTTGCTCAGATCCCTGGGACAGAGTGTGGAAAGGCTCACGCTGTTGAATCCCAGACCCCCCCCAAAGTCCCCAGAGCAGGGCCGTTGGCAGAGGTGCCGCTGCAGCTCCGCACCTCGTGCCCCAACTCGGCAGCGGGTGACAGCACAGAATGTTTTCTCGAGGGCAGTTCTGCAAACCAGACCCGGAAACCTCGCTCCTTCGTCTTCCCAGAGAGCTCAGAACGAGGTGGGAAAGCACCCACCTGCCCAGCACGGGGGCTGAGCATGGGGGCTGAGCACAGATCTGGGGGTGCCAGTGCGGGGGCCCCCGCACCGCTGCGGCTGTCACACCCACCCGCTCCCACATCAGTCACACAAACCGCTCCTTGCGCCAAGTACTGATCCAATTTGTGGTGTTTCCATAACAACCTCCCAGCGCTTTCTGGTCCTTTCTGTCACTACGCGGATGCTGAGGAGCCTCGGCATGGCAGGGATGCTCCGGCCTGACACGAGCCATTGCCGCAGACCTCCGGCTGAAGGGTGCCAGGGGCTCCTCACCGCAGTAGGGGGCACCTGGAGCAGGTCTCCCCTTGCCCTGGCAGTTGTTTTATCCCCATCACGGGGATCTGATGAGGTCTGGGCTGGGGGAAGGAGCCCAGGGGCAGGAGTTGATGATCCAGACGTGCAGCTCCCCCCATGAGAGTCCCCTAATGCAGCTCAGCCTCATGCAGAGCGGAACTGCCCAGGATGTGCAAGGAGAGGGCCCCTGGATGCTCTAGCAGCCAGAGACCCCCCTGCTTCTCCTTCCAGAGACCCCAGGGCCTGCAGGCTCACAGGGTCCCACAGCTCTCCAGAGATTCCCCAGGGGTACCAACCCCAAAAGCTCACCCTGCACACAGGTCTCAAGCTGCTCTTGGCACTGCCTCAGCCCCCAGCCCCATGGCACCAGCCTCGGGTGCCCCCCACCCCTCCCCAGCCCAATCACCCCG
>VZRI01002031.1:1218592-1229172 GCA_013397515.1 Upupa epops
GACCCGGGAGGGGTGAGAGGGTCGGTCTCTGCTGCGGTTCCCCCTTGCCCCGACCCGACCCGTCCAGTCCCGTCCCGTCCCGTCCCGGAGCTGCGTGGCCCCCTCGGGGTCGCTTGGAGGACGCGGAGAGAGGGGAGAGAGTTGAACCCCAGACTGGGGATGGAATGGGGCTGGGGGGGTCGGCACGGACGGACGGGGTGTAGACTGGGGCTGACCCACTGCCTGGGAACCGGGGATCAGCCCCGAGCACTGGGGAGCCGGCCCCGAGCACTGGGGAGCCAGCTCTAAGCACTGGGGTGCTAGCCCCGAGCACTGGGGTGCTAGCCTCGAGCACTGGGGAGCCAGCTCTGAGCACTGAGAAGCCAACCCTGAGCTGCAGAGAGCAGTTCCAGTGATGGGGAGCCAGCTCCAAGCACTGGGGTACCTGTTTCAATGGTGGGGAGCCAGCTCCAAGCACTGGGGTACCTGTTTCAATGGTGGGGAGCCAGCTCCAAGCACTGGGGTACCTGTTTCAATGGTGGGGACCCAGCTCCAAGCACTGGGAAACCAGCCCTGAGCACTGGGAGCCCACCCTGGCAGCACTGGGAGCCCACCCTGGCAGCACTGGGGTGCTCTGGCACTTGCTGGCCCTCAGGCTGCTTCTGCACAGCCCCCCGCACCCCTAAATCCCATCTCCCACCCACAGCGAAGGCAGTGGGCTGTTTAGGAACCCCAAATGGTGCAGGGGAGGCAGAAAGCCCGGCAGATCCAGAGGAGTGAGTGGAAGGCTCTGAGGTGGCTGCAGGCAGCCAAGGGCAGGTGCCTCCCAAAGGTGCTGGGTCCAACAAGTGGGACCTGCCCTGTCACCCTGTGTCCCCACCCGGCTGGCCCAGGCAGTTCCACAGCCCTTCCCACACACCTAGGGCTCCAGCTCTGCACCCAGCTCCAGCTGCTGGAGATGCCAACAGACTAAGGAGGCTACCCCAGTGCCCAGAGTGTGCCAGGCTCTACCAGCTCCTGCACCCTCTGCCCTTTACCTGGCCGCTGGCTGCAGAACTGGGGTGCGGAGCAGGCAGCAGCAGGGAGCTGCCACCCTGGGGAGAGACCTCAGGAAAATTGCTTAGGAACAGAAAGAAAACGGGGAGTGATTGTCACAGCCTCAGAGACTGTCAGAGCTTAATAATTAGCGGGCAGAGGGGGTGGAAGTACAGCCTGTCTCCCTCTAATTTTGCAGCCACCGTGGTAGCGATTGTTGCGAACGATTGAAACGGGGCACTGAAGCTTCGGGTTCCGCAAGGGGTCCACAGAGATCTGACGTGGCAGGGGGTGAGGGGTGCTGTGCCAGGCGGTGCCCAGCATATCGCCCTCAGTGCTCATCTTGCAGGCGGTGGCAGCGGTTGAACTGGAGTGGCTGTGGGCTGCCCATACCCGTCGGGTGCTGCTTCTCAGGCACGGGAGCTCATTGCGCTTCCGCATCACCCAAGGGATCCTTGGAAGGCCCCAAAGGAGGATTTGTGAGTCCAGCCTCTGCACGATGCCAGGTCATTGCTGTCCTTGGGCAGGGCATGCGTCTCCTTGCACGGAGAGCGCTCACTGGTGCACTGGGCCGTCAGAGGTGCTGGATGGGGTGGGTGCTCAAAGGCCCTCTGGGCTTGGGGCTGCTGGGACCTCCATGGCTGGGGCATTCCTGAGCGGGCTGTGCGCAGGCGTCCTGGCGGGTCCAGACAGGGGCTTATCTGCTGAGGGGAGGGAGCTGAAACGTGATAAGCAGCAGCCAGGCGGTGGGAGAGGAGGGCTGGGACCTGCTGTGCCAGGAGGTACCTTAAAGAGGGTTCATTCCTCTATCCTGTACGCAGGGCAGCACACAGAGGGGTCTTACACGGGTATCCCTGGACGTTCCAACCCTCGTACAGCTTGTATGAGAGCGTGGTGGTGGTTGGAGGGGCTCACTGGAGAAGGCAGCGTGCTCGCGGGCTGCTGGACTGGATGCAATGGGTTCATGGGTTGCTGGACCAAATGTTGCAGGGTTGTGGACCTGATGTGATGGGTTCTTGGGTTGTTGGATCTGATGTGATGGGTTCATGGATCATGGACCCGATGTGGTGAGTTTACAGATCATGGACCCAGCGTGATGGGTTCTCGGGGTGCTGGACCTGATGCAATGGGTTCTTGGGGTGCTGGACCCGATGCAATGGGCTTTTGGGGTGCTGGACCCGATACGATGGATCATGGGCAGCTGGACCTGATGTGATGGGTTTGTGGACTGCTGGACTTAATGTGATGGGTTCATGAGGTGCTGGACCCGATGCGATGGGTTCATGAGGTACTGGACCTGATGTGATTGGTTCATGGGCTGCTGGACCCAGTGCAGTGGGTTCATGAGGTGCTGGACCCGATGCGATGGGTTCATGAGGTACTGGACCTGATGTGATTGGTTCATGGGCTGCTGGACCCAGTGCAGTGGGTTCATGAGGTGCTGGACCCGACACGATGGGTTCGTGGGCTTCTGGACCCAATATGATGGGTTTATGGGTCTTAGACAGAACCCAGCAATGGGTTCACAGGTCTCTGTGCCCAGTGGTCAGTTAGGGCTGGGAAGCAGCCCTTTGTTACCGCAGGGATGGGCACTGTCACTAGAGGATGGGCTCCCAGATGATGTACAGGCCATTCAGGCAAGTCTCATCCCCACATCAGTCACAGCCACATGCTAGCACCTTCTGGGTAGCCGGAGGGAAAATGATCTTTGCCAGTACCTGCTGCCCTTTACCATCTCATCACTCAGATTGGCACTGGCTGCCTGGCACAGGGGCAGATGGGACCAGCCCTGACAAGGCTCATGCTTCTCTAAAGCCTCCTCCCAATGTAATGTGGGGTTTGGGGCTGCACTCCCAGCTTTGCTGTGCTCCCAGCTCCCAGGAGTCTTCATCCTGCGGGAAATGCTGGCACAGCGTAACAGACACCAGGAGCTGCGAGTTAGTCCCTGGGGAGCTTCTGCTCGTGGCTTCTGGTCAGAGCTGAAGCAAGAAGCAGCTCTGTTTGCTCTGGCAGCTTCCAGGGCCAAGTTGAGTGAAATCAGTGAGGTTGCCCTGGCTGATTTTAGCTAATGGGTGCTGGGAGGCTGGGGGAGAGCAGCTTGAGGCAGGTGGGAGGCATCAGTAGGTGCTGGGATAGTGGTTTCCAGGTGGAGATGCTCCAGCTCCACATGCAGGAATAAGCTGTGCCAGGGGGGTCAAACCAGCGTGTGATAGTGCCCCTTCATATCACCCACAGCATTTGGTGCTGCCAGGGGGGGTGTTCTGGCTCTGTGTCCTCACCGTGACCACCAGGGCCCTGTCGCCTCACCAGGCTCTGCAGCAGGGATGCTCAGAGAGAGGGATGAGACCCCTACACCCCAGTGCCTTTGCAGGGTGACGGATGGACCGTGAGCTCTGCAGAACCCCGGCCCCTCTGCCATGGTGGCCGGTGCTGGGGAAGGAAGAGTCGGGACAATGGGCTGTGGCGCTGACTCAAACAACCAGTTCCTGGTCGCTTCCTCTCCCCAAGGGCTGGAGCGGGAAGGCGGAGGAAGGTCATTTCTCTCGGCCTGTTTTCGAGGCAGGGAGCAAAAAGCCGCCTGTGCGCCTGCAGCCATGGCCAAAGCAGAGTGGCTCCTGGCACCCTGGCACCGGGCAGGTAAGGTGGCGGCACAGGCAGGGGCTGGTGGCGGGCAGTTTTCCCCAAGAGGAGCAGGCAGCTGGTGTGGGGGTTCTGCAGGGGTCAGACTCTGGGCTGGGGGAGCCGCCGGGTGCAGGAGCTCATCCCTGGAGGCTGTGTAGTGGCCCCAGGGTTGGTGCTGCTCTGTCTGGGCTCAGCTGGGGGGTGATCCCATCCCTTTTAAAACCTTTGCCAGCCCCTTGTGATGTCTGTGCTCTGATGGAACAAGAGGAGCACAGAGACCCTCCACCTACTATGTCCTAGATCAGATCCTGCCCAGCCTGTGTCCAGCAGCTCTCGCTTGCTGGTGGTGGCAGGAGTGAGGACAGTGGTACTCAGGGTCAGCCCATGGCAAAGCCAGCCGGGGCCATTGCCCTGTGGGTTGATCCCACATTTCAGGCCCCTTTGTCCAGGGACCTGGCCACATTCCCCTCTCAGGCGACTTCCTCGCATTGTCCCAGCCCCGCGGAGTGTAAAACCAGCCGGGCATGGGGGAAACAGCGCTTTCCTGGAAGCACCATGCCCTGCCAGGGGCTACAGCCGCTCCGGCACGGCAGCCCGTGTGCCAGGCGCAGCCGTGAGCCCAGCCCTGAGCACCCGAGTGCCATCCAGTGTGCCTGGCCAGGCTGGGGTGTTATTGCAAGAAGGCTAGCAGGCATCTGGTGTGGGCCACCTTGTGCCCAGGAGTGCTCCTGGCCACGGTGTGCAGCAGTGCTCTGCCAGAGTGCCAGGGACCAGCCAGGGCTGGAGCTGGCAGGTTGCCGTGCCGGGTTTCCTGAGGCCCTGGGGAAAGGCTCACTCCTGGTTTTGGGACTGGGAAGAGCGTGAAGCTGGGGGGTTCATATGAAGAGGGAGCCCAGTAGGGCAGGGAGAAGGCTCCAAGAGTCTGATCCTGCCACTTTCAGGGACAAAGCCCATCGGTCCCTCGGCAGGGAGAGGTTTTAGTTCATCCTGGGTGGCTGTGGTACCAGGCTGAATCCTGTTGTGAGTGCTAGAGTTCCCACCCCCATGGCACAGGTGCCAGGGCTCCTCCGGTGCCCGGTTTGCCAGCCAAGCTGTCCTGTAGCACACACAGAGCTCCCTCACAGGATCCTGACTCTGTCTGCATGGGGTCACGATTGACACTGTCCTTGGGGGCACACGCATCCCCTCCGCTCCTGCCCTGCATGGGGGGGCAGGACACGCTTGGGATCTGGCTGGACAAAGAGGTTTCTTACCTGGTTTTCGGGGTCTCTCTGCAGCCCCAGGCAGGCAGAGCACCCAGTACACGATTAACTCTGAGCCCTCCTGATGGACAGGGTCTGTTCTGGGTGGTTTGCTGCTTTTTAATGGAAACTCTTCACATAACCCAGCCCTGGTGACCCTGGCAGCTGGCAAACCCTCCACCCCCCGCAGCAGCCTGCACAGTGCCGTTATCTCCTGGCAGTACAGGAATCAGCTGACTGCCTGTTAAACCGGGAGGGTGAGGAGAGCCCAGTGCCTCCGGCACACTTGCTGTAGCAGGGAGTTGTTCTCCAGAGACCCCTGTTGCTGCTGGGCCCCAACACAGGAATGCACAGACCTGCTGTGCGGGGCTCCTGGCATGGGCACCCCTTAAAATGCTTCCAGCTCTGCCAGCCTCGGCCACCGGCGGGTCAAATGTCTGTAAGGATGGGGCTGCACAGATGATGTCCTGGGAGGGTCCAGCTTTGGACAGAGCACCCACCCTGTAGGTGCTCGGTGTGGTGTCACTTGAGGATGCTCTTGGAAGCCGGAGCTGCCGCGCGTGCCGATGCATCGTGGCGGGCAGCTGGACCGGCGGGTCGGAGCCCGGTGGGGGGTGAGCGTGGGACAGGAGGCTCGTTCTGCAGCCGCTGCCAGCTCCCGCTGTTTGCTCTTTTCTCTTCCTCCCCGCTCGTCGCAGAGCAGCCTGCGCCTTGGCTCTGGACCACGGGGAATGTCACCGAGCCGCACGCGCCGACACGAGCAGTCACGGTACCGGCAGCGGGACGGGACGCAAGCTTGAAGCCGGTGCCGTAACGGTGCTGTCGCTGGGGTGTAGCAGGGTTTGGGTGGCTGTCGGGATCGATGTCGGCCTCCAGGTCGGCAGTACTCAGTCTCCGGTGCGCTGCCTCGCCGCTGTGCCGGTACCCGTTGCCATGGCTGCTCTGCTGATGGTGCATCGCCCGCTGCTGCCGTTACATCACTGCTCTGGTACCTCCGCAGCGGCGCCAGCTGCGGCGCTGGCACTTCTCGCCCTCTTGGAGAGGGTTGGAGAAGGAAAAGTTTGGTGGTGAGCTGGAGCGAGCGGTGTCATCTCCCGGGAGCTTCGGGTCTGGAGCCGCGATGGCTCTGTCCAACATCTCCCTGTGGATTCGGGATGCCTGGGCAGTAGGTAAATGGGGATGCTGAGGGTGACGGGTTGATGCTCACGGAGGACCCGTGTTCTGCACTCTGCAGGTCTCTCGTTGCGGGAGAGGGTGAAGCTCAGCTTCCCTTGGAGGAAATTCCCCTTGGAGCAAACCCCCCGTGGCTCCAGCCCTGTCCTCGCACACCCCCCGACGGCTGTGGCACCCCCAACCTGGATGGTTGCTCGTGCTTGGTGGGACCTGGGTAGCAGCACCCGCTGCAGTAGTGATGCCAGCTCACACCCCTGCTTGGGCAGCGCCTGGGGACTGTCCCTGTGGGATGAGGAGTGGGGTTTGTGGCAGCTCTGAGAGGGGACAGATGCCCTGGGAGATGTAGGGCGAGGGGGGGATCTGCAGGGGGATGGCAGCCCCTTGGAGATGTCTTGTGTTCTGAGCCGTCATCCGTGAGCCAGGCAGAGGGACACGGTCCGGGGCAGTGGGTTCAGCTTAGCTCTGCCCACCATGTCCTCCTGCCCTGGCTCAGCTGGGGCATGCTGAGTCCCACGGATGTGGGTGGCAGCCACGGCTTGCAGGGGCACCCCAAACCCACTTCTGAACACAGCCTGCTCTGCAAGAGCTGGACCAGCTCCGTCATGGTTGGCACCTCACACCATGTCGAGAGCCACCAAGTGGTGCCAGGCCATGAGGGCAGCCAGGGCTGTGCCCAAACTTGCAGGGTGCAGATTTGAGGTGCAGATGAGTGCCTGCAGCAGGCAGAGCAAGGGTGCTGGCCCTCCCTTCACTCTCTGCCCAGCAGCTTCCGCCAAACCCCAGGGTGGCCCCGTGCTCACCCTGTGGTTTGCCCATGTGGGTAGAGCTGTGAGTGGGTGCCCAGCAGCAGGGTGCTTGCAGAGGTAAGCAGTGCTGTGGGAAGGGTGCTGTGTCTTGGGGTGTCCCAGAGGCTGGGGGATGTGGGTAGAAGCACTGGCACCCAATGAGGCTGATGACTGGGTCTGTGCAAAGTGGGCAGAGGGGTGCAGGGACCACCCCTTGGGGGGCTCTCAGGGCTGGAGCAGAGCCCCCACCTCTTCAAAGAGAGCAAATTGGGGGCTGGGGGTGAACATATGGTCTCTGACCCCCACCAAGCTCCTATAGGACAGGCTTTTGGGGAGATGCCTCGACTGTCCCGTGCCCGGCTGTGCTGCCAGCTGCAGGGATGAGTGCACAGGATGCACCAGAGGCCAGGCCATGGGTTTTCTTCTACCAGGACCCCCAGCCCCACTGCCAGGGGTTTGAAAGAAGGAAAAGCCACATCCCCGTATGAAGAAGGGTTTGCGTTGCCCCACGGCAGAGAAAGCTGCATCCCGGCTGCTGGCGCTGCCCTGGGGCACAGAGTTGGGCAGCAGGCGAGGGCTTGGCATGGTTCACCACAAACACCCCGACACCTCCTGGTTGATATGGAAACGAGTCAAATTATTTAAAGGAGAAAGAAGAGCGAGGAGAGGAGGGGGGGGGGGAAGGAAAAAAGAAGGCAAAAACTTGCCTGGTGTTAAGGCCCGTCGTTATGGAAACACAAATTATAGAAGTAACTAGGCTGGGGACGTGGCACCTCGCGTTCGGGTGCTGGGTGTTGTGCAGCCTCCGTCAGCCGGAGCTGGGGGAAGGGTGGGCAGGGTGGCACCCGCGGGTGCTGCGGTGCCGGGTGAGCTGGGGCATGAGCCAATTGAACATCAGAGAGAAGCGGGGGGGATGCGTCTTGTGCAGAGGATGGCACCCAGGACCTCGTGTGGCACTCGGTGCCGTCACTCTGCTTGCACTGGGGTGGTTGGAGAAAGGTCATAGAGTTAACTGAGGCTGGAAAAGACCTCTGAGATCAAGGCCAAGCGATGACCTGACTGTTCAGGGCTGAGCCCCTGTTCAGGCCACAAGTGCCTCAGGGTAAAGGTCCCCAACCTGCTCTCTGCCTTCAGACTGGGTGTGGATGGGCTCAGCAGTGTCCCCAGCTGGCTTTGACACCCTCTTGGCACCAGTGCTGGGTGGGAAACCCACATCCGCTGGGGTTCCCATGGCAAAGCCTGTTTGCCCCAGCACCACTGAGCTGCCAGCACTTCCAGCTCCTCAGTGAAGCCCAGGTCCTTCTCCTGGGGACTATCAGAGAGTCTGGAGCAGAGCCTGACCTGGCCTGGCCTTGCAGAGCTGCTTCCCCAGGAGACCCTTTCTGGCTGGGATGGGTGTTGTGGAAGGTGCTGGATCCCCTCTGCTCCCTCCTTTTTGGTTGCAACTTCTGTCCTTCTGCGGCAGGGCGTTGCTTCACCGCAGCATGGGGTGTTTCCTGCACCCCACAGCAGCAGGGCAATCACCCAGGCAACAGGTTTCCTTCCCCAATTTCACCCCCTTCCCTGCCCAGGTTGTCCTGGCAGCCTGCAGGGACAGTGCCCAGCCCCTGGTGCAGCAGCCCTGCTGGTGATGGCTCTGTCCGGGTGGCTTTTCCGGGGTGGGATGCAACCACGTGCTGATTGCCACGTTCTCGGGGTGACCTCTCGGGTAGGATGAGTGCAGTGCCAGCGTGGCACCAGCTGCCCACCCGCCTGCTCTTCACTCTACTCCCTCCACCCGCAGCCACCTCTAACTTGGACGTGGAGAGCAAGAAAACAGCCCATGCCAAGCTGCCATGGCAGCAGCCCGTGAATGTCTTCCTGGCGGCCGGGCGCCCACCGGGCATGGAGCAGCTGCACCAGGAGGCCCAGCTCAACCTGCAGAGCTTGCTGCAAGGTAGCAGGACGCGGCGGTGGGATGAGTGAGGGGGTGGGATGGTGCTGCCCTGGGTATGAGCCTGCCACGAGAACCCCAGGGTTGTGTTTGAGCTGCTCCTTAGAGCTGGCTGAGCTGTAGAAATGGGGTTCCAGGGCCAACAGCAGCTCCTCACTGGTCTCTCCTTAACCAGATCAACGTAGCCGTCGGTGTTGTTTCCTTCTAGTCTGTTAACGGAGCCGACGGGCGGCCGCGGATGCTCTGCAGGCACCGATGAGATCAGCAGCCCTGCCTGTAATCTCATTAACTCAGCCCCAGCAGAGCTGCTTTCCGCCAGCCCAGAACGACCAACATTAATTAGCTCAACAATCACAGGATGGGGAGACACTGAGTTCCCTCCTGGCTGTCCCCAGCAAAGCTCTGCTCACCCATGGGACCCCCCGCAGCCCCCCCAGGAGGGTCTGAGGGTCTCAGTGCAGCCTCAGCTGCCCCGCCAGCCCTGGCTTTGCTCCCTTTTCCACCCCTTGAGCTGAACACCAAGACAGCGGGGACAAACAGACAGGGGCAGACCATGGCTTCGTGTTCCTGGTGCTGTGGCTGGTGGCCAGAGCAGGGTGCCAGGTGCCATTTCCCTTGCAGAGGAGTATGAGGAGCAGAGTGCCGAGAGCAGGGTCACGGGGCAGACCTTCCGCACCGCCGATCACTTGCCCCCTGACACCCCCACCGAGCCGTCACCCCGACCCCCACCTGCCAAACGCCTCGAGTTTGTGCTTATGGTGAGTACCAGGGTGGCAGGGCAGGGTGGCACAGCTCTGGCATTGCCTGGGGAGAGGGTTGGCAGGGCTGGGGGTGACATTTGTGTCCCATCCTGTGCTTCTCCCCCACAGCCCCCAAACCAACGAGCCACAGAAGAGGAAACCAGTGGCACAACCTCACTCAGCGCTCGCTCACCCGACACCCCCCTGAGCGTCCCCACCAGCCCGGACAAGCCACCAGGCTGGGGTAGAGCCTTCCCCCTGCCCACTGTGGAGGAGAAGCAGTGGCACCAGTCCTGCTCCATCCAAACCAACGTCGTCCCCATCAACGTCTCGGGTAGGGCAGCCCCCTAAGCCGGGCCAGCACCGGTGGGTGGGTTTGGGGTGTGGGAGGAGTGGGGTGCAGCAGTGGGAGGGGGCTGGCAAGCTGAGCCCGTGTCCCTCTGGGCCAGGGGCAGAGCAGGGGATAACGGGGACGCACTGACATCCGTCATCCCCAGCCATTGCTGCTGCTGCCATCCACATCGTGCGCCCACAGCACCCTTGTGTCAGCTGTGCTGCCCAGCCAGCCCCTCTGTGGGCACCTCAGCTCTCACCACACTCCGTGCAGCCTGCTTGTCTGTCTGTCTGTCCCTCCATCCATCTGCACAGGGCTGCAGCTCCCCACAGCCCACTCTGTGTGGACAGCAGTGCCACACTCTGCTCCCCGGGGTGGGGCCAGTAGCTGAGTAAGATGAACCTCCTGAAGGCCAAAGATGTGTTTCTTCCCTCTCCCTCTGGGAGGGAGAGATGTACTGGGTCCACACGGGTCCCAGTCCCTCATAGTTCCTGTTCCCAGTGTGGCTAGCACCACTGGCCCCATTAACGACAGATCCCAGTGGTGTGGGGTCCATCACCCCCAGCCCAGACCAGAGCTGACCATGCAGAGCTGGGCTGGTCCCCACAGCTTTCCCTGCATCCCACCTCCATCCGTAGCACCATCCCGCACGGCTCACCATCCCACACGCCTGCAGCTGCCATCCCCAGTCGGGGGACACCCAAGGGGACACGGGTATCATTGGCGGGGGGGGGGGGG
>VZRI01002031.1:1243752-1254248 GCA_013397515.1 Upupa epops
GCTCCTCCCAGGGACCTTCTCTGGCAGCTGGGAGCCGGGAGCGGCAGAACGGGCTTTGCAGCTTCGGGGTCCCGCCCGGCTCTCCGGTTTCTCGGGGAGGCAGAGCCGCTGCCACCGAGCTGCGGTAAAAGCTGAGCGGCACTTTCACTTCTTACCACGTACACCCGCGTCCTGTGGAGTCTGGAGCCTTTTCCCCTGCCCTGCAGCACTGGAAACATAGCCAGTCTGTATAAATCCAGCCCTGGGACTGTGTAACCGCCAGGCTGTGTGTGAGGAGGGTGTTGTGTGAGAGTTTTTACAAGCCGTTGTTCTATCCCCAGGATAGTGATCCACTCGCAGGACAAAGAAAACTCTGATCCAGATTATATCCCCATCAACAGCCGCTTCAAGTGCGTCCAAGGTAACGGCTCTCCCATAACTTGCCGTTGTGGTGACCTTCCCATGTCTGCACAGCCATGGGGAGTTGGGCTGCTTTATATTAGTGATGGGCTCTGCATTGGAGCCAGCATGCTCAGTGATTGCCTGCTGTAGCTGATGTTTGGTGTCTGCTGACGTCTGTCTGTCTGCTCCATAACAGCAAGAGTTGGGAGCTTCAGTCCAGTTCCTGCGTGGTTAGAGCAAGACTTAGTACAGTTTGGCAAGCTCGCCGGTCCAAACAGCCACGGGATAGGAAAGAGCATTAGGCCTTGTCTTGGGAGAACTTAAGTAGCCGGAGAACTTAAGTAGCCAGAGAACTTAAGTAGCAGTTCATGTTCCTAGGGCAAGTGCTCATTCAGGAGTAAAAGCATCCTTTCTCAGCCTATCTTGTACCCTTCTGTGTACTCCAGCATGATTCTGCTCATTGCTTTTGCTATGTGGACAAGCTCTGGAGTCTACTGCAAGCTGCTCCTTGCCAGAGCAGATCAGACTGTACAGGGGTACAGCTGACAGCAGGGAGTGGGGTCAGTTATTGCAGCTTTCAGTGCTCTCTTGATCCTGTTTTTCTCTTTTCCAGAGGCAGAAGAAACTCTTCTGATCGATATAGCTACAAACAGTAAGTTTTATGACTGAGACTAAGGCTCTGCTCAGGAAACGGGCTGGGTGTATGTACTGCTTGGTGTTTGTCTTGCAGTCAAGAAGGGGTGGTGTTTCCTCTGGGGGTGCTGTCCGGCTCCTTGAGACTGTCAGCTGTCAGGACAGTCATGGTCCGAATAGCCAGACTAAAGTGTTGGCAGTTGGTCAAGCTTTAACTCCCTAAACCTTCCAAACCTGCACACGAGCCCAGATGACCATGCCATTTCAGTGCTGGCAGCACTCTCTCTAGTCTCCAGTTCTGCTTTCTCTGAGGAGAAACCTTTCCTACTAGTTTTAGAGCTCTACTGTGTGAGATGGCAGCCAGGAGTATTCCCAGAACTGGGAAAACATGATACTCCCAGCGGGGCAAGGACAATCTCAGAAGCCCAGGGGAGCTGGCTGGGGTGCAGATTTCCCTCGGAAACAATAGCTGGATGTTGTTGGCTTTCACTGATGAGCTCAGAGCTTGCCCAGAAAGCCTGGTCAGGGTAGCTGTAAAGCAGCCTTGACTGACTCTTTGGGTCTGTGCTTGTGCCTCAAGCAGGCTGTAAGGTCCGGATACAAGGTGATGAGACAGCGGAGCGGCTCTTTGAGATCCCTGACGAGGAGCGTTGCTTGGGATTCCTCTCAGAAGTGCAGAGCATACAGGAAGGTGAGCAGAGCTGTAGCTGTGTTTGCAAAACCCTCTGACTACCAGCAGCTTCTGACAGGGCTGGTTTTCCCTCCAGCCCACCGGAAGGCTTCTCTCCCTCAGTCTAAGGATGCAGCCAGCTGGCAGCAGGTGGACAAGAACCTCCCAGCGCTGTCACAAGCCTCTTCTTCCGGTACTGAACTGTTACCTCAGTGGTCTGTACAGTGATGGGCCCTCGGGGACAGGAGCTGTGTCCAACCCTACACACAGCACTCTGGCCTCTGCCCTATTTCCTTGCTTCATCTCACCCTATGCAAAATAAACCATCTCAATCCCTGGGTTCTGTTGCCCTGGGCCATCCCAGTGCTGTCCCAATGCTGTGTTCTGCCTAGTGCCTGAGCTTGTGTGCATTAAGGTGCCTCCTGCCTTCACTTGGGGTTAGTGCCCCTTGTTTCCCTACCTTGAGCCATCAGGGGTGATGCTATGTTCCTTTTTATGCTTTCTATGCAGTTACATATCGTGATCTGAGCTGGTTTAAATCAGTTCTCAGTGAGTTGTGCTTGTTTTATTTTCAATTACAGGAGCTCTGGGGTTTGAGGATGACTTCAACACCCTAAGCCTGGAAGAGAAAAGAAACATGCAAAACCACCAGACAGGATCTCGCCGGGAACCCCCGCCTCCTCCCGTACCTCCAGTCAGGCAGTAAGTAACGGGGTGAATCTGTTCCCTTTTTCTCATCTCTTCCTAGACAGCAGAGCTGGTTTTAATTCTGCTCTTGCTTCCTTCTTAGATTTCACCGAGAGAGAGAAGGAGCCTCAAGAGATCAGCCAAAAGTCACCAACACTATGCGCAAAATGTTCTTGCCCAGCACCCAGTCGGGACAGAGAGAGGGTCTCATTAAGCACCTGCTTGCCAAGAAGGAGAAGGCTTATGTCAACCTTCACAACTTCAGGTGAGAGCTGTGGCTGAGGCCCAGCATGCCTGAACACAAAGCTTTTGAAGCTCTCCCGAGCATGGATCTCTCCTGGGTGTGGAATCAGACAGCTGCTGAGGTGAGGCCAGCTGTTTGCCAGCAGTTCAGCTGCCTTTAATGCTGCAGGTTCTTTGTGGGAACGTGGAATGTGAATGGGCAGTCTCCAGACAGCAGCCTGGAGCCCTGGCTGGTGTGCGACGCAGAGCCTCCGGATTTCTATTGCATTGGGTGAGTGGCAGCAGCCTCCTCTTTACTTCTCCTACAGGGACAGGCTGAGAGAGTTGGGCTGTTTAGCCTGGAGAAGAGGAGACTCCAGGAAAATCTTAGAACAGCCTTCCAGTACCTGCAGGGGGCTACAGGAGAGCTGGGGAGGGGCTGTTTGCAAGGGCTTGGAGTGGTAGGAGCAGGTGGAATGGTTTCCAGCTGGAAGAGGGGAGGTTTGNTTCCTTACAGCACTGGGGTTTTGTGGCTCTTGCTTGGATGCGGGGAGGCTGCATTTGCTTGAAGTTCCTGTTGTGTTCTCACAGCTGCTGCTTTATTTACCGAGTGAGAATAAGGAGCTGCTTGTCCAGCCTTTTGCTAGAAGCTGCCTGTAGGAAGAGGGATGGTCTGTGGGATAGGTGGGACGTCTGAGCTCGGCTGGGTTTTTCAGGTTCCAGGAGCTGGACCTTAGCACAGAGGCTTTTTTCTACTTGGATTCTTCAAAGGAGCAGGAGTGGCTGGCTGCTGTGGAGAAGTCCCTGCACCCTCAGGCCAAGTATAAGAAAGTGAGTTATGTTCAGCATTGCAGGGTCTTGTCACATTGCTGGTGGGACTGGGAGGAAGAGAGAAATGAGCTTCCCCTTGCCTTACCTGACCTGGGGAGCAGTGACTAGAAAAACCAGGGCATGTGGGTACTTGTGTCACACAGCCGTGTTAAACCTGGAGAGGCAATTTCTCCTCACAGATGTAGGGGGATGTTGTACTTTGAGGCAGAAATGTATAGAGTTGGGAATCCAAATAACTGTATAGCACCCAATTTAGATCTTGAGGAAGTAGAATGCTCAAGAGAATCAGAGCAGTGGTTCAAATTCCTTATCTGTGTTACCATCTCGCCCCAGAGCTGTAGAAGCAAGGTGTGTCCTGAGCTAGTAAATTAAACAGCTTTTCCTTGAAGAAGGTGAGATCTTCCAGAGGCTGCTACCTTGGGACAGGGTAGCACAGTGCTGCTTCACTGTGGCAGTAAGATTTTGTTCTGTCCAGGTTAGAGCGAGCAGTTGGTTTTTGTCTCTGATGTAGGTATTAGCGCTCAGCACATTGTCTTCCCTTCCTCCTTTGCCCTGTTCACTGTCACACCCCTGCTCTGAGCTCAGCTCTGCCATGTGTTACAGGTAGCCGCAACAGGGAAGCAGCAACTTGCTGAATGACGATTCATCGAGAGGGAGCTTGTGGTCATGACCTGAACTGTGCAAAGGCTCTTGTTCCCCTTCCACTGCTTTACTTGAGTTGCAGTTGAATTTCTCCCCCCCTCTTAGTGGAGGGAGAGAGCAGCCAGGGCCACAGGCAGTGGGAAGTGACTACAACCACAGATCTGGACTGTGATTGTGTGAAGTTCCACTTGTGCAGAGTAGGCTGAGTACTTGGGCTCCTCTGCCTGAGTTCTTCAATTTCATCTCCTTCCCTCACCACACAGACTTAATCCCCCCATCCTCTCTGCCTTTGAAGTGACCATGCTCAGGAAGATCAGGCCTTGTTGCTGGCTTTCAGAGCTGTGCCCCTGCTGCTCTGAAAGTGCAGGGAGGTCATGGGAAGTGCCTTGGTTTGGCACACAGAGAACCAGTGTAAAAGAAACAGTAGCAGAACTGAGAACCCTACTGGGACCATCCATGATAATGGCCATGAGGAACTAGGAGAATACTAGAGCATCTCACAAACGAGAGGTGTTCCCACTGCCTTTCTGGGAACGCAGGACTCCTTGTCTTTTGGCAGGTGCAAGTGGTCCGTCTGGTTGGGATGATGTTGCTCATATTTGCTAAGAAGAATCAGCTGAGCAATATCAGAGAGATCATGACAGAGACTGTGGGTACCGGAATCATGGGAAAGATGGTGAGTCACTGAGGCCAGCTTGTCACTGCGTGACACCTTCGTGCGAGGAACCACACCGTCGGCTTTGTTTCCCCCTGTCGCTCCCAGCCTCAGCTCCTCTTAACACCCGCTGCTCCCTGCTCTCCCCAGGGCAACAAGGGCGGTGTGGCAGCCAGGTTCGTGTTCCACAACACCTCCTTCTGCATCGTCAATTCCCACCTCGCGGCTCACGTGGAGGACTTTGAGCGGCGGAACCAGGACTATAAGGATATCTGTGCTCGGATGAGCTTTGTGACCCCCGATGACAGTCTACCTCAGCTCAACATCATGAAACACGAGTGAGTTCATTCAACTGCTCTCTCTTTTGAAGTGGCACTGAACAGTCCCAGTCAGACTCAAACCTGGATACAGCAAAGCTTCTAAGTGAAGTTTCCTTAAACCACTGTCTCTGTAGCTCACATTTAAACTGTCTACAAACCGAAACCGAAATATAGAGTAGATCAGCACAAAAAACCCTTCAAACACTAAATTATCCTTGATAATCTGCTAATGGAAAGTTTGAGGTTTGGCTATAAACAGGAAGAGCTTTGATACCGGAGAGGGCTTTAGATTTTAATCTTTAAATGAAACCTTTTTGGAGTAAAGATCAACTCTCACAAGTGGTTCTTTAGCTGCTGGTGACAAGAAGGCTGTAGGTCTGTTGGAAAGCCCAGTGAGGAGCAGAGGAAGAGCTGATGGGTGAGACAGGATGAGAAAACTCTGGTTAGGATCCATGGGAATCTAACTCAGCTTTTGCTGGTTCTGCACCAGAATCACGGAATATTCCTGGTGGGAAAGGACCTCCCAGATCACTGAGTCAAACCATGTGCACAACAACAGCAAAAACCAAACCCCTGATTGAACTCTAGCACTTCGTTGGGGAAATGACACTGTAGTGGCTTGGTCTGGCTGCAGGAAAGGCAGTGGAGAGTGAAGGGGTAAGATGTGGTGTCACACAGAGCATGTTGGCCTGTCTGACTGGTTGGTTGACCAGCCAGCTCTGGTCAGAAGCTCTGCCCTTGTCCTCTGTGCCAGAAGAGTCTGGGTCTAGATCACAGAATCACTGAGGCTGGAAAAGACCTCTGAGCTCATCCAGCCCAGCCCAGGACCTAATGTCACTACATGAGGTAGACCAGGACACTAAGTGCTATAGCCAGGCTGTCCTTCAACACCTCCAGACACAGGAACTCCACCACTGCCCTGGGCAGTCCAGTCCAGGCTCTGATCACCCTTTCCGTGAGGAAGGGCTTCCTAACATCCAACCTCGCCCTCCCCTGACAGCTTCAAGCCCTGCCCTCTCATCCTATCACTAGTTGCCTGGAAGAAGAGCCCAACCCCCACCTGTCTGTAACTTCCTTTCAGTTACCTTTCAGGTAGTTACAGAGCATGATAATGTCCCCTGAGTCTCCACTTCTCTAGGCTAAATGTCCCTAGCTCCCTCAGCCTCTCTTCATCAGCCTTTCCCTCTAGTCCCTTGCCCAGACTCGTTGCTGTCCTCTGGACTCACTCTAGTACCTCAATCTCTTTCTTCAAGCGAGGATCCCAGAACTGCACACAGTAATTGTGTAGTTTGAGAACTCGTGAAGGTTGGTCAGACACACTGGCTTCACTGCATGAGACTAGCTGGTGTTCTCGGGCATTTTTCAGACCAAGTCAAGCTCAGGCATCTCCTGTTAAACTGTGTCTACACTCCCCTGTGGGATTCCAAAGGAGATGCTTGCTGCTACTAGGATTCTCTGCTGTCAGGCTCCATCTTCCACGTCTCCTTTTGTCTTCCATGCGTCTCAGCCTTAATCCCCAGCAACCAGCCACCTCTTCTCCTCTGCATCTGCATGGCCTGTGACACTAACCACTGCCTCTTCTTCTCTTCCACATTTGTCTTTGGTTCTAGTGTTGTCATCTGGCTGGGAGATTTGAACTACAGGCTTTGTCTCCCCGATGCCAGCGAAGTGAAAACTCTAATCAGTAAGAATGAGCTTCCCAAGCTGCTGACATATGACCAGGTCAGTGAACTCTGCTCACGTCTGCTCCAGACTCGTTTGATTGCCTTAGTTTAAGATGTGCTTATGCTTGGGAGGAGCTGGCAGGTGCTCTGCAGTGGGTGTCTGCATGGATGCAACCTCAGACAGAGGTGTCCTGGTGACATCGACCCCCTAAACAAAACCATGTTGTACATTTTGCTGGGGCTAACTGGTCACAGTTGAGAGTTATCACAGACGTTGCAACTCATCGCAAACTGAAAGGTAGAACCATGGGATTTGCTACAGCAGCTGCTGTGCCCAGCGTTTTGGAAAAAGTATTGATGTGGAGGCTAGCGCTCGTAGCCCAGGCTCTGCTCAGCCCATCTGACCTGAGTTTTGGGCTGTAGCCTTCCCTACTCAGCACTCTGCTGTGCGCTGAGACCCGAGAGAGCACCAGGACTGTGCCTGTGAAGCATGAACATCGAGAAGTAGTGTAATACCACCTCCGACACACAGTTCAGCAGTGAATCTGATGCTGTTCTGTAGCTCATTTCTGCTGCACTGTGGAGCTTCATGCAGGAAACAGCTGTAGCTCAGATGTTTGTGAGGAAAGCAACAAGGAAACGTTTCAGAAAGAGAGAAGAGAGGGATGGTGTCAGGCTGTCAGGCACACGCACTCCTGGAAGTCTTTGCTAAAACACCTGTCAGGGAAATGCTGGTGATCGTGATGCTTCTCAAGGCTGAGAACTACTGAGGGCATGAGTAGAGCAATTAGTATTTCCCTTAACTGCTGCTGCTTTCTGCCGCCTGCACAGCCTGGGAAGCAGCGCTGGGCCAGTCTGGGTCCAGTCCATGTAGAAAATATTCCACTGGGATGTTGAGTTCTCACCTTTATTAAAGGTTTATGGGCTAAGAGGCAGTTTAGGGGTGTCTGGTGAGTCCCGCAGACACAGATAGCAGTTGCTCTGACGCTGCTGGGGGAGGTTGGTTTTGGGTTGAAGTAATGTGGTTTGTTTGCTTTAGCTGAATATTCAGCGCACTCAGAAGAAGGCGTTTGCAGATTTCACTGAGGGAGAGATTAAATTCATCCCCACCTATAAATACGACTCTAAAACAGACCGCTGGGACTCCAGGTAAATCAGCTGCCGGTGGATATGTTTACCTATGGCATGGAAAGCATTTTCTCACTGGTTCCTAGAGCTGCAGAGCTCTCTGTGTTGTTGTAGTGGTGGCTGGAGCGCACAGGCAGTTTGTGCTCCTGAATCAAGCAGACCCTGCACACGCTGACCAGGGACATGCCCTAAACCTCGGTTGCTGCCCATTCTGATAGGTGAAGGCAGGTGAGGAGGGGTTTTTTCTTCTACCAGGGACGGAGAGACTGTATAAAAGGAGTTGCAGAGAGAAGGAAACGCTCTCTCTGAGTCATCCTGTCCCCAGACTTGCTCACCCGCAGCGATAGCAGCAGCGGTTTCTGCTTGATGCCTCCCACAGCCATTTGTGCATCCGCTGCAGAAGCCTTCTGCTCTAAGTGCAGAAACTGCCAAGGAGTTTCAAACCAGACAATGAATGGCTTTTACTCTGCCTGTATTTATGGATCAGCACAGAAGTTCACCTGGAGGAGGACAACCCAGGACTCACTTGATAACATAAGAATGAATAGCTGAGCAGACTTCATAGGGGAGACAAGAAAAAGACCTGGCAGCAAAAGAAACTAGCACAGCTTGGGTCACAGCACACATGGCTTCAGGCTGTGGAAACAGCCTTGTCTGAGGTGGGTTTGTTTACCCAGGCTGGAAAGGGCAGGGATTTTAGCTGCCCTACAGGGGAAGGGGAAGACAGAAGATGAAACTGCATAGTGTTGAAGCGGAGGGAAGTGATAGGAGTTCACCCCATCGCTGCTGATGCAGTCGTTGACAGAGGGGGGTGGAGGGAACTGCCTGGCTGAGAGAGGAACATCTGGGATGGTTTATTAGGCTTGTTGAATTGCCCTGGTAACCCGTTTTCCTTTGTAGTGGAAAGTGTCGTGTGCCAGCGTGGTGTGATCGGATCCTTTGGAGAGGAGGGAACATCCATCAGCTCCGGTACTGCAGTCACATGGACCTGAAGACCAGTGACCACAAGCCAGTCAGCGCCCTGTTCCGCATCGGGGTAATGATTTTTGTGTGCTAGAGCAGGACCATGGTGCTGTCACAGGTTCCTTCAGGGGGTGGTTCTGTACTCACAGCACCTCTGTGACTGCTGTCTTGGCAGGAGATAGTAAATAAGGGAAACCTTTCTCCTCTGGACTATCACCATTAATGCTGCAGGTTGCCAGGGCTGTGCCACAGAGATCACTCCCAGTAATCTCCCAGTAGGGTGATCAGTGGCCAGAAAGACCCTAGTAACATCTGTATGGGGTAAAATAGGAGTGAGGTTGCCTGTGCAGCATGGTGGTGCAGCCATGCGTGCAGGTTTTCTTGGCCTCTCAGCTGCACCTAGCAAGTGCTTAGAGAAGTATTTCACTTCTGCAGTTTACTCATCATCAAGAACGTTCCTGTGAAGCTGCTCAGGAGCTTTGCTGAGTGTTTTCTGCTCTTCCACAGGTCAAGGTTGTGGACGAGCAGAAGTATCGCAAGTTGTTTGAAGACATCGTTCGTCTGATGGACAGAATGGAGAACGACTTTCTTCCTTCGCTGGAGCTGAGCAGGAGAGAAGTGAGGATGAAACCTGAGTCCCTGTCCACTCCCCCAGCCCAGAAGTGCTAGAACAACCTTTAAGCGCTTTGATTCTGTGTTCCTGGGGCATGGGCTGCCATGGTAGACTCTGGGTGCATCGCTGTGTGCCCCACCATGACCATGAATGTGACTCCTGTTTTCTCTGTGCTCTGCAGTTTGAGTTTGAGAATGTGAAGTTCCGTCAGCTGCAGAAGCAGAAGTTCCAGATCACCAATAACGGGCAGGTCACCTGTCACTTCTCCTTCATCCCAAAGCTCAACGATAACCACTACTGTAAGCCCTGGCTGCGGGCAGAGCCCTGTGAAGGTTACCTGGAGCCAGGTGAGTTTTACAGTGGTTTCTGCAGCGGGTACTGATGAGGGGCAGCCCTTCTGATCCTTCTCATGTCTCCTTTCTTGCCATCACCCTCATCTATTCATCTCATTGGTCTTGTGACCTTCATCCCTGCCACTGCGTGCTTGTCCTTATCAGTTGTGGAGGGTGTCTGTGTTCTCCAGAACTCCTCTGTCTGTTGCAGATGAGAGCATGGACATCTCCCTGGACGTGTACGTCAGTAAGGACTCCGTAACCCTTCTGAACTCTGGCGAGGATAAAATTGAGGACATTCTTGTCCTTCACTTGGACCGAGGGAAGGACTATTTCCTCACCATCAGTGGGACCTACCTGCCCAGCTGCTTCGGCACCTCCCTGGAGGCCTTATGCCGCATGAGGCGACCGATCCGAGAAGTTCCGGTCACCAAACTCATTGACCTGGTGAGTAACAGTGGTTTGGAGCAGCTTTTAACAGGGGGAGAGCATATTCCCTTCTGTTTGCTCCTAAAAGCAGGAGTAGCACCTGCAGCTGTGATCAGCTCTGCTGGCTCAGAGCTCATTTTCTTTTCACAGAGCTTGAGCTTCTCTCCTACTTTCCTCCACCACCACCACCAGTGGTTTTAAGCAGCCTCTGCTATAGCCCCTGTTTCTAGGGAGTTCCTAAATACTGTTTGGTGTTCACTGGAAAGATGAGCCCCGTTCTCTTAGTCTCTCTGACATGTGTTATCTTTCCTGGCTCCTCAGTTCTT
>VZRI01002032.1:1659-14013 GCA_013397515.1 Upupa epops
GCAGCCCCTCAGTGCCCTTCTGGCTGGGAGGTGTCCAGAGCTGACCCCAGGAGTTCAGTTGGGGCCACCCCAGTGCCCCCAGTCCAGGGGGACAATCCCTGCCCTGATTCCACTGGCTGCCCAGTGCTGGCACCAGCCTGGAGGCTTTTGGCCTCCATGGCCACCAGCTCCCTGCCCCCAGGCAGCTTCCTGGAGCAGTGTTGAGGTGAGGGTGACCCCAGGGCAGGACTCGGCCCTTGGCTTTGTTGACCATCCTCCCAGTGGGAGCTCAGGGCTGCAGCTGGTTCCAGTTGGCTCTGGGGGGACACTTTACCTAGGAGATCTGGTCTCTCCGATCCATTGGGGATGACACAACCTGGGCTCCTGCCCTGCTCTTCCCTTCCCTGAAGCCAGGAGCGTTGCGGTGTTTCCAGAGCAGCTGCGAGGGCCCCTCATCGCCATTCCCTGCTGTCACCAACCCTTTCCAGCCACCAGCAGCAGCCTGGACTGGAAAGAGAGGAGTAGTCAGTGGATTTTCAGGGCAGGAACTGGCTGGTCCAGGCACAGCTCAGCCCAGCTCAGAGCACAGTTGGTACCTTGTTTGGCTCTCCGGGCTTTCTGTAGGGTTCTGCAAGGGAAGCACTGGGGTGGCTCTGCTGGTTACACGGGTGCTGCCTTCCCTGCTGCTCTCCTTTCTCGCTGCTCTCATTGAGGATTTGAGTGTTTGATGAGGAGCAGCAAATGAAATCATGTGGCCAGCAAAGGGAGCTCGGGGGCTGTGGGGCTGTGGCAAAGACGAGGGCTCAGAAACAAGCGACCAGCTCAGAAAGAGAAGCAGGTAGGTTCATCCAGCGCTGGGCAACACGGGGGACTGCTCCTCCAGACGAGTGCCCCGGGGTTCCACCTCTTGGGGATTCTATTGCAAGTAGATTTCTGGGACTTCACGGTCATCTACCCCACCCTGAACTCCTCCTGCCGGCCCCTGCGCAGTGTCACCTGATGGTCCAGGGCTGGGGTCTCGCGCGGAAGTAAGAGGTCTCCTTGCAATGAACTTTACACCTTTGGTGCCAGATGCTGAGCTCCCTCCAGCCATGAGCTGCAAGGCTGATCAGGACCAGTTCTCCTTCTGGTCCTTGTGGATAACGCAGGCCCTGCCGATGGGTTCCTCTTGCCTCGTAACTCTATTTTCTCAGGTTCCTCTTACCTTACTCCGTCCTTCTCCCTCTTCCCTCAGCACAGCTCTTCCACCCTAACCTGCGACTGTGGCTACAAGCTGTAGTTTATTGTCTCCCCAGCGATTTCACCATGAACTGGTTTTTATCCCCATAGAGCGAACAGACAGCACCAGGAGAAGGTGATTCCAGAACAAGAAGGGTTTCACTCCTGTGTTGGAATGTTCCGGGCCTGAAGCAGGGGTTTGGGTTGTTCCAGATGCGAGGCTGTCACTGCAGTTCAACTCCGTGCAGGCAGTCACAGCCCTTTCCTCCCTGTAAAGCCACGGGGGGCCGAGCAAGAGTCACCTTCTCTGCTTCCCCATCTCTTCCACAACCACCCAACCATGTGCTGCTCCCCTAATGGGATCTTCTCGTTTGCAGCCCAAAGGAGCCGATCGGAAGCAGAAGACGGACAGGGAGAAGATGGAGAAGCGAACTCCTCACGAGAAAGAGAAATACCAGCCCTCCTACGAAACCACCATCCTCACAGAGGTGGGTGCTCCCTCGCGGGTGCCGTTTGAACAGAACCTCCAGCCCGAGGGGCCAGGAGCTGTCCCCAGATTGACAACAGCTGCAGCTCAACAGCAAAGCAAGTGCAGCTGGCACTGGAGGTGTTGGGAGCTGCTGCAGAAGGGTTCCTGTGGTGGGACTGACCCCACTGCGTTGAAGGGTTTGTACCTTGCCCTGCAGAGCTTTGTTTTGCCCCTGTGGCAATTGGGCCTCAAGGTCGTGAGCTGGCTGAGAGCCCTCGGGGTTGCTTCTTGTGCAGAAGCTCCCAGCGCTGCCCAGGGGAATCGTGGTTCAACCCATCCCCCAGTTGCTCCTCACAGCAGCACTGGTGCTCCAGCCCCTTCCCCAGCTCCACTGCCCTTCTCTGGCCCCACTGCAGCCCCTCAGTGCCCTTCTGGCCGCTCTGTTGCAGTGTGACCCTCTGAGGCCGGTGCAGAACAGCACTGGGAGGGAACCTCATCCTACCCCAGATGAATCCAGAGACGCTCCCCAGTGCCCAGATTAGCTCAGTCTGCCGCATGGAGCTCCCTGGGCTGCTGAGCACTGTGTGGATCAGCCCAGCACTGTGTGGATCAGCCCAGCTCCAGGTTTCGATCTCACAGCCTCCCCCAACTGAATTTTTATGACTTTGGGGATGGAGAATCATTAAATCAGAGCGTTGTGAGTCGATGCTGCTGGCTTTAACCCCCTCCTTCATCCTCCAGTCCCATTTCCTACTGGGTTGTTGGGCAGGGAGCTGCTGTTCTGTTCTGCCCAGACTGCAGACACCCTCTTGCTCTGACTGGGTGAACCTGGTGCAGTTGGGTGAGAACAGGCCTAGGGTCCTGTATCTGGGGAGGGAGAACAGCAGGCAGCAGCACAGACTGCTGGCCATCCTGCTGGGTAGCAGCTCGGTGAAGAAGGGCCTTGGGGTCCTAGTGGACAGTGAGCCCCCTCATGGGACAGCAATGCGGCCTGGTGGCCAACAGGGCCAGTGGGCCCCTGGGCAGCATCAAGAACAGGGGGTCCAGCAGGTCTAGGAAGGTGCTGCTCCTACTATACTCTGCCCTGGTGACACCACACCTGGGGTACTGGGTCTGGTTCTGGGCTCCCCAGTTGAAGAGAGACTGGGATCTCCTGGAGAGAGACTGGGATCTCCTGGAGAGAGACTGGGATCTCCTGGAGAGAGACTGGGATCTCCTGGAGAGAGACTGGGATCTCCTGGAGAGAGACTGGGATCTCCTGGAGAGAGACTGGGATCTCCTGGAGAGAGACTGGGATCTCCTGGAGAGAGACTGGGATCTCCTGGAGAGAGACTGGGATCTCCTGGAGNAGAGCGACCCCAACCCCTCCTGGATGTTCCCGTGGGATCTGCTCTGGGGGATCCTGGGAGATCTGGGAGGTTGGACTGGGTGATCCCAGAGGTCCCTTCCAACCCCTCACATCCTGTGATGCTAGAGCTGCTCTGACTTCCTTTCAGTGCTCCCCCTGGCCTGAGATCTCCTACGTCAACAATGCGCCATCCCCCGGCTTCAACAGCTCCCACAGCAGCTTCTCCATCGGCGAAGGGTGAGTGGAGTCCAGAGCAGAGACCTGAATGGCTGCTGACTGCTGCCTCCCTGGAGAGGTGGATGAGTCTGAGCCGGCAGCGGCCGCTAGCAAAGGGCCAGGACCGGTTCCAGGGGTTACGGGGAGGGGTGGAATTGACCCAGGAGGCTGAATTAGCAGGGGAAAATCAAAAGCCCTTGATGCTGAGAGCTGTTGCCCCTCCTGGCAGCAGCAAAGCCCAGCTCTGGCCCCGGGAACTTCGAGCAGCAGCACAATCCCTGCAGAGCATTGTGACAGTGACGCTGAGCCAGGCTCTGTCCTGCTGGGTGGGGCGATAGGACCCGGTGGGGAGTGCTTGCTAACCCCCTGCTCTCTCCTGTCCCAGCAATGGCTCTCCCAACCATCAGCCCGAGCCGCCCCCTCCGATCGCAGATGTAAGTCACTCCTCAGAGCTTATGCTGGTGGTAAGGATGGTGCTCAGGTCAGAAACGGGGATCTGGGGATGGAGAGGGTGGCGGTCACGGGGGGCTGTAGTTGGCTGGGGAAGAGCCTGCTCTGATTTCCCTTCTTCAGGGAGTTTTAACTTCTTGGGGCTCCTCTTACTCCAAGAGGTGGTGGCCAAAGCCATCCAGTGCAGCGATGCCCAGCTGGGAGCTCACTGTGACCTCCGCCTACTGCCAGGATCTTCCCTAGCCTTTCACTTGGTTTCCTTCCTCCTCCTCTAACTCTCTAAGGCCTTGAAATGACAGAGTCACTAAATCGTTTGGGCTGGAGAAGTCCTCTGGGCTCCTTGAGGCTCCCAGCACTACCCTAGCACTGCCAGGGCCCCACTGACCCCTGGCCCTCACTCCACAGCTCTAGCACTTGGAGACCCCAGCAGGGATGGGGACTCCCCCCTGCCCTGCGCAGCCTGGGCCAGGCCCAGGGAACCCTTGGGGGGCAGCAATTGCTCCTCAGGGACAACCTCCCCCTCCCCTGGGGCAGCCTGAGGCTGCTTCTTCTCATCCTGGGGGGGAGAAGAGACCGACCCCCTCCTCCAGCTCCACCCTCCTGAAGTTCAGGCAGTTGTGCAGAGCCAGAAGGTCCCCCTGAGCCCCCTGTTCTCCTGTTCAACCCCCCCAGTTGCTCCTCTCAGCACTGGTGCTCCAGCCCCTTCCCCAGCTCTGCTGCCCTTCTCTGGCCCCACTGCAGCCCCTCAGTGACCTTCTGGCCAGGAGGGGCCCAGACCTGACCCCAGGATTGGAGTTGGGGCCTCCCCAGTGCCCGCTACAAACCTGTTTGGGCCACTGGATCACTGTTGTCTCCCCTCGAGGCTGGGGCTATAAAGTCAGACTGAGCTGACCCGTTCTCCTTCCTCAGTGGAAACCCTTCCCTGTTGCCCCTGAGGCCGTGACCCTCCTCTTCCTGCCTTGCAGAACCTCCTGCCCACCAGCACGCCCCAGGAAGCCCAGCAGTGGCTGCACCGAAACCGCTTCTCCACTTTCTCTCGGCTTTTCCGAAACTTTTCCGGTAGGTTTCATCCCCCCCAACATCTGACCCTCCTCTGGGACTCCTCTTGCACCCGTGACCACCTTTGTGCCACCGCTGCCCTCAGCAATGTCTTACACCCTTGGGACTCACTCAGCACAATGAATCGCGGGTTCCCCACAGGCGGTGCCTTTGTTTCTCACTTCCCTCTCGACTGGGGGGGGAACTGGAGGGAGATGAAAGGCGGCAGCAGCAGGCAGGGGGGGTTGTACTCTAGAAGAACCAGTCTGGAAAGGAATCTTCTTGCGGAAACAGGAGGTGCCTGGAGCTCCCAGAGTGCCGGGGAGGGGTGGGTTGGGTTGGGTTGTGTGACGGGGTCTCCTGTGGGTTTGCGAACGCTAGGTGCGGACTTGCTGAAGCTGACGAGAGAAGATGTCATCCAGATCTGCGGCCCTGCCGATGGCATCCGGCTCTTCAACGCCTTGAAAGGGCGGTGAGTTCCCGGCTTGAGGCTGCCTAGGGTGGAGGACGGATGGGATTTGCTTTCACTGTGTCTGCCTGGCTCTCCCTGTTTGGTGGGACGGAGATTCCTGACCCTTCCGAAGGCTTTTCCCATCACATTTGAGAACTCAGCCAGTGGGGGGTGTCGCTCCAGGGAATCTGGGGAAGGAAATCCACCTGGAGAGGAGCCTTAGGATTTGGTTTACTGTCGGGTGTCAGAGAACAGAGCCACAAGGCAGAACATCCTGTCCTGCCTGTGCAGGGCTTGTTTCCTCCATCCTCTGAACCGCCCTTTGCTGGAGCGACCGTCCCGGCAGGGGAAGAATCCTGTGCCCCGTTCCCTGGGGAAGGGCCCTGCGCTGACTTCAGCCCCTTCCAGCGGAAATTTCCTAGAATCAGGGAATCACTGAGGCTGGGGAATCCCTCCCAGCTCACCCAGTACAACCTTGGCCCTGACTGGCACAACCCACCCCAGACCCTGGCCCTGAGCTCCAGATGTCCCCGACTGAGAACCTCAGCCAGGGCTGGCGACTGAACCCCCTCCCTGGGCAGCCGGGTCCAGGGGCTGAGGGCCCTTTGCAGGGAGAGGTTTCTGCTCAGGGCCAACCTCCCCCTCCCCTGGGGCAGCCTGAGGCCACTTCCTCTTGTCCTGTCCTAGAGACAGACCCCCCCTTCTCTGCTCCCTCCTGAAGTTCAGGCAGTTGCAGACAGCACTGAGGTCTCCCCTCAGCCTCCTTCTCTCCAGCTCCCTCAGCTGCTCCTCTCAGGGTTTGTTCTCCAGGCCGTTCCCCAGCTCAGCTGCCCTTCTCTGGCCCCACTGCAGCCCCTCAATGTCCTTCTTGCCCTGAGGTGCCCAAACCTGACCCCAGTACTTGAGGTGGGGCCTCCCCAGTGCTCAGTACAGCTGGGGGCCATCCATGACTCCATGACCACCGTGCTTTTGCTTCAGGATGATTTCATCAGTCTCCCCAGTTCCTTCTGAGGACACTGGGGCGGGAAGAGCCTGGGCAGAGCATGAGGAACTAGAGGTGTCCTGGAGCAGGAGTGATGGTTTGCCCTCACTGCTCTGTCCGCAGGATGGTGCGGCCCAGACTGACCATCTACGTGTGCCAGGAGTCCCAGCAGCTGAGGGAGCTCCAGCAGAAACATGAGGATACAGACGCAGTAACCAGCACGTTTTTTGGTAAGAGCTGTGACTCCTGGCTGGGGACGCTTGTGTTGGGCTGCTGTCCACAGCGGGAGGCGGAGGGTGAGTTGGTTCAGCAGATAGAGTCATGCTGAAAGCACCGGTTGCCTCCAGTGTCCTCATCCTCACTGCAGCCCTACAGATTTGGGGCTGGCAAAAGGCTCCTCTCACAGCCAGAGCCAGCTGAGCTGCTCAGAGAGGATCTAGGGTTTTGGCTTCATACGGGCTGTCATTCTCACAGGATCCCAGAATCACAGAGGCTGGAGAAGCCCTCTGAGCTCCTCCAGCCCAGCCCAGGACCCAACACCACCCCAGCGGCCAGACTAGGGCACTCAGGGCCTCCTCCACTCTGTCCTTCAACTCCTCCAGACACAGGGACTCCCCCACTGCCTGGGCAGTCCAGTCCAGGCTCTGAGCACCCTTTCCAGGAGGAAGGGCTTCCTGACACCCAACCTAACCCTCCCCTGGCAGCTTCAGGCCCTGCCTTCTCATCCTGGTGCCAGTTGCCTGAAAGAAGCACCCAGCCCCACCCCTGACTGCACACTCCTTTCAGGGAGTAGGAGAGAGGGAGAAGGTCCCTCCTGTGTCTCCTCCAGGCCGAACCCCCCAGCTTCTCCCTCTAGTCCCTTCCCCAGACTCATTGCTCCTCTGGCCCCTCTCCAGCCCCTCCAGCTCTTTCTTGCTGGGAGGGGCCCAGCACTGCCCCCAGGACTCAAGAGGAGGCCTCCCCAGTGCCCAGGACAGAGAGGCAACCCCATCCCTAGTCCTGCTAGCCAGTGCTCATCCAAGGCAGGATGCTAGTGGCCTTCTGGGCCACCGGGGCCCACTGCTGGCTCCTGTTCAGCCGGTTGTTGAACCAGGTCACCCAGTGGTAGAATGAGATCAGATTAGTTAGGCAGGACCTTCCTTTCCCAATTCCCACCTCCTCACTGCACATGTGCGCTCCCCCGTGACCCACCGCGGGGTCTGGACCCCAACCCCGGGCTGCTGCACCTTCCCCTTTGCTGAAGGGGCTGGAAGGTCCCAGCAAACCCTTTTTCCTTGCCCTTGGTCCCGTCCCAGCTGATTTTGTTCCTTCCCTGCCAACCGAGCTGCAACAGAATCAGGCTGTCTGTCGCTCGTTGCCGGCTCTGAGCCGACGAGTAAGAGCTCCTGCGAGAGCGCAGACAACAATGGGTGACCTACATTTGTGGAGCAGCCGTGCGCCGCTTGATTCACCTCCACAAAGGCAGCAGCGAGTGCAGAAGCCAGTGGCTCGTCCTCTCGTTGCCCTGCTCCAGGCAGGTCACATCCTCCCCAGGAGGGCAGCTCTGGAGAGGTGCTAGGGCTGTGCTGCCATCCTGCTGGGCTCAAAAAAACCACTGGCAGTGGGACGTGATGGCAGTTCCACCGGAGCTTTTTGGGGCAAGGACTGGGTGAAATAGAGAGCAGCAGTGCAGGAGGTTGTGGAGTCACTGTGGAGCGGCTGCTCTGTGGCTCAGGGCACGTGGTAGCACCATGCCCTGAGCAGGCTGGGCTTGGGAGGATGATTGCTGCTTGAGTCGGGTGTTTAACCTGTTGAGAAACAACACTTGATAGAGAATGACTTGCAGTACCTCTGGGGATCATCTTGTACCAGTTCTCCCGGAGCAGGTGCCCAGGAAGGTTTGGGATGTCTCCAGAGCAGGACACTCCACACCTTCTCTGGGCACCCTGGGCCAGGGCTCTGTCCCCCTCAAAGTCAGAAACTTCTTCAGGTGGAACTTCCCGCTTCCAGTTGGTGCCAGCTGCCCCTTATCCTGGCACTGAGCACCACTGGGAAGAACCTGAGCTCAACCTCTTGCCCTTTAGCTGCTGCTCAGTATCAGTCCGGTCCCAAATGAGTCTCCTCCTCTTCATCTGAACAGCCCCAGGGCGCTCTGTCATTCCTTCCTCAGCATGGAGACACTCCAGTCCCCTCATCCTCACAGACTCCACTGGCCTCTCTCAGTAGCTCCTTTCCTTAACTGGGCATCCCAGTTGGACTGTGAAGGCTGGGGAAGGGACTGGAGGGAAAGGCTGATGGGGAGAGGCTGAGGGAGCTGGGGAGGTTTCAGCCTGGAGGAGACTCAGGGGGGACCTTCTCCCTCTCTCCAGCTCAGTGAAGGGAGGTGCAGTCAGGGGTGGGGTTGGGTGTTTCTCCCAAGTAGCAGGCACCAGGATGAGAGGGCAGGGCCTGAAGCTGCCAGGGAGGGTCAGGTTGGATGTTAGGAAGCCCTTCCTCATGGAAAGGGGGCTCAGAGCCTGGACTGGACTGCCCAGGGCAGTGGGGGAGTCCCTGTGTCTGGAGGGGTTGAAGGACAGAGTGGAGGTGGCCCTGAGTACCCTGGTCTGGCCGCTGGGGTGGTGTTGGGTCCTGGGCTGTGCTGGGCTGGCTGAGCTCAGAGGGCTTCTCCAGCCTCAGTCACTCTGGGATCCTGTGATGGTGATCCTGGGCAGGGAGCAGTGCGCTAGCAGCTGCCTGGGCCGGGTGTGACGCTGCTTGTCCCCATAGTGTACCACGCCATTTACCTGGAGGAGCTGACAGCGGTGGAGCTGACGGAGAAGCTGGCCCAGCTCTTCAGCATCTCCTCCCAGCAGATCAGCCAGATCTACAAGCAGGGCCCCACGGGCATCCACGTGCTCATCAGCGACGAGGTAACAGCCTCTGGGAGCTCAGTCTTTGCCACTGGGCTGCTCCAGCTCGTTCAGATGGGATTGTTCTCCGAGCTCTGCTGTGGAGGCTGTGCAGGAGCTCATCCCCTGGGCAGGTTTTGACCCCGCAGGCACCTCCAGGTTCCAAGGGTTAGAGTCATTCATAACTGGGGCCTGGGGACACTGCTCCGTGAGGGGACACCTCGCTAAAACCCCTGAGGTTTGTGGGGCTCTGCAGAGCTGGGGCAGCCCCTGCCCACCCTCCTGCTCCTTCACACCTGGGGTTCTTCCAGCTTCGCTGTGAAAATGGGGAGGGGAGGCGCTGCTGCGGGAGGATTTTTGCTTTCAGCCCTCAGTTTCTCGTTGGGTTTGTGGCTTCGGAGAGCCGGAGGAGCAATGTGAATCGATATGAATAGCTGTTGCCTTTTCTACCTCACAGAGCACTAAGCTCCTGCCTGAGCAGCTTCCAAGTCCTTTCAGTGCTCTAAATCTGCTGCTGAACAGCAGAACACAAATGTGGGGTCAGGGCTGGGAGGCAGCTCTGCTGTGTTCGGGCTCAGCCGCAGCCTGAGCTGCCTTTGTGGCTTCTTTCAGATGATTCAGAATTTCCAAGACGAATCCTGTTTTGTTCTGGACACCATGAAAGGTGAGAATGGGTCCAGGCTTCATCCTCCATCTCCTCTCTGTGCTTGGTGAGGAGCTCTGCCCTCATGGTGGCCTCTTCTCCCCGGGGGCTGGTGAGAGGAGCAGAGGAAATGCAGTCAGGCTGGGCCAGGGGAGGGTCAGGTTGGGTCTGAGGAGAAACCTCTTCCCAGAAAGAGTGGGGAGGCCTTGGAAGTGGCTGCCCAGGGAGGGACGACCCTGCAGGGGTTCAACAGCTGGGCAGCCAGGGGGTCTGAGGAGCTGGGGTAGGGGTTGGGGGTTGTAGGGCGGGCAGTTGGAGAATCTTGAAGGTCTTTTCAAACCTAGATGATTCCATGTGAGGAGCAGCAGGTGCTGGAGGTCCCAAGGCTCATACTGGTTTCACTGGAAATACCCACCACCCCTGTTCTTTTCCCCCAGAGTAGAATCACAGGCTGTGTTGGGCTGGGAGGGACCCCCAAAGGGCACGCAGTCCAACCTCCACCCCCCCAACAAGCAGGGCCAGCACTCGCCAGGCTGATCTTGAATGGCTCCAGGGCTGATTTGATGGTCTGTGATCCCCTCGAGCCAGCGGGTTCCTTCACCGTGCAGTGGCCCATGAGCTTTGCTTCTCTTTTTTTCAGCTGAAACCAGCGACAGTTACCACATCATCCTCAAATAGGAGGGGACAAGGGACCAGGAGCACCTGCCATGCTCTCGTCGCACATGAAGACCCTTCACTTCCAGCACAGGGACACAAGCAGGGTTCTGACAACTCCTGGACACCCTCTGGAAAGCTGCTGGTCTTCCCTTCCAGGAGCCTCCTCCCTCCAACAGCCTCACAACAGCCGTCGACAGTGACATTTTGTGGAGGCTGAAGATCCCAGGTCACACTCATCTAGCTCTCAGGTGGCCACTGGGACCCCAAGACCTGCTTGAGGGCTGTTCCTGTGGTGGGTGAGCTCTGCTTTTCCTAGAGCCACCAGCTCCTGCTGGACTGGCAAGAGAACATTAACCCAAGCGGCCCAGCAGAGCTGACAGGCCCTGGGGCACGAGCCAGGCTGAGCAGGTCTCCATGGCGCTGTGTGCTGTGCTGAGGAGCGGGGGACTCGGGCTGGGGTGGGGGGGGATGTTCTTAAAGGGTTTTCTTAAGCTTTCATTTCCTATCACATCTGCTAGACAAAGGTGGTGACNTCGTCAGGAAATTAACCTGCAAGGTTTTAATTGTGGGAAGGTAGAGTGAAACGCAGAGCCTCGCAGCACTGGATGAAGAGACGGGGAAGCAGCGTGGCCGTGGGATTTCTTGCTGCCTGTTTTAGGGGAGGGAAATAAAAGACGTGGCTGTCTTTGCCAGAAATGGTGATGAGGGTCCTCGCTACTTGGGCTCCTGCCCCCAGCGTGTGGGGCTGCCCCGGTGCTGAGGGAGGGAGGTGGACAGCGAGTTCAGTGGGTTCTCAAAAGCTGGGGGGCTCCAGGGTGGCAGAGAAGCCTCTCTTTGGGTTTCTAGGTGAAGGATCTGCCCTGTTGAGCAGATGATGGCTTCTGCATCCCCCAGGAGAGACAGATGCTTGGGCTGACTCCTTCCTCCAGTCATCAGCATCACCCAAGGACCTCTTGGGTCAAAAAACAGGGGAAAAACCAACCTCAAGCAGAGATTTTATTTTTCATTAAGGCTGCAACAAGGTCCAGCTGCAGGTGGGTGCTGCGGGTCCTGGCTCTGGCCAGGGAGGGTCTGTGGGGTGGGTGAAGGTGCTGTTGGAGGTGAAAATCATGGTGGCCATTCCTCTGCTGCCAAAGAGGTTGTGGAGTCCCCTGCTCTGGAGACATTTCGGACCCTCCTAGATGTTCCTGTGGGATCTGCTCTAAGGCATCCTGCTTGGGCAGGAGGGTTGGTCTAGGTGACATCGTCCAGGCTGGAAAAGCCCTTCAAGATCCTCAAGTCCCATCCACCCTACAACCTCTACCCCATCTCCATTGACTGAGGTCCCTTCCAGCCTCGAGCCAGTCTGCAATTCAGCAGCAGAGCTCTGAGGGTCCCAGAGGGTCCTGCTGTGAAGCCCCATACATGAATGAAAGAGTAGAACCATCACAGACCTCATATAGAAATGAGATCCTTGTGCTCACTTCTCCCCGGGAACACGGGGGAACAGCCAGACCCCCAGCTCCATAGACAGAAGGGCTTGAATTCAGCCACTCACCTATTGCTTGGGGTTTGGTCCTCTGGGACCTGCGATGGAGCTGGTAGGTGGCCTCCGTGAACTGTGGCTTCAGTGAACTCTCTGTGCTGCTGTTGCTGGGTTGATTTAATCAATGGGACGAGGAGAAGGCTGGTGCGGTGATTTGTCACGCGTGGTGTCTCGAGGAGGAGAGTGAAACCCCCCAGTTGGGGTAGCAACAGGGCCATCCTTTCTCCATGGGTGGCTGGAGACAAAGGGGGAGATGAGGAGTGGGTTAGCTGGGGAGCAAGGAGCATTTATTAATCCTATGACTCGGCTCACTTGTTGGTCAATAACTCAGCTAATCCATAATCCCAGGGAAGTGTGATGTCCCCTCCAGAGCTCTCCTGGGTGGGACTGTGGTGAGGGGCTGCTGAGGTGAGTGGGGGGGTCTCAGGGTGTTTGGGAGCTGCTCTGTCCCCCTGTAGTAGCAGCCTGGGTGTGAGGAGGGTGAGGCGGGGGGTCTCACTGCCTTCTAGAG
>VZRI01002035.1:0-51510 GCA_013397515.1 Upupa epops
AGCCAGGACTGCTGATAAATTATCCACCACTCTCGGGTGGATCTCATCTGGCCCCATAGACTTACAGGTGTCTGGTTGGCTTAGGAGGTCATACACTACTATTTCCTGGATTATGAGGTGACTGTACTGATCTCCAATCCTATCTTCCAGCTCAGGGAACTGAATACGACGAGAGGCATTCTTCCTTGTGTTTCCCTGAGCAAGTATGTGCTCAAGGAATAAAACTTACAAACTGGAGTCCCTGGTAGCGCTGCAGAGGAAATCCATTCACCACATAGCTGGGGTTGTACGGGCAGTCTGGCAAGGCTCGGCGCACATGAGACTTGCTGAGCAGAGGCACTGAGAAGAAGAAACACGTAGACAAGGGTTGCTGGAAAATCCCTGATGTAAGCGATGCACCAGATTAGCTACTTCTGTGCCTGACTTCTACTTATTCGTGTTAAATATATATAACAGAAACGTGTAACAGTTACATAAAGCAATCTTGCACAGCTCATCTCTTTACTTTGCCCTATGGCACCTACTCTAAAATACAATGTCTGGGAATGTTGTGTGAGCTGGATGTCAAGGAAGAGGAGCTGGTTTTAGTCTGTGCTGTCTCCTACAATGACTGATACCATATACTGCTCCTCTGCTCTGTACTGGGGGAAAAAAGTGTGGCCTTTGATAACCACAGCGTAGGAGAAGAAGCTTTCTCAGCTGAGCTACCACATGTGCTGTGACAGGCTGCAGGTACCTCCTTAACTGCTCTGCAAGTCTTACCTTTGTAAAGAGTGTCCCGGGGGTCAGGCTTCAACATGTCAGCTGGGTGTGCCTTACTACCTGCACTGTCAGCAGGCTGCCTTATGTGACTGGCCAATGTCTGCGGGATATGCCCAACCTCATCCATCTTTAGAAGCGTCTCGTCTAGAAACCAGAGAGAGAATGGAAGCAGGAGAAAGGTCTAATTCATCCTTTGTCCCCAAAAACATCCTTCCCCAACATCAGCTCTTTCCAAATGACATTGTATCCATGGCACTAACACTGTCTCTGGCACAGCAAAGCCTAAATGGTGCTGATCAGGAGCTTCAGTTCAGAGACACTGTAGGCAGGAAAGGCTTTGACTCAGAAAGCTGGAAATACAGTAGCTGTGGGGGAGGAACGTGGCTATCGCTGAAAGCAAACAAACACAGCAATGAGTAATGGAGAAGAATTACCTCCTGCCTTGGACTTGCCAGGCAGCTGTGTGCTGAAGGAGTTCCATGCTGTCAGGAATTACTAGACACATTTGAATTAATAGATTATTTTAAAGGAGATAGAAAAGGTGAAAGGAAGGGGAAACTTGAGAAGCAGAGTTTTCTTCTGTGCTGGAAAAGCAGCAGGACCCTGAGGAGAGGCCTTCTGTGGTTGAGGAGGGTGATGCTCCGGCAAGAAATTATAGTCCCACAGCATGGCAGGAAGAAAAGGAAGCATAAATTCAAGACTGGCTTTTCTTGAAGACATTCAATACATGGTTTTTCTTGGGTGCTGCTGCAGAGAACGTCACATCTCCGTGTACCTTACTCTGAGATGAAGGGAACTGAATAAATACCAGTAGGAAAAGGCAACATGCTGCCAAGGCCACTGAGGTTACCACTAACAACTTTTGAGTGCTGAACAACATGGGAATCCAGAATGAATGAGATGACATGATACTGGCAAAGGCTGGTATGTAACAGGGAAACTGTATGGGCAGACGGTTCCAGATAAAGAAGAGACTGCTGACCAACACTGAAGGGATCTCCTGGAACATGAGTCTTCCCTTCTACAGGGAAGTAATAAGAAGAATAGAGCAGAAGGAAAAAGGATGGGGACAGAATACCTAAAACAGAAGGCACAGTCCTGCCAAATGGCAAGTTTCAGGAAACACAGGAGAATGTTGCAATCCAACACACAGCAGACAGATGTCTTGATTAAATCAGAGACTGTTCTGTGGGCAAAAGTGTTGGCATTGGAAAAAAGCCCAGAGATGTCGGAAGGCACACTGGTAGATACGGGAAGGGGGAATGATGGCAGAGGAAAGTGATGGTGACACAGCTAGATAAAGGTAAACAGGACTAAGGAGATCTTTAACAAAACATCAGAGGTCTCTCTCCTGACCTGTCTCCATTTCTCTCTTGTAATGATCTGTACACATGGCATCTGCCTGGCTAGAGAGTGATTCATGGTGAAACACTGATACCCTTTGAAAGAATGGAAAGGTGCTCAGGGAAACCTGTGGTGAAGATACTTACTAGCAAAAAGGGAGAGGCATTGGGAGTCAATGACTTTGAACTTTGCTTCTGGGTCATTCAGTCTCCACTGAAACAGAAACACATTAAAATGAAGTGCTTATGGAGTAAACCAAGCTTGAACAAAAGGAACAGACTGGCTCGCAGCTTCCTCTTTCTCTTTAATAAAACCAAGTTTACCTATAAGCAACAGACTGGGAATGAGCTGGGATCACCCAGGGCAGATCCAAAGAAGGAAAGGGAGGGCAGATCTGTCCCAAGCAAGCCTGACGTGTGGCCAGGACTATCCCACATAGAAGTGGGTAAGGGCTCTGCAAGGGATTAGATGTATCTCATGCAAAGAGGAACTGGGGCCTGGGAAAGGAGGGAAAGAGATACAAACATAATTTCAGAGCTCTGCAGATACACATGTACAGCACAACCATGTGCACAGACTCACTGCTACTTCCACATGGTCTGTTCCTCTGTCATCCTGCTTGTGTAGCACCTCAAAATAGTACCTGCCTGCAGCTGACAACCTGCAAAGAACAGTGTGTCTGTCACCAGAAACAGTAAGGAACATTTCTTAGCTAGTTAGCAGACAATGAGCGGAGAGCAGCCATACCCCCAAAACAGCATAATTCTTGGGGTAAGCAGGGTTAGGACTACCAAGAGAATCCAGTTGCTAACAGTGAAATAGATAGCTTCCCTTGTGCACCTGGAGTGCTCGAGACCCTGCTCAGTTACTTCTGAATCCCTCCCTTCCAGCCTTGACTGCTGGGTTTTGGCCTCTGAGAAACCTGTTCAGTTCTATGGCAGGAAGCCTGGGTTACAGTTCATGTAGAGTCTGGAACTGATGCTGGCTGCTTCCTTCAGGGAAGAAAAATTCAGTGCAAAAAATCAGCAAAGCAACCGGCACAGGTGTACGTGTCATTTCACTTCTGACAATACTCCAAAGTCATCCCTATCTCTGCATTCCTAAATTCTTCAGAACAAGGCTCTGATCCTTTCCTTGTCCTTGTGATTTCCTGGCCATGTGTGGCAATGGCTGAGAGCAAGATGGTCTGCTCACTCACCTCACCATCTTTGACTGCTGGCTGTGAAATTTCCCAAACTCCCCTGGTGCGGTCCACTCCTTCCCTGTCTGTGAAGAAACAGAAAATGCTCCAGTTGAGTTTCTTCCCTGATTACTGTGCTGGCAGTGATGAAGAGGGAAAACTGAGCTACTCCTCCTAGTATGTTGCCAGTGAGATCCGCAACCTATATAGACAGATTTAATTCCCTTAATCACAAGCGTCTGGCTTCCAGTAGCACTCCCAATGTGTCACTGGCCTAAGGTATGTTGTGTCATCTGTGTACATCTGGCAGCTGTGGTGGTGACGTCTGAAGTTGGGCATGAAAATAAACCTGGGTAGTTCAAAGAGGTGTATAAGACAGGAAGGTCTCCTTCTCCACAGAAACATTAAAGCCTTGATGGAAGTCGCCATGCAGCATGCACTGTACCTTGCCTACACTGGCCAGCAGCTGGAGACCAGAAGTCTTTTCATCTGGACTCAGCCAGAACTCAGCATTGTCATCCGCAGCAATGGCAAACTGAAACTCCCCTGTCAAGAGATGGGAGGGAGTAAGTAGGGCTTTGGGTAAGGGTTTGTGCACAGAATGGACTCTGCTCCTCTAAAATGCTGTTTTCACCCTTCTTTCTGGTGAGATCATACCTTCCCTTTTGCTACTACCACCCACTCCCCTCTGAACCTCTCTGAAACCTTACAGTGGTGCACTGTCCCTCCTGCATTGGTTTCACCTGACATCTAACCTGTAAAGCTAAGAAGTCCATGCAAAGTCTCCTCACCTCCCCTGTTGTTTCAAGAGCAGGGTTTTTGTGTGAGAAGCTATGCTCAGATGGAGGGAGGGAAGTGCACATGGACCCATAAAGGAAGACAGGGGTGCTTGAGTCTCACTGTTCTGGCCAGGGTTACAGGGATGACCACTGAAGGCCAGGGGACTAGGACATGTGGGTGAGTGCTCACAGGCTGCTCCAGACAGAAGCATGCAGCTGGGCGATACAGATGTCAGCTGCTGTCAGATGGTATTCATGCACCCGGGGAGGAGCAAGAACATAAATGATGTCATGTACAGCCCTGTGCAAGGGAGGAAGGGAGGAAGGAAGGGAATAAAAGCTCAGGGAATGCTTGTGCTCACGTACACACCATAGGGCTGTGCGTTCACAACAGCACTGTTTTTTTGTCTAGCGCTTCCTATCTGTCTTGTTCTGTGCTTTTCCTTTCCACCCTTCAGGAGATGCTCACCACAACCAGTCACACACAGATAGCTGGGCCTGTGGTGCTGGGATGAAGGCACTAGTGTTCAGCAGCAGGAAGAACTGGTGGAGCATGTGAGAAGAATCATGAGTGGCTGCACAGCAGCCTCAGAGCTCTCACCATCAGTGAAAGGATGCAGGTAGCCAAATATCCGGAGACCATAGTTGGTCCATTTTGGGGACACGGCCAGCTTCTTTACTGTAGTTCGCATCTGCACAGGAAGAAAAAATTAAAAAATTAGATGTGATAGGAACAAAACCAGAGAGAAGTACGTCTGCCATGAGAGGAGGATGGGACATGGTACTTGAAAGAGGCAGATAAGAGATGAACCAGAGCAAGTGCTGCTGCAGAGGGAAGAGCTGTATGGGGAATGCTGGTGAGCTGGTGGTGATGAGACATTGCATTTGTTAGCCAGGTGGAGGGAAAGCACCAAACACAGGGCTCCTTTCCTTCACCCTGTGTCCAAGGCCTGGCAGGCCAGTATGGGTAAAACTAGCCTCCCCCATGCAACAGAAAAGCTGCTCCTTCTTGGTCCCCCAGAAGAGGGAGAGGAGGTGATGGACATGACACAAAAGGTACTAGAGTGATCCAGTTGGGAAGCAGAGCTGGGAAGCATGGGACAGATACAGGATGCTGAGGTCTTACTCACGTGAGGGAAGAGGGGGAAGTGGAGGTTTTTCCTGAGCTGCTCGGTGGAGCTGCCACACCAGTCCTCAAACACATGCAGATTGGCCTGGCCCTGGAACTGAGGGGCAGAAGTAGTGCACCATGAACTGCTGCATCCCTCCTTGCAACCCTCCCCAACATCCCTCCCTGTCCTGCCAACCTCGGCCCCAACCTCTGGCACTGGAACTCTTTTGAAAGCAATGGAAGATGGTGCTACTGGGAGGGGCTGGTCTTCAGGAGATCAGTCTCCAAACCCCTGTTTCTCACCTACTGAGGGTTTGGGGTTGGGCCAGGTGACAGTCTGAATGGTATCAGGGCACTGTGATAATGGCCGGGACATCTCTGTTACGTGTCTGGGGTTCACCCCATTTTGCTCCATCAAGGTAGTGTTTAACCAGGGGGCTGTGCTCTGAGGCCATGGTGTGGGACATGCTGTAGGTTGGTGTCATGGGTTGAAGGTGGGCCAGCCATGAGACAGATGACCATGTTTCTGCCCCATGACACTGGTGACGGGCCAGGTGAAATGCGTGGGGCTCCAAAGATGAGGACATATGAGGTCCCTTCCAATCCTTAACATTCTGTGATTCTATGAACACTACCCCATGGCTACAGCCACTACCGCTTGGTAAAGTATATTAATGGTTGGACTCGATGATCTCAAAGGTCTTTTCCAACCTAAATGATTCTGTGATACATGGAGGATGGTGAGGATAAGGAGACAGAGGCTCAGCAGATTGAGTAGCAGCAGCACAGTCCAGTTAACGGGCAGCGTGACTTCCACGTGTCCACAGAGAACAAAAATGCTGTAAGATGTAGGAGTCCCTTCCCCGACAGCACAGGCGGGTATACAGTGTGGGTACTGGTGGCCATAGCTGCTACCCAGCCAGCCCTGCCAGGAGAGGCTGTCCATGCTTGATGGAGACCAGGCGTACAGCTTTATTACAAGGAAACCTGCTGGCCATGGTGGGATTTCAGAGATTTGCTCCTCAAGGTATTGATTTTTATTTTCTTTTTGTCAGACTCATTCAGGAGAGAGGAGATGGCTGTCTCCCAGCAAAGCTCCAGCTCTCTGCCTGCAGTCAGTAGAGCTGGATGCTGAAACGCTCTACACAAGACTAGCATACGACAGCAAAGGATAAGTAAGCCGGAGACTGTAGAAGCAACCTGAGATGGGGAAATGCCAAAGGAAGGAATAGGTTGCCTTGGAACCAAGAAGGTTTCACCATGCCTGTCCTGCCTATATGGCTGCAGGAGCAGGGCTGGGGAAGCCACCTGAAGAGCACCCAAATGTCTACAGATGGCAGCAAATTCTTAGTTTTCACTGGGAAGTCTAGCAGAGATGAAGCAGCACAGTGGAACGTGGACTGACCCCTCTGTGCACTCCTGGCAGAAAAACTGCTTCGGGGAGTTCTTTTTCCCAGCAAAGCAGATTGGAGTTTCATTTTATAACAAACCGTGGCTTGAAGGAAGGACACGGAACAGACTTGGCCTTTCACCAGCTTACACAGTAATGCTTCTTGTGAGCTGTGGGCTTTAGATACGCACATGAAAACCACCTCTGCATGCCAGACAAAACACATTCACAACTACTGCTGTTCCTGAGCAGCTCGTCAGCCCTCTCTCACTGGTGTCACACTGCCAGGGCTTGACTGATGTCTGCAGTATGGGTCATCCCCTACTACTATGCCGTCTTCTTTCCTCTTCTGCTGACATCCCTCAGCTTGAATTCTGCCCATCAGGTGAGAGGAAAAGAGTGACACAAAGTGGACACAATTCCCCAGAGTGATGCTGCACAAAATCAGAGAAGTTGCTACACGAAGGACTTGAGGCAAGGGCTGCAGGGGTCGCGGTTTAAAAGCTGGGCAGACTGCAGTTGGGTTTCCTAACTTGTGACAGCAGGCACTTATGATACCAAAAAATCACCGGAAGCATGACAAACAATAGGTGGAACATAATTACTGCGCAGAGCCAGGCCCCTTGGTCAAACCTGGGGTCGCACCCACAGGTCTTACATTACTTGTCTCAGAATAAATAAAGACAATTGCTGTTTCTTGTGGAAGATGAAGTGAGATGAACTGTCTGGGCTTTCATGGTGAGTCACTGACAGAAACCAAGTCCTACAGCAGTCTGCTGCTGTCCACAAGCAATGCTGAGTTTTCTTGGAGAATCACTTGCACACTGGGTCATGTATCAAACATAGAACGACACTCCCACACTGTGGAGAGGCTGGCACTGCAGTTCCCTCACAGCAAAGGCAGACCCAGGGAATACCCCCGAGGCTCAGGGATGCAATGGAGCTGGAATCAGTTATCCCAAAAGACAAAACTGATCTTTATGAGGGAAGTTCCAAAGGAACAATTAGACTTGCTCAAATGTTTGCAGAGGAAATTTGAGGCAGTCCTACTCTACTGTGCTCACAGGTATTAGAAATTATGAACTGGTAAATAAGAAGCATTTCTTACATACAGGTTCAGAGCCTTTTCTAAAGCAGCACATTCTTTCTTGAGCTACAGCAGCCTAACGACCTCTCTGCTTCCTCTGAAAGGGAAGAACAGTATTGACAAATAAGTGCTGGGTGCTCAAAGTGCTGCTCTGGAACTGAAAACCAAGCTAGGCTTTAATTTTAGTCCCTTACGAGTTACCAGTGAAGCAGCTGTTCTGAAACCTTGTCCCTTCTGTGCCTCCAACTCAGCTCCTGGCTGCCCATTGCAGGCAGCTGAGAAACTCCTCTGTTGTCTCTCAGGTCTCCTTTGGAGAATGAAGTGAGAATCTCCTGCTTGGGTCTTTCATAGATAAACAGCACCATCATTCCCAACTCATGCACACAGCTCCTCAGAAATGTCAATGGACACTCTAAAATACAGCTGCTGACTTTGACTTCCCAGCTTAGAACTGGGAAGACCCTGGGTTTCAAAGGGTTGGAAATTTAGGACCAGGCAAGCAGAAAGTTAAAGTCCTCCACTCCTAGTAAAAACATCTTTGCTTTGAAAGTTTCAGATAGATTGATATGGCCAGAACCGCGAATAGAATCCAGGAGTCTGAGCTTTCGATGGAAGCTGGTATTACATTGTTGGCACCCTCCCATTTTTAGGGCTCCTCCTGCTCCTTGGCACTGTTCCCAATCCCAGCCCTACCTCCCAGCTGCTTATCCCCACCCTGCTGAACTAGCAGCATTGCAAGAATCCAGCCTGGATCCAAAACAGGCACAGGTCACACAACAAGGGCACAGTCATGAGCATGCCCAGGAGCAGGAGTGCAAGAGCTGTTCTTCCCAAGGAGGCCTGGGAAGGTCGACACCCTCTTGAACACAAGGCCATGGCCACAAAGTGACAGCAGTGAAGAGAGAGTGCAGGGAACCTTAACAAGTGCTGGGAGGTGGGAGCAGGGGCAGACCCTTGCTTTGGTGTTGACCCAGCAGCTCCTAGGCTCTGGGAGTACAGCTGGGCTGAGAGTCTCAGCACCAACCCTTCCCCAGCACGATGAATTAACTCCCACCTGCAAGCCTGGCTTTGTGCTAAGAGGCTTTGGCATTCCCACTTCCTTCTGGTGAGGACTTTCAGATTATCAGCCACTCCTAGGAAAGCAGACCATGAAGGGGTCCAGTACGCAGGGAGCACAGACCTCTTCTGTTAGCCCAAACCCTAC
This sequence comes from Upupa epops, assembly GCA_013397515.1. NCBI lineage: Eukaryota > Metazoa > Chordata > Aves > Bucerotiformes > Upupidae > Upupa > Upupa epops. The sequence continues at coordinate 8,858 of VZRI01002035.1, forward strand.
TATGCCAAAGCTGCCCAGGGGAATGGCACCATGCACCCAGCAACTCCCAGTAAGCAGGAGCCCCAGGGAAGAAAGGATGAAGCAGCAGCAGAGGCTGCAAAAGCAGCAACAAACCTGAGAGGACTGCAGCAGCAGAAACACAACGTACTGCACTATAACTGGAACAGGATGGAGAAGAGAGGTCTTTCCTCCTAATTAAATCCTGGGCAACTCTGGCATCAGCAGCGAATCAGCTGCGTAGCTGCGTGCAGCCTTGGGAATGCATAGTGCTGGGGATGATGAACGAGGCATAGAGAGGGCCTCAGCCAGGAAAGAAAGGCAACATTGTGCTACCAACTGGAAATTCATGAGTTTATAAGACTCTTCTGTCTCTGAAGAGTGGCTGCAGCCCCTCCTCCTGCCTGGCCCAGCTCCCCTGACCGAGTGACATTCAGCAGCCAGCAGCTGGGCTTTGCTGAAAGCTCTGCCCTGCCAGGCACTTGTGGGAATCTATCAAGACAAGTAAGCAACAAAGCCCCCCAGTCCCACCGAGCCCTGACACTTGAGGGACGTGAGCGAACGAGAAAGGGACGTGGACAAGGACACAGCAGTAAGCAAGAGGTTTGTCTTTTAGTCCTCCAAGGAAAGGATGCTTCCTCTTAGGGCAGGGTGTTAGCAGGAGGATGCCCTGACACAGTGCTCTGGTTTCATGCAGCACTTCTCCAGGCACTGCCTATGAGGGGGAAATCCTCCTGGACATCCCTCACACCTCCTTCCTGAGGCTGTGCAGATGTGAAGCAGGGGACACTTTTTTTACTGCCTCCCAACACTGCCTAGACCTTTCTCCTCTCATAGTTGAACAGAGGCTTTTGCTGGGGTAAATGAGAGCAACTGGACTAACGATTTCTGAAAATCCTCTCCCCACAACTATGGCAGTGCCAAACAGTGACTCTCAGTCGCATGGCACAGGTTCACTCCGGCAACAGTAAGGCCCCTTTCTGAACTAATGTTCAAACAAAACACCCTGTTTTTGAAACAAAACTCCAGCCTGAGGAGACAGTGGATGAAACTGGGAGCTGGAAGGCTGTTCTGGTGCCTGGAAGAGACAGCGAGGGTAGGGTAGCGATCATGTACACAGATGTCTTGAGGAACCTGGGAGTGAATGTAAACCCTGCTCTCCCCCATATGCAGGTTACAGTCATTAGAGATTTCCTACACACACACTTTCCCACCACATTGTCTGAGGCTGAAGATGTAAACTGCTGCCCTCATCTCCTCAAACTGAAAATTGAAACCTGTCCCTTTCTTGGCTGTACTGGCTACCAGCTCACCCTGTGACTGTGTTAAATATTTATGTTCTTCAGGTATACACCTCTCTGTTCAAACAAAACCCAGCTCCTTGACCTGTGGGAGGCAAGCTGTCACCCCTGGCCCCAGGCATCAGGCCATAATTAAGTTCTTAGAGATGCTGCAGAGAGGGCACAATGGGATCATAGACTCTGGGTAATTAATTTGGGCAGAGTTACACAAAAACTTAATCCCCAAGCCAGGAGAAATTTCAGCCGAGGGTTAAGAAGGCAGCAAGCACCTCTACACAAAACTGTGCTTGTGGATACTTCTCCATCTCCTGCTGCTGGTACTAATAACTGCTGGCCTCTGTTTGCAGTCAGGGTGGTTGTGCTGACCCTCTAGGTCCAAACAGTGCTGCAGCAAGTGCAGGGAATTTTGCCTTTAGAGCAAAAAAGAAGAAACTGGTGAAGGAGGTGGGTGCTTTATAGGAGCAACTTTAGAGAGCAGGGTTGATGGAGGAGAACAGCAGGGGGTGTTAAAGGTGCAAACCCACCTAAACAAGCTCCACAGTCTGGTGTCTGTATGCCCTGGGACACAAAAGTCTTCTTGTCACCTGTCTGCCTCATACTGCCTGACACAGGGCACAGCCAGGGATTGAAGCACCAAGAAACTCCCAGCTCTGAAGTGACAGCCCTGCTACCAGCCAGAGTTCTCCTCCCCAGACAGGAGAAATGCAGGACAAGGCAGGAGCATCTTTCCAGGCTGGGGCCATCCTGCACAGCACACCTCAAGTCCCACCCCCTTGTTCAGAACACCTCTCCACTTGCTCCTCTTTGGCATCACCACACCACAGCTGGCAGGTTTCAAACTGAACATGCTCTTGAAAACCTACCACAGAAAGATCAGAAACACTGATCAAAGCCTCAGAGAAGCTGGAAGATGCCATCTGTTTAGTTTGGAGCCATGGGAGACAGAAGCAGTATATGCTCCATGCCATCTTTGTGCACAGCAGCAGTCCTGCCCTAATGTCGGGCTGGCTCTTCACAATCAGCTGCTGCCTAGGAGGCAGCCCTGTCCACACACTGCCTGCAAACCCCTGCAGCTGGAGGAAACCTCCAGGCAATATGATCAGCATCCACCAGAGCCAGTGCAGAAGAACACATCAATGGTCTGGTCTGGTTCTGGGCACTGGGTGGTGACAGATGCTGACTGCTTACAGAAAAGCTTTAGCTCATGCTGCAGGGGCCTGAAGTGCTCAGTGCAGTGGCTGGAGAGAGGTGCTTTCATCATGTCCTGAGTGCAGGGCCATCAGCCTGCTCCTTGCCCACGGATCACAGAGGCGCTCCTAATTAGTGCAGGTCTCTAATCACCTCGAGGAATTTATTGAGCTGATTCAGTCAGGTAAATATACCTTGCCACCCCACCCCTAGCTGGGGTCCCTCGTTATCAGCAGGCTGCATTGCTCCCTTATCTGCAGAGGAATGGTGAGATAAGGAAACAAGAATGAGGCTTGAAGGAAAAAAAGGGAATGTTTACCCCAGTTTTCAAGGGTCACAAAAGAAGGTCTCTGTTCATTAGACATGCCACTGAAGTGGAGAAATCTCTAGGTAGGATAGCAAGCAAATGCCAGATCAAGATTAGAGTGTGACACTTCTTTGTGCCACAGTTGTGTATTTGCTTGTTGAATCCTTGGCACTATGTACTCCAAACCCTGAATAAACTTCACCTCTCAGGAAGGTAGAGGGCTGCTTGCTCTCAGTGACTTGCGGATGGGTGCTTCATGCATAATGGCTGATGGAGACACCAAATTATCAGGAATCTGGACATACCTGTCTTTCCAAATGATTACTCAGGTTTGTAAGTGTAATTAAGCCAGGAGGGAGTGATAGGGAAAGAACTTCTAATGAAGCAAATGAGTTTCCAGGTAGAGGTCCCTGCTTTATTACACAAGTCTCTAATTACAGCTCCCTCACACAAAATAACAGGGAAGAGCACCCACCTCTGGCATCCATGGGACAGGGTTATCCACAGATGCATGATTTGTCTTATTCCTCCCAGCTCTTTGCAGCTCTTGGTTCTGAAAAACAAGTAAAGCCAGAATAACCTGACAATTACCTGACACGGACACCTATACAAGGAGGCTCAAACCTGGTGATAAAAACGTGTAACAAAAGAAAGCAACTTGTCAAGGTTCCTTTCCATCATGCAGGGCCACAGCAGTGGGGGGAAATGCTTCCTTGCTTTTTGGCAGCAAACAGTGTGCTACCAAAGGGAGAGGATACCACCATGCTGGAACTGTTTGCTCACAACTTGGGTCACTCTGTATTTGTTTTGTTTTCCCATCCTCGTTTCAAAAAGGTCCAGGCAATAATTGTTCCAGCGCTTCCCTCGGGCAACAGTATGTGAAAGTATTTCACTATAGAGCTACAAACTCTCTCCTGACCTTTCATTTCTTCCTCTATCTTGTTTTGTACTGCCTTCTGGTACCACATACCCAGCCAGCTTCACCACACCACTGCGGTTTCATACGTCTAAAGTAACTCGATTGACTACAGTGGAGTCATTGTACATCTACACTGCCGTGAGTCAGCTCAGATTCCACCCTGTGCCACTGTCTTCTCTGTGTGAAGGGAGAGCTGTCTCTTGTGGCCAGCATCAGAAAGGAAGACCTGCCCTTCTAAACATTCAGAAGACATCCCGAGCCTCCTCACCTGGTGTCCCAGCTTTTTCAGATAGTAAAACTGAAGGCTTGGACCAGTGCCTGGGACAGTCGTGTCTGCCAGAGCCTTAGCCAGTTCCCTCCAGCTTTTGTATCCTGTGCAAAGGAAACAGAAAGAGATGTCAGAGTACAGGCTAAAAAAAGAAGCCTCAGCAGTTACCAGAATAAATTGATCCTTTACAAGGCTGAGAGACCTCTAACACCCTGGAATGGTTCAGCAGAGACCAGGAGCTGTTTATGTTACTTGGAGCTGGCGGACTGGCAGAGAGAGAAAAATTGCCTTTGTCTTCCTTAAAAGCTCTTCCCTCGGTCTTAGTAATTTGTTATAGTAAAGATTCATCATAGTCCTAAAACACCTGTCGAGATTTCATTAATTATCATAAGACTCAGAACCTCTTGCAGCTCCTTCAGATAATGTCACTGGTCAAACTAAAGACGATAATTTCTTTTTAATTAGCAATCCCAAAGGAAAAAAAACCCACAAAACTACAATAGCCAGATTACTAATTAGTTTAAACGTACACATAACATTATTCTGAAGATGCACCTATTTGCACAATAAAAGCTTTCAATCTTCTTTTCTTGAACAAAATGGCAGCGAGGAATGCGCCTGACTCAGCTGTAATGTTTGAATTATTAGTAGTCACGTTGTTAAGGACACTGCTGTTTAAAAGTAAGGTCAGCTCCCATGTTCAAAGCAACTTCATTTCACACCCCTGACCCTTCCACTCTGCTCAGTCCAGGATCAATTTTGGGTTTCCTTCTACAACTCGCTTGGTATCCTGACCTTAAGAGGAACAAAGATGAGCAGATGCAACGTAACCTTGTAGCTCTCCCTAACCACTGCCCATGTCACTAATGAGACAACTCTGGTGAGCAAAGCTCATGCCTCCCAGCGGTGCTCCAGTGGCTCACACTATGTGGTTTTCAGATCTGCTAAGCGTTTTGGCATTGAGTCAGCAACTAATAAACCTGCCAGCAGCATGTTGCTGTGCCCACACCACACGATAGCTTAATTGTGAAGAGTGCAAGTGCCAAAACCTCCACAAGCACTTACTTCTCCCAGGGTCGTGTCGGGCCAGCTCAATGCCCACATACCAGTGAGCAGAGCCAGAGTCCCTGCCCAGTTTCTTTAAAAATTGAATCTGTCAGCTTCAAGCTTGGGCATTGACAAGGTCTGAGGCCTCTGCATTGCTCCTGCACCCAGAAGTGGCTGAGATGTACTCCGATGGGGAAGCACAGCCTACTGCTGGGGAAGCCTCTACTGTTTCAGAGCCAGCTTTCTTGACATGTATTGGCTTAGACATGTGGGTATCAATCTTCACTCTACACACCCATCGTCATCCTGCCCACCCAAAGCACAGGACACTCACTGAGGCTTAAGCAGGAGTATGCACCATCAGTTTACTTTAGAGAGTACATTTACAGGGCATGCGACGTAGATCAGCTCCAAAGTATCTCTGACCCTATTGAGAGGCCAAGACAAACCCAAAGCAATCGCAGGAACTGGACTTTACAAGTGATCCTTTGACAGATCCCACTTGGCCTGTTACTGCACCTACATACAGGGTTGCGTGCTCCTGAACCTGTGTTTGGTGTGGTTGGGCAGAAGTGAGCTAAAAATAAAAATGTTGAAGCTGCCTCCCACGATGTGAAGAGAAAATGGAAAAATTAATGAAAAGAAAATGCAAGAAATGTGGCGAATGGGTAAGCAGTCAGAGATGCAACTGACAGACAAAGACTCAGATGCAGCAGGGGTGTCTGCTTTCCTGGCATGTATTGGCTTAGATGTGTGGATTTTATTCAGGCCCTGTTAGATGCTGAACAGCCACAAATTTCTGATCTAGATCTTTCCACCCTGAATTCTGATCTGAAGCTACGGATTTATGTCCACAACTACAAATGTGAGCATCAATATTAATCTTCTGCCTAAATATTTTCAGTCAGATGCTCTAGGTGAGTAATCAACTAATCAATGCTGCTAAGCACATCTCATGCTTCATAGATTGACTATCATGGTAAAGAAGGAGAAATTCCCATGTCTTCAAACGAAATAATGTGCAACTGGTGAGTTTCCACCTTGTTCAGAGCAATGAAGCAGGAACCCCTGTTTCTGAGTGTCCTGGAGCTGGACAAAGCACCACTTGGTACAGGGCTGAAACATAGTTTGTAGATTGCATTAAATTAATCACTGACTCCTTCAAGGACTCACTGTACTAGCAGTAGAGTCAAACATGTTTTTTTCCAGAGGAGAGACCCAGGAGAGTGGAACTGGCTAAATAAGTAAGGAATCAAGTAAAACAGGAGTCATTTTAAAAAGGCAACTTAAGGAACTTCACTCCTGGAGATTCACCAAGGGAGGACAACAAGAGAAGCAGTTCTTTTCTTTTGTGCAGAGGGGAGAGATTATTCGGTTTCACTGCTAAACTCAGGACTTCAATGCTCTTCAGGAGTAAACTTCAAGAACCTGTCTTTCTTGGGAAGAGGATGTTGCCATTGCAGTCAGCTACCCAGGCTGCTCCCCCACTGCATACTGCAGGTTCATCTGCTCTCAGTTTCCTATGCATCGGTGACACAGAGCCCACCTCAGAGCAAAAACAGAAAGTCCAGCTGCACTCAGGTCCCAATGGCTGACATTTCTGTTACCCTTGGAGAAGAGAAGAAAAGGAAGCAATTCTCTGTGTTGTCCAAATATTTACTTAACACATTGGCCAAATACAGAAGAGACAAAAGAACTAGGAATTAATCTTGAGGTACTGATTTCCTTGATGGGTAATTTGTACTTTGGCAAGCCAACTCCCCGATATGGTAGGAAATTATTTTCAGTAAATAATGGCAAAAACACTCCCCTCAGAGAAAGTTCTTGGTGCTTCAGTTCCTTCTCAAAATATTTGATGCCGTGGGGCACCCTTGGAGATGGACAGGGCTTTGCCCATGCTCTTCTCACTAGGAGGAGGGAGGAAGCTAAAGAAATGTCTCCTAGGACTTCCTGCCAGCAGAAAACCTACTAAAGTCAGCTGCTGACTAGGATTCTCTCTCCAGCCCAGGCCACAGCATTCAAGACATCACCTTGCAGGTACCCCCTCCTGTGTCACAACTGGACAACAGGGCCCTACAGCTACATCCAGTGCTCATTCCCTAGACCACCAGAGCAAGGTGATGTCCCACAGGTTCAGCAGGTCCTTGAGCTCTCCATGAGCACTAAGCAGCAGCCCAGCTGGCCAGAACACTTCCTTGATGGCTATTTAAAGTCAACAAGAGTATGACTGGAAAAAAGCAGTCAGCAGGAACTAAAATACTTCAGCAAAGACTTCAGCATTACTAAGAAGAAATGTCAGAACTATCAGCTTTGATGGTTTCTCTCCAGCCCTTCTACAGACCCAGTTCTGGTTGGGATAGGAAAAGGCAAAAGACTGTAAAAGCAGAAATCAAAGGCTCAGAAATCAAAAGCAGAAACCAAGGCTCACCAGTTGGTTTCCAAGGCTACATTTTCACCATGAACACCTTAAAAAAAAACGGTGCTGACGCAGGTACAACTACTCAGAAGCAGCAACCAGCCTTGCTGTCACATACTTCTCATCCCTTTGCATTAGGACCAGCCATCCTAATGGCCACAAGGGATGGCTTAGGGCAGTTATTCATCACAAATCTAGCCCACAGGGAAAAATGGCACATGGCATTCTGCTGGGCCATCTCTCTCAACCAAGCTTGCTAGTCGCCATTCAAGCACCACACCAGACCCCATGAAGGAGATGCTGCTGTAGCCAAGGTAAAGCAGCATACACTCTTCCAGCAACCTCTAGTTATGTCATACATGGTACCTCAGGTACTATGTTCAGGTTTGGGCACCTCAATACAAGAAAGACATTGAGTTGCTGGAGGGGGTCCAAAGAAGGGCAACAAGGCTGGTGAAGGGTCTGGAAAACAAACCTTGTGATGAGAGGCTGAGAGAGCTGGAGCTGTTTGGTCTGAAGAAAAGGAGACTGAGGGGAACCCTTGTTGCTGTCTACAACTGCCCGAAAGGAGGTTGTAGAGAGGTAGGTGTTGGTCATCTCTCACAAGTAACAAGTGATGGGACAAAAGGAAATGGCCTCAAGCGGCATCAGGGGAACTATAGGTTGGACATTAGAAAACACTTCATGGAAAGGGTCATCAGGTACTGGAACAGGCTGCCCAGGGAGGGGGGTGAATCACCATCCCTGGATGTGTTTAAAAGCTGTGTACATCTAGAGCTTAGGGACAGGGTTTAGCAGTGGGCTTGGTAGAGTTAGGTTAATGGCTGGGCTCTGCAATCTTAGAAGGTCTTTTCCAATCTAAAAGATTCTGTGATTCTATGTCAGATCTGTTCCTTCATTCCTGCCTGTGATGGTGCAGTCTGAGCATGGTGCATGGAGAGAATCGTACAGTATCATGCTAGAAGTTCCTGATGAGCAAGAAGATACTCTCAAAGACACTGCAGAGGGGCAGAAGGGCAGACAGATTCATGGAAGCAACAGGGGGTTGTACAGAGCATTTTACCCACACTCCAGCCTCCAGGACCTTTTCCCTCTGTCCACATCAGACACTTGTCTAACCTCCTCTCTACAAGCAGAGATCCACCTTTCTTTGTACTTCTGTACACCAGTGTTCATAGGGATCAACAACTGCCCAGAAATACGAAGGTGGTTCATCTTCAGAGAAACAGTCCTTTTTCTCTTTGTTTCTGTCAAGAAAGCCGGCCACTGCCTGCTGACTGTCCAAATGCCCCCTATGGCTGAACTTCAGCTGTCCCTCTGGATTTGAGATGGGAAGTCCTCAGGACTTGAGTTTGCTTCCAGAAATACAGGCAGGTGAAAATGAAAAGAGGCCAAAGAGGAGGCTGAGGCAGATCCTGCAGCAGTGACCCCTGAACAGGCATCTCTTTCTGGAGGCAGTTGCCTCCAGTTCCCATAAACAACCATTAAGGGACAGAAAAGCTGTAAAAAGAGGATGTAAGAGGAGGATATTTCTTGCCTTGGCAGCTATGCTTTGAGGTTAAAAGTCAGCAAAGGAAGCTGCAGGAACAGTAAGCATACATGAGGAGATCTCACCCAGCAGTTGAAATGCACTTGATGCCTGACTCAAAAGAAAAAAAATAAATTAAAAAAGCAGAGAGCTGGAGCCAGAGATAACAGATAGCAGTACCTGGGGAGCTATCAGGCCTCAGGGCAGGAGCATGACCAGAGCTGCTCTGTCAGTTGGGAGATTAAAATCATCAAGCCACTGTCGTTCCCCTGGCCCCAGTTCCAATCAGCCTGTGAAGGTACCTGGCAGCTGTGCAAGGGGGAAATCCCAGAGCCACTCAGGTGATCAGCTTGCCCTCTAAAGGATGAGATTTGATTACTCTGCTGTTGTTAGTGCTGCTTACATAGCTGCAAATGCTATTAAAGCCCAAATGTTATCCAGTCCTTTTGCAACCCTGCTAAATGATTTCTCTCAGCAGTCTCAGGAAACAGTAGATCCACAGGCTGGGTTGCATAAAGAACACTTTCCTTCTGACCCAAGACCATGCTCCTCTCTTTTTGTTGCACGGCATGAAAAACTGGCAGGTATGAAGCAGGGTTTCTTTCTTCATTACCTGAAGTGCCATAGACAACTCAGCATGGCATGAGGGGTCCATTCTCTCTTAGACAGTCTTGTTTCTCCTTTTATCCTGTTTGAAATTTTTCAACTTGCTGTTATCTTACAGAACTTTCATGTGATGTGAGGTAATTCCCAGTATTATTTCTGGCTGCATAGGTATGCAGGTGCAAATGCTATCATTAGGTCTTTGTAAATGTACTAGTCCGAAAGATGTTGGGGAAGGTTGCTTGAAACTGGTAGTTCCCAGAGAGTTGTGATTAATGGGTGAAATCTAGCTGGTGGCCATTCACCAGTGGCTCCTTCAGTTCTGGTCCCCTCATGATAGGAAAGACATTGAGATACTGGAACTTATCCAGATGAGAGCTACCAAGCTTGTGAGAGGTTTAGAGAACCACTTGTATGAGGAGAGGCTGAAGGAGCTGGGCATGTTTACTCTGGAGAAGAGGCTGAGGGGGGACCTCATTGCCCTCTACAACTACCTGAAGGGAGGTTGTGCAAAAGTGGGTATTAGCCTCTTCTCCTTGATGACTGATGACAGAACCAGGGGCAATGGACTGAAGTTGAGGCAGGGGAGGTTTAGATTAGACCTTAGGAAGAATTTCCTTACAGAAAGAGTGTTGAGGCACTGGAGCAGCCTTCTCAGGGAGGTGGTTGAGTCACGATCCCTGGAGGTGTTTAAGAAGTGTGTAGCCATGATGCTTTGTGACCTGCTAGAGTGGCAGGCATGGAGGGGGTTGTGTTTCTTGATTGATCAGGTATTTAGGTTTTTTGTTGGTGTGGGGATGGTTGGACCATAGGCGGTCATTTCCAACCATTGATTGTACTGTGATTCTGTGAACATGACACAGGAGTTCAACTCAGGGAGCTACCTGCAGTCTCTTTCTCTCATGTACCAAGGTTCCTGCCCTGAACACAAACCTCAACTCTAACTCATGCCCTAGTTGCTCTCATTTAGATTGTACCCCACTCACATAGGCAGCGTGGACCAGCAACCAAAATACTTCTGGCAAATGAGATCGTGGAGACAAGGTGCCATGCTGCGCTGTGAACCCCAAAGATCCATGGCTTTATGGCTGCAGCCTCACAGCAGCCATTCGTTGTCATCTGGCCAAGGCAGCGCTGCATCATGCTCTAAGGAAAACTGTATTTAAAGAGTCTGATATGTCATGCACCCTAACCAGAGCAAACTCCTACTGCTAGAAGTATCGAGCCATGCTAACAGTACTGAGCCCCACATTTATGCAGCTTACAAAGTGTAAAGTGTGCATCTCTAAACACAGAGATGTTGGGAAAAGATACAGGGAAAAGGAACAGTCAATGGTTTCTGGACACAGGGGTGAGTGACAGTTAGGTCAAGTCATGAATCACAAAAGTGGGGCAGAGAAACTACCACAAAACCATTCAAGGGTAGAGCCGGACCAGGGGAGACTCTGTGGTAACTTATTTATGTCAATAAAAAGCACATGCAGAAAAAGTTAATTCTTTGCCCTCAGATGCAGATCAGATCACCAATCTTGGGAGTCAAAAGTACTCAAGGAGTTATGAAACCTGGTGTTACACAGGGAGTCCTGCAAATCTTCCCATTTCTAGTTAGTGCAGACCCCTGAAAATACAACTGCTGAACTCCTCCAGGAATAAATCACAAGTTAGAGGTGGTGTGTGCAGACATAAATTACTCCAGTTTTCCTCCACTTACTGCTTTTGGAAACATACTGGCTGTGCTGCCTGAGAGTTTGCAAACTCTGACAATAAGCCACAGAACACTAAAACTACATAAAGTATGATGGAGTAAATTCAGAGCAGTGCACTCAAGAGGAAAATAAACAGATTAACTACCCAGGGCACTCATGTAGTTCCACTTTCAGACTCACCAAATACCTTGTTCCTGTTGCCCTCTAGGTATAAGAAAAGTGTTTCATACAGGGAGGAACTGATAAGGAATGGATGGGACACTAACCAGTTTTGTAAAGATAAAATCAAATCTTGCTTCTGCCACGGAAATTTTCCATTGCCCTAGTTAAAAGGTCATGTAGACACAGTGCTTAGGGATACAATTTAATTAAGGACTTGTCAGTGGTAGGTCCAACTCAGTTATCGGCAAGATCTTTTCCAACCCAGGTGATCTGTGATTCCATGAAATTTACCTATGCCACAAGGTTATCTAGTAAATGTTGCCTGCCTCCTGAAAGCTCAGTAAGGCTATGCACATGAGGATGCCTTACTGGATTTGAGCGAGAAAGCTCATGATGTTGCTGCCAGTTTCATTATCCTTCAAAATGATGGGGCTCAACTTCTAAGTAAGTTCTAGAAAGATCTGGTTCAAACCCATTTGTATTATGCAATAACATATTGCTTAGCTGCACTTGCCAAGCTGAAGGCAGAGGAAGCTCAAGAGGTAATGCCAGTGTGGGAGGGTGGCTACAACCTACAACCCGTTGAGGTGCCCAGCCACTGAGACTCGCAGAGACCTTTGGCTCTGCAGCTGTATTCCCTTACCTGATGTGATTCAGCCAACAGAGACCCTGAGCAATGGAGACATGTCTCCTTCTGCCCATCCTTACCTCTGTGACCATGCAACTTAATCCCTCTACACCTTCTTTTCTTCTGCCTCTGCAAAGTTGCACTACACAGCCCTGACAGGTTAAGATGGAGAAAGAGGAAGGATGAACCATTGACTCAAAGGAATCTAAGAACAGCAAATAATGCTGGTTTTGGATGCATTATGAAGTGTGGCCAGTAGGTCTAGAGAGGTCATTCTCCCTGTCTGCTTTGCCCTGATGAGGCTGCATCTGTAATACTGTGTCCAGCTCTGAGGTCCCCAGTTCAAAAGAGATAGGGAACTACTGGAGAGAATCCAGCAGATGGCAATAAAAATGTCTGAAGCACCTCTCTTACGAGAAAAGGTTGAGAGTGCTGGTACTGTTCAGCCTGGAAAGAAAACTGAGATGAGACCTTATTCATCTCTACAAATATCTGAAAAGTTGGGTGTAGGGGAGATGGAGCTAAACTGTTTTCAGTTGTCCCCCCTGGCAGGACAAGGGGCAATGGGCACAAGCTGGAACACAGGAGGTTTCATTTAGATATGAAAAACACATTCATTGTGCAGGTGACACAACACTGGAACAGGCTGCCTGGAGAGTTTGTAGAATCTCTTTCTCTGGAGATATTCAAAACCATCCTGGATGTTTTAGGCAGCCCTGCTTTAGTGTGGGGTTGGACTAGAGGATCTCTTGAGGTACCTTTCAACTCCAGTGATTCTGTGATAAGGTAGACACTACTAAATTGCACAGTAAAGTGGGGAGGAATGCTTTCTATTACACTACTCTTTCACAGTAATCCATGGGTCATCTTAACCACACAAAAGACACATAGAAGATTTTAAATAATAAAACATGTTTTCAACATCACAATCATAATAGCTGGACAGTTAAAATCATTGACTGCTGATATGTTCAATCCTTTAATTTACAGAAGGCATGGCAGTTGTCCTGCAATAATGGTGTGAAGCACACTGGCTGGCTTCCTTGTAAGATACTTCCATGGAAAACAAAGGTTCTTCACTTTTTACAGTCTTCATGCACAAAAATGCAAGACAGGCATTGAGGTACTGAAGCAGGTCCAAAGAAGGGCAACAAGGTTGGTGAAGGGTCTGAAAAACAAACCTTGTGAGGTACAGGCTGAAGGAGCTGGAGCTGTTCAGTCTGAAGAAAAGGAGGCTGAGGGAAGACCCTATCACTATCTAAAACTACCTGAAAGGAGGTTGTAGAGAGGTAGGTGTTGGTCATCTCTCACAAGTAACAAGTGATAGAGGAAACGGGCTCAAGTAAACTGCCAGGGAAGTTTAGGTCTGACACTAAGAAAATCATCTTTATTGAAAGGGTCATCAGGTGCTGGAAGAGGCTGCCCAGGGAGGGGGCCAAATACCATCCCTGGATGTGTTTAAAAGCTGTGTAGATCTGGAGCTTAGGGACAGGGTTTAGCAGTGGCCTTGGTAGAGTTAGGTTAACGGTTGGTGTGGATGATCTTGAAAGTCTTTTCCAACCTAAAAGATTCTGTGATTTCTCAGAACCACCACAGTCAGTGTTTAGAATAGCTGCTTCCAGTCATACCAAGATGAAAGGTATTTGAGTAGTTCACATCACAACACCACACTTACCAAGTCAGGCTTCTGCCAGTTCTTGTTTTTAAAAAACAGTTTTTACTGGTGGGAGATCAAAATACTTGCCTTGCATGAACTACAATAATTGCAGTGATTGGAAAAACTGGAAGCTTGACAGAAGAGCACAGAATTGGGTGTTTTGATTGAAATATCAGATTTTTATTCCTGCTTTTACAATCAAAATAATAAGCTACTTCATAGACTCCAGTTTCAGGCTTCCCACCCCTTTTTTTGGTAAATTGTATCATCTAACATTATTTTTGGAACAAAAATACTGTTAATCCTGGAACACTTAGAAGGGTTTCTACCAATTCACTCCCACTGACTGTATCTTCAACTGGCGACTCACACTCTGCAAGTCTACAAACAGTCATGCAGTCTGTCTTTTTTAAAAACATAGTAATAACTTAGAAAATTCCTATCTGGCCCTCAAGCTGATCAGCATAAAAAACAGATGCTCTAACTTGTTTTATCACAGAAAGTGGCACTCTCTCCTTTTCAGGAGGCCTTAGGGACACAAAAGACAATAATGGCCTGTTCTACTGTGGTAATTAATTTAATTAATTGAATTAAAAGTAACATTTGTCTCCTTCACACTCAAAGACAGACCAAGGAGGCTTCCTGCCCACTTTCATTTGTATGTGCAGTATCATCATTAACAGAATCATAAGGGATCGGAAGGGACGTACACGTATCACCTAGTACACTCCCCCTGCCACAGCAGGATCACCCAGACCGAGTCGCACAGGAACAGATCCAGGTGGGTCTTGAACGTCTCCAGAGAAGGAGACTCCACAACCACCCTGGGCAGCCTGTTCCAATGTGCTATAAAAGTCACATTGCTGAATGCTGTCAACCATGAACCCATTTGTTGCTTTGAGTTCCACATTATTTGAATAAATGCGGTGAATGAGATGTACATGGCTTCTCTGCCCTTAGCACAAGGAGGTACCTGTAAATAGAAAGAAAGAATAAAATGGAAGCTCTGTGTTCTGAAGTCCTTGCCATCTGCTTTTCTTTTTGCAACAAGACTGCCCAAGAAAGTTCAACCAGGTCACCCATGCAGCTTTCAGAAAGCTTTGGCAAGTGTATTTTTCTCAACTGATCCAAGCACACAGGCTGCTCACAAAGCTTTCCAAGAGATTTTATTTTTCCTATAGGAGCTGTCTTGGATGTGAAACTCAACATCAACTTCACAACAGACCTTCAAGTTAGCATTTGTTACTGCTTTAACAAAAACAACCGACTGCTTTTTAATCTTGAATGAAGTTTTTCCTAACTACTCAACAGCATGCCGCTTCCATGTAGATGCAGCATTCCCAAAATACCTGCTTGCAGCTTGATTTTCACTTAAGTTTTGTGGAACTTGTTGATGCAGAAAATGCTATCTACTATCTCCACAAAAGGAAGCCCTCTCTCTTATTTCTTTCTCTACTTGCCATTTCTATTTGGCACTTTGCTCAAAGCTGCTGTAGCCATTTTCTTCCCCTGATGTCCTGGGTTAAAACGAAGGTCTAGATCAGTTCTGGGTTGGTGCCTGCAATCCAAGCACACTAACTAGCTCTTGCCAAGAATTCAGCAGACAATGAAGCAACTTGCCTACAGAAAGAATTTATTGAACCCACCACCAATAAGAACAGCAAAAAAAAAAATAAATCCCCAAATAAGTTAAAGAACAAAATGAAAAAAAGTAAACCAGAAATTGTATCACAATGCCTTTACACACACTCTGAGAGAAATGAGAGACAGCTAGCACATCAGTTTTTGGCTTCAGATAAGAGCCTGGGAAAAAGAGAGTGTATATTAACACCATTGTGATGCTTGTGGAAAAGTTCCTTTTACAGTCCTCTTGGAAATGCCAGCTTCCCCTGTACATCTCAGGCTGGCTTTTAACTACTCTGTCTTAGGAATTCTTAGCAATGTGACCACAGCCAGCAGCATCTCAGAGGTGGGAATATACAGAACCCCAGCTTCTTTCTGTGTGCCAATGGTTTAAGGGATCAGTATCTTAGGATCTCTCTCACCTAATGCTTCTCCCAGTCTCTCAATGGCAGAGTATACAGCATCTGCTGTCAGGCCCACGTAGGGACAGAGACAACATGGGGCTGGTCACATGGGGCAACGCCTGTTGGTAAACAGGCCTGATTCAGCAGCCTGCTCCAGGGCCTTTTCCTCTCTCTCCTCTTTCTCTCTTTTTCCATCTCCCAAGTGGTTATGGCTCCGAGGGAGGGCAAAGGTTACGAGTTCACCACCTTCTCTTGATCTTCAAAAACAATCAGGCTGCAGGAATGGTGTGTGGGCAATGGCTCCTTGCTTTGGCCCACTGCCAGGAACTGAGTCAGGGCTAGACCCTGAGGTGGAGCTGCAGTTACAGTCCAAGGTCTCAGCTCCTCCTGTGTTCCAACCTTCAGGAAAGGAAGGGATATGGCTGCTACCTGCCCTGCGGTGGCAGGGCTGCGACAGCTGGGCCTTGCTCCCCCAGCTACCTTGAAGGGGATGAAGGCTGCGCTTGGCCCAGCAGAGTTCTCTGTCTTACAAGAGGCAGGAGAAGAAGAAATCAGGAAGTCCATTCTCTTGTTTAGACTCTGTCCACCAACCACCTATGGAGTCAAGACTTTGACCCAGGGGTCTGACAGGAGAGCTATCTCTAGCCAAAATAAAATGCTCTTTCAGCATAAAAGCACAAAAGTAGAACACTTTGGAAATTTTGACAATTTTCAAACTGTGACATTCCACCCCTACTTTTATGCACTAAGTATTTTAAAGGCAACCAAAACCTACTACAAAAACCTTCACTAATCAATACAGCAACCAACTGAAGTTGTGGAAAACATTTACAGGAATTAACAATTCCAATCCTCTATTACAGACTCCTTCAGGCAAAATGCCATCTTCACAACTAAACACCACCTCTGGTTGAGACGTTTGGTATGCTTTCCAGATATGTTGAGTTAGAAACAATCTGATGACTGAACTCTGATTATGTCTTTCTGTAAGTTTGAACTGGTTTTAGATGAGGCTATTAAACTACTCCAAGAATTTCAGAAACTTGGATGCAATCCCTGTGTACAAGTTTACTTCCATGATACTCACTTCAAACATTACATTCAGTTTTGGGCCCCTCAATAAAAGAAGGCAATGGAGGTGCTGAAGCCTGTCTGAAGAAGGGTGACAAGGCTAGCCAGAGGCCTGGAGGACAGTCATATAAGAACCATAGAATGGTTTATGCAGAAAGGGACATTGAAGATCATCTAGTTCCACCCCCTCTGCTGTGGGCAGGGACACCACTTTTCCACTAGACCCTGTTGTTCAATGCCACAGCTAAACCTGACCTTGAACACTCCCAGGCATAGAGCATCCGCAACCTCCTTGGGCACCCATTCCAATGCTTCACCACCCTCATGGTGAAGAACTTCTTAATATCCAATCTAAATCTACCCTCTTTCAGTTTCAGACCATTGCCCCTTGTCCTTCTCCAGCTTTTCTGCAGACCCTCTTGATGTACTAGAAGGCTGCTACTAGGTCACCCCAGAACCTTTTCTCCTCTAAGATGAAGAACCTCAGCTCTCTTAGCCTTCACAGCAAAGGTACTCCAGCCTTCTAATCATCTTCATAGCCCAGAGGATCACAGGCTGAGGGGACTTGGGGAAAAAAGAGCCTGAGGGAAGACCTTATTGCTCTTTACAAGTACCTGAGAAGAGGTTTTAGAGAGGTGGGGTTTTGTAGATCCTCCCAAGTCACTAGCAAAAGGACATGGCCTCAAGTTGCACCAGGGGATGCTTAGACTGGACACAAGGAAAAAAAATTCTTCACTGAAAGAGTGATCAGGTATTGGAACAGGCTGACCAGGGAAGTGGCAGTGTCGCCATCCTTGATGCTGTTTAAAAAAGCATCAATCTGGGACTTGGGAACATGGTTTAGTGGGCATGATAGTGTTGGGTTGATAATCTTGGAGATCTCTTCCAATCTTCATGATTCTATGATTCTGATTTAAAATCCAAAACTACAGATTCTCGTTCAAGTCTGCATAAAATCACAGGTTGATTAAAACTGCAACAAAAAGCAACTGGAATTTCAAGAGGTTATTTGAAAACATCTGAAATTTCTTATCAGATGCTGACAATACTAAATGTAATCTCAAAACTGCATTTAGCCTCTAACCCTAAATGCAAACTTTTATGTCTTTTTGCAGGGAAATCATGCATGAACACCACCATGAGTCAGGGCAAATGTGCAAGGTTTTGATACTTTACAGAAAATCCTACATACACCTATGTCTTAAACACCGCATCAAGCCCCAGAGTACTAAGGGGGCAAGAGCACACTCAAGTTCCCCTACAACACAGGCTTAAAATTCATGTGGACAAAACAAGCCACCAGTCCTCCCTTTGGGCATCCTGCTTCCACCAAACATTCACGAAGCAACAGGAAGGGCTATAAAGCACAGACACTTCTGGGCCAGTTTTATTTACATAACATGGTTTGCTATGGGGAAGAATCAGGGTTGTGTAAACTATAGGGCTCTTAATCACATAATTCCAAAATACCAATTTCTGAAATACAGTTTCTGCTCCTTCTTGACTAAAACCCATATCAATGCCCTCTTTTGAGTCATAAACCAGCCTGTACAGCACACAACCAAAGCCACTCAGAAAATGAGAATAAGGAGAAGTTCACAGAAACCATGTTGTCCCACCAAGAACAAATCTGGAGCCATTCACGAGACACAGCTGAACTTTTCAGAGCCCGGCTGCAGGGGCCAGCCAAATGCTGCTGCAGGGCCCTCATTCTTTGCCAGAAATCCCTGCCACCAGCAGGCATTCCTGAGGGCTTCCAGAAGGTGATCCTTCACCCAGAGGGAGACAGCTGGGTTAGTCACCTTGGAGCTGGGCCAGCATGCCTTACAGAACTATCCTGTTTCAGTGGAATATTTAACCATGCAACAGCTTTCTACTAGAGCATTAAAATCCCCCTGCCAGCTCCTCAAGGTGGCTTGCGGGGACTGATCACTAAATTATTGTTTTCCTTCCAGCACTTTGGAAATTTCCATAAGTCAGGGAAGACAGATTTCTACTGCCCAGCACTCATACAGCAAACATCTAATGAACTTAAGGACAAACGAAACCATAGTGACTTCAATCCATCTCTTATGTAATTCAGTACAGGAAACTCAGAGTAATTCCTGCACCAGCTCCAGAACAAATATCGAATGAAAATGCCATCTGACATTTCTTATTTACATGCTGACCTGAGATTCCATCTAAACTCTGTTCTCAGCCTCTTTGCTAAATTTTACTGCCCTTTTCTACAGGCTCTTGGTGTGGTTCCTACTGAGATCTACTGACTATTCAATTTAATTCTCTTTCCATGATGGTGTGAGTGCACCGCCTTATACAACTTAATCACATATGTCAAAATACCCACTTCTAGCATGCTCTGCCAAAACTGAAAGTGAGTTAAAGCACCTGTCCTCTCTACTGCTACTCTACTCTATTCTGCCAAAAGGACTATCTATTCCTTGTCTATCTTTTGTGTGCCTCTGACCCCAGCAACACACAAAACCCCAGGTTTCACATGGCTAGGAGAGCATCAGAACTCAGCTTTGATGCTCTGAAAGACTACAGTATGGTAGTTTATATGCTTCACTCTGTTTTATGGGAAAAGTTCCTAATGTGGTGACCTCTGGGATGGAGACAAGGACTGTATGTGCCTGTGACTTCCCAGGCTCCACAAACAGATGAGGGCAGTCCATTCTTGATTACATTTTTAGTGTATTCTTTTCTGAATGCTAATACAACACCACAGGATTGCTGAGGTAGGAAGCCACCTCTGGAAATCACCTAGTCCAAATCCCCACCCACAGCTGTGTCACTATCACCTTGAATATGTTGTGTAGGACCACGGACAGTCAGGTCTTGAATATCTCCAAGGACAGAGACTCCACTATTTCTTTGAGCAATCTGTTGCAATGTCTGACCACCTTTGCCCCACAGGTTTTTTTTCTTATGTTTAATTGGGTTTGTATCCACTATCTCATGTTCTTTTCCTAGATGTCATTAAGAAGAGTCTGCCTCCTTATTCCTTACTGCCTCTCATGAGGTATTCATACACATAAGATCTCGCTGAGCCTTCTCCTCTCCAGGCTGAACAGCCCCAGCTCACTCAGCCTCTCTTTGTACGTCTGATGCTATAGTCCTGGCTTTTGGCTAGACTTACTCCAGCACATCCATAAATCTCTTCTGGGAAACCCAGAGCAGGACACTATGCTACAGATGTCTCATGTGGCTGAGCAGAGTAGAATGATCAACTCCTTCAACCTGGCAGTGCTGTTGGTCTTTGATGCAAAGACATGTTGCTAGCTCATATGTAACTTGTCCAGCAGCATCCTCTCCTACAGAGCTGCCTTAACCAGGACATGGGGTTATTTTTCTGCTTCCTAACGCTGTCTCCTGTGGGATTCTTTGAGGCAGTTCTTTGAACACAGCAAAGTCTACTATCTTGAAATCTGGGGCTGTTATTTGCTTTGTTCCAAGTAAACTTTAGTCTGTTCACTACATGAGGCAAAAATAATTAGCAAAAGTAGCTTTAAACTAGCGAGTCATCCAAATACATTGTTAACTCTGATCCCCAAAAGTTTACTACTTCACTGCTTTTGGGAAACTTGCCTGCAAGTACCTTTGAAGCAGAAGTCCCAAGGGAAAGTGCTGGGATTTGAGCCAAGCCACACATGTGCCTTTTTAGAGCCCAACCCAAAACGGCAATAAAATTAACTACTTCAGAGTCTGAAAAAAACCACTGTGAGCCTTCCTGTATCTTCCTGAGCTCCCACCTCTCCATGAGAAATCCACCTTCTCTAGAGCAAGTTTAAAGCCTGTGAAGAAAAATGCGATAGTGGTACAAAAGATTGACCGCTAGAAGGAATAATGTGAGGTGTTCCAAGCTAAGGTTATTACTTGTTCCTACTGTATTCATGACACACCAATTGTTTCATTCAAATAGAGTAACCACAGAATAATATCCAGGCTAACACAACAGGATTCCATGAGCTTCAGAAAACTTGAAGCAGAATGTAAATCCTGTTTGCAGCAGGATGTTAAGGCTTTGTCTTTTGTATTTTGTAATTCACTGTTAGACGCACTGTTCTACTTGAAGAATCAATGCCCAAATGATGCAATGGGATTGTGAGCAGCCTGATGTCAGGGAGCTTATCCATCAAAAAAGTGATGCAATACACTAATAAGTAAACTGACAAACAAACAAAAGTGCTCACCTCTGCTAGGTTCATTTCTCTGCTGCTCTGCTGTGGGTCTTGGCAACAGTTTAGCCGGAAGGAAGGCCTGGCTTAGTAGATGGAATACAGACAGCACTATTTCACAATGGCCCAATGAGGCTTTCTTAGTTGACACCAGGAGTGGCAATCACACATGTCACACCCTTGATTTTTACCTGCTTTTAAGGATCAAAGCTTCTTAACTGAATTTCATCAGGCTTTTTTGTTTTGCAGTACTGACTGAAATATTAGAGGTGTTAGTTCAGCACTGGTTTTGGAATCTCACCACTGGGAGGATAGGGCTTTTACCTTGTCTGAAAAGCAACAGTACTGACACTTGAAAATTCCGTAGTCCTAAGGGCAGCATTGATGAAGTAACAGGACAAACATCACGAAGAGTAAGTAGCAGCCATTTTTACACCAGCGTCAATAGGGCTGCATTAGCCCACAACAGCAACTGCTTCCACACGGTTGGTGGAATTTGGGCATGTCCAGGATGCTGGCATGCAATCCTTGACTTTTTCTTAGTCACTATTTAATTAAATATGTTTGTTCCCCAGGAGTACTGAGAGGCTCAATTATCTCACTTTCTAAAACACGCAAAATGACAAGGATGGAGAATCTGACTGACAGGGTCTGTGCACTCAGGCTTACATGGCCTCATTACAGAAATGCTGCTGGTGCTTTCATAAAAATCAGGCTCCTGGACACTTTGATCCTCATTAGAAACAGGAAAAAATGCTTTTGAGTGAAAGGAAAAATATCTCATCTAGGATCTCTACAAGTCTCCAGCTCTGAAGTAAGCCTCACTGGATTGAGCTTCAAATGCTGAGAACTTTGCATAATTGGGAAATCTTTTAATGCATCTTCACGTATGATCAAAAGTGTGATTGTCACAGAACCCGAGACATACAGCACACCCTGGACCCTAAGTTTGGCCACTAAAGCATTCAGCTGCCATAAGGGATGTCCTTTATGAACATCTCTAACTATTCTGAGCCTTCTTGCAAGAAAGAAGAATTTTATTAGCAACTTTAGCCCTACTACAGACCGCTAAAGAAAGTTGCCAAAAAATGCAGAGCAGGCACTATTTTTCAGCAAACTCTACAGAAATGTTTAGGATGCTTCTAAATTTAAGTCCCATAGAAACTCCTACAGTTTGTCTCCATAAAACCTGAGTTCACTTATGCTAGTAATATGGCAGCGTATACATATAGGGAAGATCTTACACACTGTATTGGGGTCTAGCTGAGATCCTCCCTATGATCCCTCCCATGGTGTTGTGTTTCATGGTGGTAGCTGGAGGGGTATTGGTAACACACCAGTGTTTTAGCTACTGCTCAGCAGTGCTTACAAAGCACCAAGGCTGTGGGGGTTTTTTCTCTCCTAACCTTCTCCCCAACAGCAGGTTGAGGGAGGGGTCAGGCCAGCTAACCCAAAGCAACCAAGGGGATATTCAATACCATACAACGTCAGCCCAGATATAACACAGTCTTAAAATAAGCAAACAGGGCACATCACTAAATAAAAAAATCATGCTTTTTTCTCTACCAACTCCACAATAATAAGATAACTGTCCATTTTTTCCCCCATCCCTTCTCAGTTGGCCTCCCCATGCTTTTTATTCTGTTTACATTTATTTAATTCCTTGTCATTCCCTTGCCCTCTCAGACTCTTCCAGCCTCTGACCGTTTTGGGGGAGCACTCACATCTGCCCATCTCTCAGTGACCTTCCTTGGACTCCTCCTCTAAGTTCTCTCCTATTTTCCACTGAGCTCTGTGTCCTCTTTAATCAAACACCTGCAAGTCCTGCCTCTAGTCCTACAGCACTGGAAAGAAATGCAACCCTATAGCATTAATAAATGATAGCTAGTTTCTCCTTTTCCTTTCACCTCATCTTCTCTATCCATAAGCAATCAACCTGCTGAGGCAATGAGTAAGCATCAGGTCCAGGCTATGATGCTGCCACACCAGGGCTGACTCCAGGCAAGGTCACCATCTAAACAGGATGGCGAGTGAGCCAAGATGTTGCACTCCTCAGCTGTCCTGGCCTCCTGATGGGTTCATATTGAAGGGCCACATGGTTTTCCATCCAGCTTGGCACTCCCTGGAGGACAGCTCCACCAAGGGGGCACCCCTAGCAGGCTCCTACATCATCAGAGCTCAAGCAACCATCACATTGTGTCTGGAGGCTCAAAGCAGCTGCCTTCACCATAGCCCATGAGAAATCAGTCACTATTCCCTGCTTGGTGCCTAGGGCTTTTCTCCCATTAGATTTCATGATTCATCCCTCACCCCAGGGTAAAGCTAAGAAAACAAGTAATGACGAGATAAAGAATAATTGTCATATGAGAAAAATTTATAAGCTCTTCTTCCCACACAGGACTCTCCCATCTCAGACATGAGAAAAGCAATGATTAAAACATTTCAGCAGAATCCCAGAGTTCCAGCAAGGGCTGGGTGTGACAGGCACCAAACAGCCTTGCTGACTCTTGACCTGCTACGCTTAATGTTTTTACAGGGTAAGGTCACATTTCTCACAGCAAGGAAATCCTTCCCTCTTACCAAGTGTGACAGGATGTAGCACTGAACACAAATGAACTGGTAGGAGCAGGATCTGGGCAGACCCAAGTACTTGTGAACCTGAGACGAAAGCCTAAACCCCTCGTGAAATCCCAACTGGTTTGACACCACAAACAAGGCAGAAGCCACAGCACTTGCTCAGCAACCTGATGCACAGGCTTTGATGAGCACTCAAGAGACAACAAAATGCAATTACAGTCAAAGAGGTGATATAGGACAGCACCTCAGTATCCCATAAATTCTCTCTTAGTAGTTTGCTCCAGTTTGCTCAGCTTTTAAATAAAAAGGATGTTTTCTAACCAATGATGCTGCAAACCACAAGCTGCAAAAACAAGCTAGGATAGTTTTTGCTCTTTCAATAAAACACTACCACCCATCAGGCTCTTGCCCAGCCGCTCCGCTGTGGGTATAGCTGCATACAATTTATACAGGGATCTACAGCTACAGGAATGAGAGGAACAGAGCAAAAACCAAGTTGGCACAACTAGTGACATTAAAAAGGTTCTTTTTTACTACCCAGTAATCCAGATCATCCAGCCCAGTCTGCGACCTGACATCACCACATCAGCTAGTCCAGGGCACTAAGTGCACTAAGTCTTTTCTTAAACACCTCCAGGGATGGGGGCTCCACCACTGCCCTGAGCAGTCCTGATCAGTGTCTGATCACCCTTTCTGTGAGGAAGGGCCTCCTAAAATCCAACCTAAACTTTGCTGGTGCAGCTTCAGGCCCTGCCCTCTCATCCTATCAATAGTTCTCTGGGAGAAGAACCCAACACCCACCTGCCTACAACTTCCCTTCAGATAATTATAGAGAGTAATAAGGTCCCCCCTGAGTCTGCTCTTCTCCAGGCTAAACAACCCCAGCTCCCTCATGCTCTCCTCATCAGATTTTCCCTTTAGTCCCTTCCTCAGCCTCACTGGTCTCCTCTGGACCCCCTCCAGCACCAAAATCTCTTCCTTGAAGCAAGGGGCCAAGAAGTGCCCCCATTACTCAAGGGGAGGCCACACCAGTGCCCAGTAGAGGGCGAGAATCACACCCCTAGTCTTGCTGGCCACATTATAGCTGATCCAAGCCAGGATGCCATTGGTTTTCCATGGCTCCCTTTCCACCAGTTGTCAACCAGTACTATCAGATCTCACTCCACTGGGCCGCTTTCCAGTCACTCATCTCCCAGTCTGTAGCTCTGCTGAGGGTTATTGTGGCCAAAGTGTAGGGCCCTGCACTTGGCCCTGTTAAACCTCATCCCACTGGCCTCTGCCCATTGACCCAGCCTGTCCAGATCTGTCTGCAGCATCTTCCTGCCCCCAGCAGATTGACACTCCCCCCAACCTGGTGTCACCTGTGAATTTACTAAAGGTAGATTTGATCCCCTCATTCAGGTCATCAAAAAGATGTTGACTAGAACTGGGCTAGGAAGTAGCTTTCTCCTACTTTCCTGGGAGATCGAATCACCCTGTAAAGTGTGCCAAACATATTTTCAACCTGTGTTTCTATTTACTCAGAGCAGGCTTATTTTTAATTTGCTTCTTCCAAGCATTCACAATAGTCCTGGATTATCAAAGAGCTAGCCTTACCCAAATCCAGAGGGGAAAAAACAAAGCAATGCCACTATAATGAACTGTTTCTAAACAACATCAAATACATGTGAGGAAATTTTTATCTGCTCCTGGAAGTCCCATGAGCAAACACGCAACATGAAATAAATGTGGGAGATTATTTACTGTGATTTCTTCACTCAACTCTGAGAGCTTCTGCCAGAAACACTGTTCCTGTGCACGGAGCAGAAACCACAGAGGCCCGCCTAGGGCTACTCAGCATGCAGATGCAGCCCAAACATACTGAGTACTGCTGGTTTCAATTAGGGACCAGAGCTGGTGCTTTAATTCCATCTTTCCAAAAAAGGAATATCTGAAAATGTACAGCAACTGCATGGTACCGCCCCATGTGGGAAAGAAAAGCCTTACATAGGAATTTAGTAATTAGCAGATCAAACCATTCATTCATCCCATCAGATAATTCACCTTCGACCAGCAGCCGACATCTAATGTTTAAAAGGAAAAAGAAAACAACCTTCAAAAGTACTTTTAGCTGTATTACTTCACAGAGGAGGAAAACAAAAAACCTGTCTTCATGACCCGTGCAGTTCGCTTATGCCCTGCAGCATGAATTGTGATTACTCTTCTCCTGCCACGCACGGTTGCAAGTGTTACTATTAGTCATGACAGTATCCAGCCTTAAACAAAAAAATGCAGCCACACCAGTTGCATCATTGGCTCCTGTGGCACTGAATTAACTATGTTGAAATTACTCAGCACATACACAATAGACTTCTCTCACACATAATGCTTTTTAATTTATTGATGTAGTTCTCATATGCTGTGGGGATGAAAGAAACCAAGAAACTGATTTAATTTCTATAGCCACTTCAAACTCTGCTGTAGAATCAGCTTTAACCCTTTTTTCCCTTCATTGAGGAAAAAAAAAAAGAGCTCTAGATATCTTACAGAAGTAAACCCTGTCACAAGTATATCTGTTCAATCACCTTTGCTGTTCCTTGCCTTTCCCCTTCTCAGATGTCACAATACCCCTGGAGCACTAAAGCATGCAGAGCTAGCTGCTCTGCTCCAGACAGAGATGTATCTGGGTTCAAGGGAACATCAGAGCCCAAGTCATGCCTGTTTATATTCGCTTCCATTTGCGAAACAAAGCCGCTCTGGACCACGTTGGCTTCAGCCCCATGGGAGCACTTCCACTGGCTTCTGTGGGCTTAGATCCAGCCCTTGGCCCTCACTCTACTTGTATTTTGATGAGCTGCAGCAAGCAAGGCAGACAGTTTTGTTGCTTTTGCCTATGTCAACCACGCAGCCTAGTGAGCAGCTTCTGGGTCACTCACCCTTCTGAGCAGCCCCATGTGTGACCATTTTTGAAAGAAATTCACTTGGATTTTGCAGTTTCAGGTAAATAGTATCTGGTTTCACTGCAGCCTTTCCAGGCATCTTCGGTAATGCTGAGAGATCCAGTTACGTGGATGAAGGATGCAGCGGTTTGACCATACCAAATCTCACGCTAGCCTAACTTTTAATTAGCTCCTTATGGCCTAGTTTTTATCTCAGAAACATTGTGGTAAATCTGGAGTAGCTCTCCCCAGGAGCAGAATTTTGAGAACAATGTTTGGCTCCTGTGGTGAAGTTCTGACCGTCTTTTACTCTCTGGCATGCACTATCAGTGAGAAGCCATGAAATCAGTCAAAACCAGATTTCCAGAAGCCAAACCAGGTGCCACAAAAACAGCGGGTTCATCCATGCTAAGCAAAGCACTACTTACAATCACAACCTTGCTGTAGTAACCTATACTCTCCTCCCTTAGGAACTCATGGGGAAGAGACCCCCTTGCCTAAAGGAACCCTGAGGGAAATTCAGGCATTTCAGCTTGGCTAGACAACAGCACAAAGATCAGACAGAATGGTAAAGAGCTGTGGAGCAGCTGAGGCTGGGTGCAGCCAAGGCGTGTTGCTCCTCCCAGGTTCAGTTCAGTGCTAGCATGTACATGAAGGTCTCAGCAGAAGTTTAGCTCCTCAAATCAGAGCTGTGTTTGGCCCACAGCCTTACAAGGACCCATCAGCAGGTCTCTACCTTCTACTTTCAATGCACAATGCTGTCAAATGCTGCTACTATGTGGCTATCTTTCTGCTACCCCAGTGCTGTCTTCATTCAGGTAACTAAACAGCGTGGGCTGTTTGACTGTTACCACGTCCTTTCGCATCACCAATAGCCTGGCTGAGATATTGGTCTGCTGAATAGCTGCAAACTACAACAAGCGTCTTGGAAGAAACCAGTGGCATTTGGTTACTCATATTGGAAATACACTTGTAGAAACATGTTTACAGATGTTTCCTCATCAGCTGCCCATACCAAAAAAGGGTGCCAGGGGTTACTTCATTCATCCTGGGGACAGTGCTGATCTACTGGGTTTGACTATGCCCACCCAGCTGCTCCAGTCCTAATCTTTTCTATTACCCAGTAATCCTGATTGCTTTGCAGTTGGTTTTAGATGCTTACCTGTAACCCTGATCCTAGCTCATGCTCTGGCTATCTCCCACTGACCCTGGCATCCATGTCTTGCTCCCATCTAGTAGACACAGAGCATGGCAGCCTCCTTCCCTGTGACTTCCCTATCAGCACTGCTAGCCATTTTACTTGTTCAAGACCTGAATCAGTTAGAGCTTTTCTCCCCCCAAACATACAATTCCAACAGCACCATGCTGAAGGATGTGCATACAGGTCTTGCTCAATAAAATCAGCACTACAATGCTCCTACTCAGCCTACATGGCTGACAAGCATAACTTTTGCAGGTTTGATGGCTGTGCTAGCAGCAGCCAAGCGCACCCTTGGGGAAGAAAGGAGCTCCACAGAAGCCATTGAAGAAGTCAGCTATGGTAAGCTGACTTTTGCTTTATCTGAGGTAGGTAGGATTTTTGCCACAGATCTCCAGGAAAGCTGTTTGGCCTCTATCTTTGTGCTGAAGGATATGCATCAGTGCCTGGAAATACATAAACATTACGGTTTATTCTAGCACCCAGTCTAGCTGTAACCTTTTTGTCTCTATCGATATTGAATCCTTCTTGATTACCCAGTTTCTGACTCCACCATTGCCACATCCCCAAGAAAAACTGAATTGTTAGCAGAGTCCCTGCAGATTTTGCTCAGTAGTGTTGCAGCAGAGATGATTATTTGCTCAGGCAAATTATGTGGTGGATTACCTCATCTACTGTTGCCTACTGCCACCAGCCACCCATAACTGAACAAGGAGGATTCCAGGAGTCATCCTAAAGCCAAGAAGCCCAGATTCATAGAATGGTTCAGGTTTGAAGGGACCTTAAAGATAANNNNAGTCTAAACCTCCCCTCTTCCAGCTTGAAACCCTCAGATTGAATAGATGGGTTAAAAACAACCATGTGCACGTGGCGAGAAAGTACCATACTAAATTGTGATAGTGACTACATGACTATTAACATGATTAACTCTATTCAATGTGCAGCTTGGTGCATGACAAGTTGGAAAGGAAATATGTCAGAAATGAACTGGGGACAGATAAGAGCAGGTGACAGTGGTGCTGTCACTTGCACTTCACTCTGGGTCTTTGAGAGATCTACGTTGGCCCCCAGGGACCAGTAGCAACCTACCCTGAGACAAGGGGGTTGCTAGGGTACTGCATCCACCCATCCTCAGCCAGCATTTGCCCACTACACCAATGTATAGTTCATTTGGCCGTGACCTCTCAGCTTCCTCTCTGCAGCATCTCCAGCACCACAATGAAAGGCAGAGAGATTTTGTGCATCTATCAAAATGCACAATGTCAAACACCCCTACTTCTTTCTGTGACCAATTCCTAAAGCTAATTTTCTTAGGTGAGAAACAGAATGTCAATGAGCCCACAGCTGGGAGAAGACAGAAAGGCTCCCCTGCTCTTGGAAGCAGTCTTCCTCAGCAAGCCAAAAAGCAGTATGCAATCACTAACACCAAGTGTCCTTCCTGAAGGAGAGCTACTGAGTCAGGCACGATCGGCTGCGCTGGATGGGAAATCTGGCAAATGGTGCAGAACATGTGGGCTGTCCAGGAGACCTCCAGCATGAGTTACCCTCAGATGTGGATGAGGCAGACCTGGCCCTCTCACATGCAGGAAAATACAATTGGGTTGAAGTTTTATATAGAAAATTTCCGTGAATTTGTTGTAGGGTTGAAACTTCAAGATCACTCCCGGCTTGGTGCTCTTTGTGTGCTGCTGTGTCCTATTAACCTCTAAGAAGGTTGTGAGGTGTCATAATGACCAGTACTAATATCTGCTATCGTTGCTAATGGAACACAAACAAGATTCTTTGAAATTAAGAAAGATTTCTCAGAATTTTAAACTATCTTTTCAGCAACAACATTCTTTATGTGTTAGTGAGCTACAAGTGACGATTTCTGTGCTTTAAGATGTCTGCCTGCTGAGATACGCTCCTTTACATTTCCTTCACCATGGTGCTTAATGCCTTCAGGTACTTGCATACCTTCCAGCATTTGAAAACTGAAGAAACATCTGGTGAGAAACAGGAAGATCGTGCAGCTTTGATTACACAAAATAAGATTAAGAAAGTCTTTGTAAAAAACCTCAGGAACAGGACGCTAAAAAAAGCATGTGGGTACACTCCCTGATTAATTATAGCCTCTAAACATACACGTTTCCCAGTAGAGTTCTTGTCTTCCCAAGGTGGGAAGAGCAAGGAATGCCTCAGGCCAAGAGGAGGAAAAGACATTTGCAAGCCCTGAGTGACCCACACCAAGCGTGGAGGGGGCCACAAAGAAAATGGCAAATAATTGAGTACCACCAACGTATTGACAGCGTTCTGCTGAGCTCTCAAGTTGGGGCACAGAGGCTCCTATCAATTCCAACTCCACTGCTTCAGCCAGAACACAGTTTGCTGTGGCACATACTGGCACATGCATTGGTAGCCATGTAAGTGGTAAGAACGAACAGGACTAGAGTGGTCTGTGCAGAGGAGGAGGAGTGGTAGGTGTGCAACAGTAGAGTGGATGGCTGGCCTGTAGTCAGGTGCACTGGCAGAGCAGTGTAGGGGAAGGCTGCGAGTCCCCTCTATGGCCTACAGGCCAAGTCGGTGAGAAGCCAGTGTGGGATAGCGTCATAATTGGAAATGGAAGTGCATGGATGCAACTCTAGAAAGGAAATTTGCAAGTGTCATGGCCACGTCTTATTCATTGCAGGATCTGACCTACCACATTCATGAACTTTGCTCTTGACATTAAAGTACCCCAGAATGGAAAAACACTAACACATAGCAAGCTGTGAAGTCTCAGGAGCTTGGCAAGAGAGAGTAAGGTTTTCAAGGTGATAAAAACACACAAGGGAGCACTATGAAATAGCACTAAGTAGGCAAGTTCAGCAACGTGCAGGTACTTGCATTCTGGAATGGACAGGTATATATGAAGTGAACACACAGGAAGCACATCTACACACCCAGAAATCAGAGAGGAGCATGAAGCTGTGAGATTAAGAAGGTTGACAGCCTCTAAGATGAAGAGATGGAGCCTTCTGGCAAGAAACGGGATGTTTTTCAGGGAGAAGCAGAGCAATGTGGGGCTCTGGGTGTGCCTCCATGCCAGTGCACAGAAGGAAGAGAGGAGGTGAGGAAAACTGGTGTGGTAGCACATAGGAGTGAACACAAGCTGCTGACATTGACACATGCCTGCTGTTGGAGACCACTCCAAGTATTGCCTCATTCAAGGACCAGCCCAGTATAATTCACCTGAGCTATCCTCATTCAAGGGTCTCTACCCTCAGCCAAACAATGTAAGAAGGCCCACACTCCTGAAAAGAAGCTTTACAGCTAAAGCCTTAAGCTCCCTTTGCACTGTATCACTCAGCAGTAAAGAAATTCACCCAGATTTAACACGCCAGGTTACAGGGGTCCTGCTTAACTTGGCAATGAACCACCCTGAGGAAAGAGCAGCAGGGCACCCCATTTGAAGCCCTCCCATTTCAGGCTCTAAGACAAAAATTACAAGCGGTCTTTAGACCTGCAGAGCCAAAGGAAGTAATTTCTGCAGATGTTAGCAGCTTGACCTTGCGGTCTCAGCAGAGCTTTCAAATGCCCAACTCTGCAGAGGGGAGGCAGCAGAATATTGCACTGGTGGATTTTAAATAGGCTGAGTGCAGAAGATAATTTAGCACAGGAACACAACAGCACACTCCAACCTATACTCCAGTCCTCCTCCCTTTGCCAGCATGGCTGGCAATGTATGCTGTCCCAGCTCTGGGGGAGAACCAGCCCTTTCCTAATGCCTTCTCAAGGACATCTTCCCAGCAGCTCTGCAGTGTAGTGGACAAAGGAGCCCAAAGCTGTAGCAGGATGACAGGCCCTTTGTGACACTTTCTTTGCCTCTGTCTATACTTCTGGGAGCTGTCCTGGTATCAAAGCCCAGACTGCTGAGGCTCCAGAAGTTGAGGCAAAAGAGGAGGCTGACTTGGTTGATGAGGACTGGGTTAAGGATGTGTTGAGCAAACAGAATGTACATAAATCCATGGGCCCTGATGGGATCCACCAGCACATGCTAAGGGAGAAGGCAGAAGTCATTGCTAAGCTATTCTCCGTCATCTTTCCTAAGTCGTGGGAATCAGGAGAGATGCCTAGGGACTGGAGGTTAGCAAATGTCACTCCAATCTTCAAGAAGGAGGACCCAGGTAACTATAGACCAGTCAGCCTCACCTCCATCCCAGGAAAAGCACATTAAGGACAACAGGGTCATTAGGGATAGTCAGCATGGCTTCACTAAGAGGAAGTCATGCTTGACCAACCTGATAGCCTTTTATGAGGGCATAACCAGGTGGATAATGATAGCAGAGCGGTGAATGTGGTCTATCTTGACTTCAGTAAGGCATTTGGCAGAGTCTCACATAGCATCCTCCTGGCCAAACTGAGGCAGTG
Source organism: Upupa epops (assembly GCA_013397515.1). Lineage (NCBI taxonomy): Eukaryota > Metazoa > Chordata > Aves > Bucerotiformes > Upupidae > Upupa > Upupa epops. The sequence goes on from VZRI01002035.1 coordinate 40,943, forward strand.
TGGACTAGATGATTGGGTAGTGAGGTGGATCATGAACTGGCTGCAGCACAGAGTCCAGAGAGTAGTGATCAATGGGATAGAATCTAGTTGGAGGCCTGGATCTAGTGGGGTCCCCCAAGAATGAGTACTGGGACCAGTCCTCTTCAATCTATTAATTACTGACTTGGATGAGGGATTAGGGGGCACTGTCAGCAAGTTTGCTGATGACACAAAGCTGGGTGGTCACACCAGCTGACACCCCAGCAGACTGTGCTGCCATTCAGCGAGACCTGGACAGGCTGGAGAGCTGGGCAGAGAGAAACTGAATGAGGTACAACAAGGGTCAGTGTAGAGTTTGCGTCTGGGCAAGAGCAACCCCAAGTACCAAGATAGGTTGGGGACTGACCTGTTGGAGTGCAGCAAAGGAGAAAGGGACCTGGGGGTCCTAGTGGACAGCAGGAGGACTATGAGCCAGCAATGTGCTCTTGNGCCTGAAGAAGAGAAGGCTGAAGGGGCACCTCCTTAATGTCTATAAATATGTGAGAGGTGGATGTCAGGAAGATGGAGCCAGGCTTTTCTCAAGGTCATCTGGTGACAGGACAGGGGGCAGTGGGCACAAGCTGGAACTGAGGAGGTTCCATATAAATATCGGAAGGAACTTCTTCACAGTGAGGGTAACAGAGCATTGGAACAGGCTGCCCAGGGAGGTCGTAGAGTCTCCTTCTGCAGAGAAGTTCAATACCCACCTGGATGTTTTCCTGTGCAACTTAGTCTGGGTGATCCTGCTGTGGCAGGGGGATTGGACTGGATGATCTTTTGAGGTTCCTTCTGATCCCTAATGATTCTATGACAGCCTCAGACAGCAAAGGCAGGTCTTTTCAAGTGACTGTATTTAGTGTTGGTATTTTTGCCAGTAGTCAGCGCCAGAACAGAGTTCAGTAAGGGGAAAAGAACATGGAAGAACAATTTCTCCCCCTTCCTCAGTAAATTATGATTATTAAGAGTGGAGAGGTCACTCGCATTGTCAGGAGCAAGTGCAGGAAAAAGCCACTTTTCCATCACAAATAAGCATTCAGCTGCAAAAAGCTAGGTCCACCCTCTCAGGCTTGTGAGACAAACTGACAAAACTGGCTTAAGCCCCTGGCCTCAGCAGTGCCACTGCCTTGGCAGGATCGCTCCATTCCCAGTCCTTGTGTATTCCCAGTGCCAGCACAGGGAGCCAGAAGCTGTCAGGAGTGCGAGGTGCTAACATCAGGAAGAACTTTTGTACCATACAACTTAACCAGATTTGCATGAAGTGGAAAGAGCAGGACACAGTCTTCGCCTCCACTTCCAGTAAGCCTGCAGCTGGTGATGCTTTCTTCACCTTGCTGGGTTTCAGGAAAATAAATCCTTCCCAGAAAAAGCATTAGATCTGAGCTGGCCTGACACAGATTGCAGTTTCTCTTCCAGTTGCAAGACACATATTTTCCAATATATTTTATATTTTGTCTTTCTTTATCCATGCTAAAAATACCTTGATGTCCTTCATTAAGTATCTCTTTATTCTACCTCCAGCAAGGATAAGGAAATAGAAGTCAGGGACTCAGCTGGAAGTTTCATTTCCTCTACCTCACCACATAGTGGTGCTCACAGGAGAGAAGCACCTGTGCCTAGTTCAGAGACAGAAGCCCCCCTCCAGTTCCTGGAGCAATCTCATTCCCACACACCTAATAAAATGGAGACCCAGCAGATGCCTATCACACATGTTCAGTACATGCCTCCACACACAGCTTACAAGGGTGTTTGCCAAATTATCATAGAATCACAGACATATTGAGGCTGGAAAAGACTTCTGAAATCAAGCCCTGCCTATGACCTAACATCATCACAATAAATTAGACCATGGCACTAAGTGCGACGTCCAGTCTGCCTTTAAACATCTCCAGGCATGGGCACTCCACCACCTCCTTGGGCTGTGTCTAACCACCCTTTCCATGAGGAAGGGTTTCCTAATATCCAAACTAACCCTCCGCTGGTGCAGCTCTTAGATGCCTAGGAGAAGAGCCTGACCCCTATCAGTCTTCAGCTGCCTTTCAGATAGTTATAGAGCATGATAAGTTCCCCCCTGAGTCTCCTACAAGCTAAACAGCCCCAGCTTCCTCAGCCTCTCTTAATTACTTTCCCTCCAGTCCCTTCCCCAGTCTCACTGGTCTCCTCTGGACCCCATCCAGCCCCTCAAACTCTTCTTTGAAGTGAAGGGCCCAGAACTGCCCCCAGTACTCAAGGGGAGGCCTCACCAGTGCCAGAGGGAAAATTACATCTCTAGTCCTGCTGGCCACACTATAGCTGATACAAGCCAGGATGCCCTTGACCTTTTGTACCTTTTGTGCCACCTGGGCACACTGCTGGCTCAGTGGTTTGTCCCACAGNAGGAGAGGCCTCACCAGTGCCAGAGGGAAAATTACATCTCTAGTCCTGCTGGCCACACTATAGCTGATACAAGCCAGGATGCCCTTGACCTTTTGTACCTTTTGTGCCACCTGGGCACACTGCTGGCTCAGTGGTTTGTCCCACAGTTGTCAACCAGTACTGCCATGTCTTTCTCCAGCCACTCAACCCCCAGTCTGTAGCTCTGCTGAGGGTTATCGTGGCCAGAGTGTAGGGCCCTGAACTTGGCCTTGTTAAACCTCATCCCACTGGCCTCTGCTCATTGACCCAGCCTGTCCAGATCTCTGAAGATCTCTCTCTCTGGTCAAACATGTTATCCATGGCTAGTGCAGCCATCCCAGCAATTCTTGTTTCTTCACTGTTCGAAAGAGAAGGGGTGAATTTCCTTCCTTTCAGCAGAAACAGCTGCCAGGCAGACCAAGAACTTGCCTTCCTCATTTTCACTCCTTCCTGCAGTCAGCACAGCTTTCCTCATGAGCAGTGCCTGCTAACCCTGCTGAAAAAATAAAGAAATCCCAATGGAAAGCTTATTTATGTTTATTTCAAGCTTCATTCAGTTGCCAGGGGCTTGCTTTGCTTTACCACACCCCTGGTATCCCTCAGATTGCATCCTCCTGAGCTGTTAGGGACAAGAACACTGCAGCTCCTCTGCAGTCTTCCTTGGCAATGGTCATGGTTTGCTGTGGTGCTGCCCTTGCACATGCTGCAGATGGGTCTTTTCAAAGGCCACAGATAAAAGGCAGAAGAGTTTAAAGGCTGCTCTGCTGTATCTTTCCATTTCTTGCCCCAGGGCTGCGTTATTCAGACAAACACAAGAAAATGGGAAGGTCAGAGGTGACATCTGTATTCTGAAGGCCCAGACAAGTTCCTGCCACTGTGTTACACACACTAGCAAAGTTGGTTTGAGAAGGATAGTGGCATGTCTGGGGCAGACAAACCAGCAGGGCTGTATCAGTGCCATGGAATAGTCAACAATGAGAAAATCATGCTTCCCCTTGCACTGAAGTAATTTGGAATCCAATTAATAATACTTTTCTCCTTACGGTCATTCAACACTTCAAAAGGATTAACAATAACTATCATCCACATCTTTGCTGTAGGGTCCAACAGGGGCACTGAAGCAGCTCATTCTGAAGGCTCAGCTGCTCAGTGGCAAACAGGGACTGTGTGCATTCATGTTCATCCAAATATGTGCTGTAACCACCAGACCACAGTCTCTCCTGGAGCCCACCCTGCTGGGAGACCACTTAAATAGAGTGGACAACTGCTCATTTAGAGTGGGCAGCTACTTGGGGCAGACATCTCCAGCAGCTTGTTCTGGCAGGATGGGAGTGGTGAATGATTATTAGTTTTTTTACAGTGGCCAAACCCCACATCTGCATGTAAAACTAAGCAGGGAGACGCCTGCAACTGTGAAGACATCCAGGAACACAAACCAGCCTCCCAGCCTGTTTAAATGATATTCAAAAGGAGACTAAGAAGGAAACAGCTCTGAGAATCAAGATTTCCTACCACATCCTGAGCCTGTCCTGGCAAAACAATACGCTCTCCACTGCTTCAGCATTCCCCCTAAAGATATCCTCTGCAAGGCAAATCCACACCTTGCAAGGAGACACCACCAAGAATCTGGAAGGCATGCCGAATGCCCTGCATGGAGAGATTTAAGACTGTTTTCCTCTCCCTCTTGCCAAGCTTGGCTGGGTCAGATGCAGTGTTTGGCAAGAGAATTGCTCCTGCTAATTTTAGCCTCCAGCTCTCCACCCAGGCAGCAGCAGTTCAACCACTGAGGAAAGCTGCGCAGCACAGGGGTGAGAGCTGGGACATGCTGCTTTCAAGCAGCTCACACAGCTACCAGCTAAATATAAACTGGTGATAGGCCAGGGCTAGTTGTGCTGTCTCAGGCTCAAGCAAATCCTTCCTCCATTGCCCAGGCACACAGTGAGGACAAGCTGTGGCTTCTGAGGAGATCTGCTCTCAGGCAGTGCCCACAGCACTCACTTTCTGTCCAAAGTGATAATTTAGGCTGCAAACCTGCAATAGAATCCCACGTGTTTGACATATTTTTGGATGACTCTGGGGCTGGTACAACTCAGACCCCAGCACACCAGGGCTAGCAAACACCATTTGCATGAGAGCCTGCTCTCACCCCTTATTGTAGTCTCCATCCCTTCTCCACCACACTACCTACTACAGAGTGATTACTGGAAGGTGGGATGCCCTTGCTGCTGAGGCTGAGCTTGGAGTGGAAGTTGAAAACAGGGCGAGGTTTCCCCTATGCCTACATGCAAACTTGCACCAATTCCACAAACAATGCCATCTGTGCAAGAAAAAAACCCAATAGGGCATGTAAAGACAGAAAGGGAGTCCCAATGATTACAAAAGCAGCAGAGGTAGCATGAACCTCAGAAAATGCAGAGAACTTCTGGATTAAAAGCTACCAAACAATGGACCGTAAGACTAGGTACAAACCAATCATCTTTTCTTTGATTCACTGTTCCTAAAGGAACTTTGCAACCTTCATAAATAAAAGGAAAATTCTTGAGTACCTTAACAAGTCTTTTTTCTACAGAAACAACTAGCGAGGCGCTGAGCATTTACTAGACACCTAGGACAAATCAGGTAACCACATTCTGCAAATCATGCGGAGCAGCTGCAGCACAGAGCACAACACTCTTCACAGAGAAAACAGATGTCTTGTCAGACACCAATTACAGTGAAAACCCACTACGGTACTAATTTTCAAGTCACCAAATACTCCTATGACACTAAATACATTCTTAACCATCTCAGTACAGATGCTTATGCCCCCCACCAGCTTCTGCAATTATAATCCATGTGTTTTTCTCTAAACTTCTTAAAACTTTGAGTTGGTGGTTTACACTGTACTACGCAATTCCCTGGTACATCTCTTCCCATTTCACGCTGTACACCTGAGACTGTTGATTTCAGCCTCTCTGATCCACTAATATCCCAACTATTTGCTTGCAATTTAGCCTTCACTTCTTTCCTCCTTACAATTTTTTTGGTAGCCGTTGCCATTTTCTGATCCCTCGGCTCTGATTCCCATCTCACTATGCCCCATTTTTGGCTATTTCTTATTTTTGTCCCTGTCATAAGTATTCCCAATCTATGCTGCCTCTTCTCTCTCACTTGTTTTTCACTTTTCTTTTTAGCTCTACATGTGCCTGAGCTGCAAGACTTGCTAAAATATTTGTGTCCATGTCAGATATCAAATTGAAACGCAACATCAGAAGAGAAACATACAAACACAAGAACTAAGTTTAGGAAAACCCCAGTTAATGATGCCATTTGGGAAGCACAGGGCTTTTGGACAGATCACTCAAGAAGAGAGCACTGGAAGACCCAGAGTTAATTGGCAAAGCAATTACAGTTTGTGAAGCAGAGGAAATTTGGTGCATGGCTGGAGCAGATGGAATGCAGACAATGATCAGACAGTACAAACTGAAATCATAGAAATAATACTGGCCAGACCGAGGCGGTGGGACAGGAGTTCAAATTGAGAGTAAATCCTCCTCTGCCCAACCAGTACACACAAAGACCCTCTTCCCCACTGCAGCAAGAGATGCAATCTGGTGAGATGCACCCGGAAACACCTTGCAAAGTCTGCAAGAAAACATCAGCATGTTCAGTGGAATCACCAGCACACGGCTATAGCACAAAGTTAGTGTTAACATCATTGGGACTTCTTCAGAAGGGTAGCAGGGACAAAGATAAGGGCCCAGCCAGAGGAAAAAGGAACATAAAAGCCAGAGACATTGCTGCAGGGTGGGTGCAGGTGAGCAGCATCATGTCATCCACAGAGAAACTGCCCATGGATGACAAGGCACTAGGAGGAAAAACAAATTAAATTCAGGCTGAATGCTGATGATCTTGGCTCCACTACCAGAGCTGGTAAACAACACTGACTCAATACACACGATCTGTTACAGCCAGTAACTACAAGGGAAAGGAAAACACCCATTACCAAGGTTAAAGCCTGTCAAACCTGGTCTCACAAAGTACATCCAATTCCCTAAAGGGCAGGAGACCAAAACAGCAGAGACAGAATTAGAATACATCTAGCCAAGGGTAAATAAGCTCCAAACATAGCACAACTCCAAGCAGTAAAACTGTCCTTCGGCTCACACACCTTACAAAGCTTTTCCTGCCCTGAGGAAGTGGCTGCAAAAGAGCCAGATCAAGAATGTCCCTTGGAATTAGTGACTGAGCTGGATCAGCCCAGGCACCCAGACAGAAATAGACGAAACATCCCCACCACACTCTTACTCCTACAGTCCTGATTGTTTAGTCCATGAAGAACTAAACACCTTTGTAAAAAGGGTTTGCCCTTGTCTGTAAGGGGAGAGAAGAATGATGGCCAGTTCTAAACTGGTTCTGGAGGTACTTGCTGCTAGGTGGTCTGGTCAGTGCATAGAGACAAACGGAGCATCAACTTCACAAAACCTTTTTTCCCCACAGACCACCGTTCCAGTGGCATGTTTTGTCCTGAAGCTCTTTCTAAGATGCATATGAACCTAGATCCACACAGATGTGTAATTACTGCTGGGGACAATCCTAGAGGGTTATCGCCTGAGGCTTAGGAAAAGCTAGAACTTTTGGGTTTAAGCAGAAAGGTGAAGCAGCTGACAACAGTAATGCCAAGGCTGCTGTTGGGGTGCCTGTCTTGAAATCAGCATGAAGGGACACAACGATCCTTGGAAAATTGGATTATGCCAGACAAATCAAAAATACTTGAAAAAATTGAAAAAGAAATTGTGCATGCTTAGAATAAACAGTAATTCAGTGATTCCCCAGCTGACACATCAGCTTGTACTTGCTGTACAAGCCTGTTTTACAGGCTGAATAGAAGCCTGAGAAACGGTGATTGCAGACACTTGCTAGTACAAGCCACAAAAAAGCACAGCACATTACACTGCTGCCTGTCTCAGGCTCATAGAAAGGTTTCAATTAGAAAAGACTTTTAAAGATCACCTAGTCTAAGCCCCTGCTGTGGGCAGGCACACCTTTCATAAGGTTGCTCAAAGGCCCATTCAACATAGTCTTGAATGGTTTCAGGGATGGAGCATCCACATCAGAAGATATCATCTGAGGAGCCAGCATTAATGTCTCCCATCCTCATGACCAGATGCAGATCTTTCAACCCACCCTCATGTGCCCTGGCCCTTCACTGTCTCAAAGGCTCTGGATGAGCCCATACCCCACGCACCAGAGCCATTCCTGGACTAGGGAGACCAGAAGGGGACAGAGGAAGTAATAGAGGAAGAAAACATTTTTACCATTCTTGGGTTTTTTAATTGCTTATTGCCAACCTTGATAAGAATTCCTAATGAAGGAGCTAAAACAGAACCTTGATGCTGAAGGCCAACACTTCCTCTTCATAGAACTGTAGTCTCCTGCTGCTCCACAGGAACAGACTTCCCTTTAACTTGTTTGCTTGATCTGTTGCTATTGTGTGTGCACTGCCCTGGAGGGTCTGATTTCATCTTCAACCACTCATCCAGCAATCTTCATGTCCTCAGGCCTAAGAAACTCCACCTCCAGGCTCTAGGTCCCTCTGTCACTCCAACACAGCAGCTTGGTGGAAACCAGGATATCTTACCCCCTCTTCTTGGAGCTCAGAGCAGGAGAGATGGCTCCTCTCCAGCAACCCTGATGGAGAGGACATGGGGTGCCTCAAGCTGCTGTGTTGGCACAATGTGAAGGGTCTGTTGGATGCAGTGAGGGAAGTCTGCAGGCCCTGGAGGTGGCAGGGATCCTTTCCAGTCCAAGGCTCACTGTTGCTCTATTCTCTAGTTTTAAAGATAAAAATTCTCCGTTTCTTTCCCTGCTGCTAGTAAGAAAGGCAGGACATTTGACCTGGGGAAGACTTGAATGAAGTGTTCATCCTCAACACCTTGTCTTAGGCAGTGTTTAAAATTTCATAATTTTTCTAAGCAGATGCAACTCCTCCTTCTCAGTGGTATGACAGTGCAGTCCGCTGCTCGTAATTACTGCCACTAAATCCCCTGCGAAACAGGCATGCATTGATGGTTTTGAGACACAGCAAATTTGAAATGAGACTTCATATATTTACTCCTCATGCTAGGCAGACTGTTTGCAAGGTAAACCTCTGGAAATTATAGTTGAGTCAGGTTTGACTGAGAAACTTTGGTTTGGCAAACTGTTGGTTTACTTTGCGTTTTTGATTGAAAGCAAAGAAACTGCTGCCTACAACAAACAATGGACTGAGGAAGCTAATGCTGTGCAAGCTGCCACAACAGGTAATTGAAGCTATCAGAATAGGGTGGTCTGGACAGGATAGTCTTAGCACACTATAAATTGTGTTCTGCAGCTTGGATGGGGTTAATAGCACCCAGACACGACTACTGCAATTTTACAGAAAAAAACATTACAAAACATAAATAAAACTCATTTAGGAAGTGTTTACAAGAAGGGCTGGAGATAGCCAGGCTCAAATGAACAGCAGCGCTAAGTAAGCCATCAGAGTTGCCAACACCAAGTACACAGGCCAAGTCAAACAGCCCACACTAATTACATGGAAATAAATGGCCTCTTCAAGCAAGGCAGAAACAGATTTATTTAGAAAGGCAGGAAAAATACATATATTATTGATGTAGACTATCCTTGCTTCAAGAGAGTTCTACACTAAGCAATTCCACAGCCCAACAGGTGACGATGCAGATCAAATGGTTTTTACTGGTAAATGAGACATAGTAGTTTCTGACAATTCAGTGGAGGTGAATCTGATAATTTTAGTAAGACACAGGCTTCCCACTACTTAATAATACCACGAGCCCACTTGACTGAGAGTAAGTAAAGACATTAAACATGCCAATTACTGAAATCCCCATAGTCAACTCTGCTCTCTGCTCTGGGTTTTTTACATTACTGAGTAGCACTGTCTGTCAACTGCTTGTATTCGGCTCAACTGGAAAATACTCTGACTGCCAGAAATCAACATCAGAAGCACTGGGATGGAAAGCAGGAAGAAGATTGCCATGGACAATGCAAAGGCCTGGGACTTGCCATTTCCATCTCTAATAGAAAGCAGTGACATGGAAAAGCGAGAATAGCACAAGAAGCAACACATAAGGGTATCAGATGGAACTACAATGTAAACCAACAGACTACTGTCTATTTTTTCAAACTTCTGAGAATGGGCAGAACAAGAGTAATGGAATTGTAGAATCATTAATGGTGGAAGAGACCTCCAAGATGAAACTAAAGCCACTATGCCCACTAAAAAACATATTTCCTAGTGCCACATCTACAGGTTCTTCAAACACTTCCAGGATCGGCAACTCCACCTCCTCCCTTGACAGCCTGTTCCAAGAAGCCACACTGACCTTTTTTCCTTTCAAAACACCTCAAAGGGCAAAGACTCACAGAATGCTGAAATAACAAAGACTGATAACCTTTTGCAAGGGGCATCAATGCTTCTCAACGTAACTGAATCTCCTTATTCTGTGGAGTCAATTTAAATTCTTTATTATGCTAGCATTAATTATTGCTCCGAGATGTTTTTGGAGAAGGCTGATTTCACAGATTCAAAGAAAGGTTCCGATTGGAAGGGACCTTAAAGATCATCTAGTTCCAACCCCCCTGCCAAGAGCAGGGGCACATACCACCCCACCACCACCCTCCAATTAAGACCAGGTTTCTCAAGGCCCTAGCCAATCTGTCCTTGAACACTTGCACAGAGGGGGCAGTCACAACCTCCTCGGGCAACCTATTCCAGTGCCTCAACATCCTCATTGTGAAGAACTTCCTCCTGACTTCCAGTCTAAACCTATGCTCTTCTAGCTTGGAACCATTACCCCTGGTCCCTACCATTCCGAGCCCTTGTAAACAGCCCCTCCCCAGATTTCCTGTAGCCCCCTTCAGGTACTAAAAGGCCACTCTAAGATCTCCCCAGAGTCTCCTCTGCTCCAAGCTGAACAGCCACAACTCTTTCAGCCTGTCCCTGTAGGAGAAGTGCTGCAGCACTCCAATCATCCTTGTGGCCCTCCTCTGGACACCTTCCAACAGTTCAGTATCCTTCCTGTGTTGGGGGCTCCAGAACTGGATGCAGTACTCCAGATGGGGTCTCAAGAGCAAACTAGAGAGGGAAGATTGCCCCTCTTGACCTACTGGTCACA
>VZRI01002036.1:0-19523 GCA_013397515.1 Upupa epops
CATATAAATTATCAGAAGGAACTCCTTCACAACAGGTAAGAGAGCATTGGGCAGGCTGCTCAGGGGGGTTGTGGAGTCTCCTGCTCTGGAGATGTTCAAGACCTGCCTGGATATGTCCCTGTGCAACTTGGTCTGAGTAATCCTGCTGTGGCAGGGGGACTGGACTAGACAATTATTCGAGATCCCTTCTGATTTTATGATTCTAATAAGAGGAAATGAAATTATGGGATGGGGATTTGTTTCTACAAAGGATTCCCAGATTTACAGAAGAAAAAAGTGCTCACAACCAAAACAAAGTCCATGTGGTGTAATCACTCATTTCTGGAGACTGCACTATCCAGCCTTTCAAGACCAATGACCCGCTGGCATAAAAACAATTTTGTTAAGCATCTACATTCAAATCAGGGATGTGTCAGAGCATAAGAGGCTCTTAAATCAGAAGAGGTTGTATGAAAGCCTTTCCCCAAGTGCTCTTAACCATCTTACCAACATTTGCTGCTTTGCTGAAAAAGCATCTGGCAAACTCTTCTACTCCCACACTTTGCAATCTCACCACAACAATGAAATCACATAGTGCCTTAGGGCAAGGAAAAGGGGAGCTCTGCTTACCTCAGTGCCATTATCCTTCAAAACCTTGCCAGCCACTGTCACAAGTTCCTTACATAAGTCACAAGGGATACTGTTCTGGAGAGAGAAGTAGCGAGATATTTTGAGACAGAATTAAGTGCCTGTAAATGCAGTGTGCAAGTAACAACCTGAAAAACAAGCATCACATTTGGAACTGACACTAAGGAAGAAATGCTGGCTGAAGCCAGGGTGGGAAGAGGTGTTTTTAAATAAAGACTGAGACTATTCTGTATATGTTCAGCTCCCTCAGAATATCAATGAGGTATGAAGCATCAGGCATATTACCACCTGTCCATTTCACTTTGTCCCACCTTCTCTAATGCATAAGATATATTGCAGTGAGAAGCCTACTGAATATTTTCCTTTGCCCAAAATGTTTATGCTTCCTGGATACCCAACAAGTCTTCAGGCAGCATCACCCATTTTAGTTGTGCTCTGCCATTTTGACATTCCTTCATTCTGCTTTTCTACAAGCTGGAACATAGCACAGATAGCACAAAGGTACACTGAATACATCTGTAAGTAAAATGCTTTTTTCCCCTAGAAAATCGTGAAACCATGCCAAACTACAGCTGCATCCAGTAAAGCAGCACTCGCATTCTGTACCAATGCAACCTGAAAAAAAAAAAAATCACTAAACCTAACATTTTTACTGTTGTTCCCTGACACAGCTTCCACAATTTAGTGTATGCTGCACCTTTTGAGGAACTATAGCTCATGAGAATGACTTGAAGCACAGAACTTTTTGTGAAATAAACCTATTAGTTTAGCATTGCTCAAGACTAAAGAAATGCTCTATAATTACAAGCTATTTTAATAAAGAGGAACAAGCGTGAAATCCACTAACTCTATTCCACACATCGCCTGGCAATTATGCAACAGGTCACAAGAGAAGTCAGCAGATGCATTGTGCAAGGAAGACAAGCGTTTAACAGCCTTTATATCTAGCACCTAAATCAAGGCATAGCAAACAAAACTTAGATGTAACATTTAAATCAAATCAGACCTGAAAAATATGAAACCAGCTATCTCAAATCAGTCTCAGCAGTCGATACTTACTACAGTAGGCTTGTTCCAGACATTCTGCTGGCAGTGTTTCACTGCTCCACACTGCGATGCTGTCCGAACACTCTGACACCACACCTCCGGACCCTTCACACAGTCCTTCTGCCACAAGAGAGGTCTTGCCACAGCTGACAAAAAAGTGTTTTCGCAGTTGCACATGTGATAGAGTTCTGCTCCAAAGCAAGCAGGTTAATGCTGTACAGTATAACTTCAACCTCTCAGCCACACCACATAGGTTTACAAACATCTTTAGGCATGTTTTAAACCAACTATTTTTGAACTTGAGTCCCAAACACAAATTTACACATCTGTGCTTACGCAACATAATACCTGAATTCTCCTAATGCAGTCTTTCGAGTCTCACCCTCTCAGCAGTCCGTTACCCCCTACCCCCCACCCCCCATCATCCACATTTGTAAACAAACTAGAAAAAAAAGAACAAAACCCCAAAGCTAGCCTTTGCTCGGCACACAAGAACTACCGGATGATGTGAAACAGAGAAACTGCTTGTTGCAAAGAACTACACTTCAGACAGCTAATTCCCTAAGCAACAAACTCCCCTGTTCTCCTGTCCTGCTCTCCTTGCAGTCAATTTAGCTCTGAACAAGCAGTTACATCTAGTCTGCAATTACTGTTGGCATTGTATCTCCCAGGTGAATCACCTCTTCCTCATACAGCAACTTAAGAGTGGGGACACAAACTGAATTAAAACCATGACACGTACATTACATGGATATTTAGAGCCAGGTGTAGACCAAACCACTGACCATTAAAAGAAAGTTTCCAGAAGTCAAAGAGGGAGAGAAAATCATATAGCTTCTATTATCTACGGTATTTTTACACTATTTAGATTTTCTTTCTTCTTGGTCAGTTCTTCAACTGTGTACAGAAAAATCTGTAGGAATGAAGAAGTCCTTGTCTAGAAATTAACTCCCACTCCATGTGGCCTTGTAACCTATGGTTTTAAAGTAAAATAGAGAATGTTATTTTTGGACAGTCTTCCTAAAGAATGTAATATATATGCACTCTAAGTAACAGGGCAACTGGACTTTTTAGCTGGCTTCCCAGCAGTCCAGCTCCTATGCTGCACTAACCTATGAAGAAACAGTACACAGGCTCTCAGAAAACTTGCCAAGATTGATGCCTGCAAGACACTGCTGGCAAAGTTTATTAAAACACCCCAAACCAACAAAAACGCAACAACCCATTTAAACCCACTGTCTTTATATCAGTGTGGTTCACACACCACAAAATACTGTGAAATCACATTGTCATCAAGAAGCAAGAATTAAGCTGCTAGATTCCTATGAAAATTCTGCTGCATGACTTCTGTAGTAAACAGATGCTCACAGAGCCAGTCCTTAATGCTCTGACCTGCCAGGACAGAGCAGCAGGCATTGCCAGGGCAACAGGGTTACATCAGGTTACAACACTGAGGCAGAACAAAATGAAAAGCAAGGCAGCAAGCATTTCCAAGATGTTCTGGGACAAGCAGAGTGCAGGTTGCAGTATCTGCAGAGTTAAAAAAAAAGCCTTAGTTTTTGACAGTACATTAACTTCTTGATGCCTCTGACTGTGCTACTTGCCTGTTTGTTAGGGACACACATCACCAGCACATTTTAGAAAGCAGTTACAAAGCAAAGACAATGCCTACTAAGGATGATTTATTTCCTTCCATCTTCCACAGTGACTTGAAATAGAAATAAGCTTGCATTTGCTTATTTTTAATACATAACTCCATGTCTAATATAAAAGGATGCAGCTTCGTTGCAGCTGTATCCACCCTCCCTTTCTAAGTATTCTGGGAAAAATAGAAACAAAACTAAAACAGTATGATTTCATTCAGATTTTGCTGAGTCAGAGGAGGGCAGCTTGAGATCCTTTACTGTTTCTACCACTTCTCCTTAGCTTGTTCTCAATTATTAAACTTGTTTTCCTTTCATGTATTAACTTACATTACATAAAAAAGCAAGTATGCTAGTGAAGTACGTTAAGACTTACTATTGCTTCACAACATAATGGACACAGCAATTATGTTGCCCTCTCCCTCAAAACAGCCTCTGCTGCAAGAGGAATGACACCTTAATGTGGTCTTTCCTATCCCCAGCACAGCAGCAACCCAAGAGAAAACAAAGCACTGAAGATTACCTCACACAGCTCTTAATGCCTGCAATGGGATTACCTGCTTAGTTATCTCTGGCATCACTTGATTTTTATACATTGTTCTTTATCTAAGGTCATCCATTTTTAAATAGATTTCTCCTTTCTTTGTAGATTAGCTCTCACCAGTCACAAGTCATGCCCACTCCAAACGTGCCCCCCTTCCCTGAAATTCTTGCAAGCAACTATTTTTAGAGTGACAAACAAGTTTATCTGTGAATGCCAGGGTGCTTCTTTATTTGGCCTCTTCACTGGTTCCTCCTCTTAAAGTGCTTCAGATAGCTGGCTTCTTCAGTTTTAGAACCTGTCTTTGCTCCACTGAGTTTTTCTTAAAAAAAGCTGTGAAAGAAAAGGGAACCATACCCATGTATAAAGGTCATGTCTTCTGGGCATGAAAGACTTCAGCTTTTGGGCTTCTATGCAAGCTGACACCCAACAGGCACCCTATGATCCTTTTATATACTCCCAGCATCTTGCAACACAAAAAAAAAAGATTCCTACCTACTCAGACCATTCTGGTGTTTGTGCCTGACAGACAAGAGAATCCAACTCCCACAAGTGTTGCCTCAGAAACACTGCCTGAAGCCCAACATCATAATCAAAATAATCCATGAGCTAAAGGGTAACCAGAAAAAAAAAGCCTTTTTTTTTTTTTTGAGGCCCAGGTCAGCAACTCAACTGTACCAGAACACCAGTAACACAGTCCTGATAAGTGAAAGCTACAGCACATCACATGGGGCTCCGTCAGGAATTCACACAAGACACGATTTGAAGGATGTGAAGATAAAGGGAAACCTGCAACTCACTCCCACAGTGGTACTATCCTTACACCCTTATTTCAGCAACTGTGCATCACTCCCAGACACTTCCTCAAAGCAGCAAATGCTGACTATTACCTCCTTCCTTGGCATTAGGTGTCCGAAACAGGAACACCAACACAGTCACAAGTTAGTGAGATAAAGGTGACAGTCCCCTTAAATAATACCTTTTCTACTTGAAAAGCCTTCAGAGTCATATTTAAAGCACAGTCCAGTTCTCCTCTTCAGGAAACTATGCTAGAGGGAAGTTTATAATGGCTGAAATGCCATTCTGCAAGGACAGCTCCTTGAAAATTCTAGGTAATGATCTTTCTTGATAATAACCTTCAATTCCCTTGAGCATTAGTATTATTCTTCCAGGGAAAGACAGCCTCAATTTCTTCTGAGATACTAAGAAAAACACCGTGCTATCCGACTCCAAAGCTGTACTGAATCTACTAATGAGACTTTTGTGATCATGCTTTAAAAGTTAACATCTTATGTAAGCTTCTATGAACGGCATTTTATATGGACTTAGATTCCAAAAAAAGCCAGTGGATAAACTACAAAAGAGTCATTCAGAATGACAGCTTGAAGACTAAAGTCTTCTTCCCAAACAGCTAGGAAAACCTCAGGGTGAGCAGCATTTCTACAGACAAATGAACTTGCAATTGGCAAGGAAAGCACTGAGTTGCTGTTTATTTTGATAAAGTCAAATGTGGAGGACAATTTGGAGTGCTGTCAATTCTTATACCTTTACAACAGTAATTTGTTCCAAGCATATGAACACATTCGTCAGGAGTGATGCTCTTTCTCAGGCTCCCCAACTTGGTGATGCTAAAAAAAAATAGATGTAAAAAAGACTATTCATTACCACCCAGAAATGCCCACAGACCAAGTGAACAAATCAGTCTGTCATTCTGTACTTAATTACCAGCTTTTCCCCAGCTCTTTTGAGAACTGCAAAAGCAGAGCATGTTTAAAGAAGTCAAGAGGTTTCAACTTCTCCTTATCAAGTCTTACAAAGCGTCAACAACTCAAGGAGTGAACTCAACCTCAGGTTATCTGAAGGGCTTAATCCTCCACACAGCCTGGGTCAGTCAGTGAGCTTGAAGCTAGCACAATTTACAAGGTACCAGCTTTGATGTCATGACTGGGATCTCCCCCAAAGTGGGGAAAAAACTGCTTTGTTATGCTACCTCTGCTGTAAAACACTATTCTTACCGCATCAGAACAAAAGTATGGTTTGTGTACCTACGACCTACGTTGAACCACAAGCAAGATAAAGATAGCAGAGACCACGATGAGCAAGGGCAGCGGAGTGTTCTGTACTGTCCCAGTTATTATAAAGGTTTCAAGAGAATAATTTCTACATTGACTAGAGATAGCTACCAAGTTAAGCAAGCCTTGACTTCTGCCTGAGGTTTGCTCTATGTCAGAATCTAGAAGAGGTATTTGAATGCTTAGGAGCTTCCAGCAGTCACCATGAGTAAGTAAACCCATATAAGTTTGTTAAAAGATACTCCCAAAAAGTTCTGAGAACCATTTTTCCCTGCAGCAATACACCTGAATGTTTTGAACTTAATTGTCCATCTAAATTTCTTTTCAGATTTGTTTGGAGAAGTCTCTGCATAAAATCTGTTAAAAATCCCCTTTCACCAGGCTAACATATACACACCACGAATAATGGAAAAGTCTGTGAGCTATGCAGAGAACTATGCCTCCATGATAAGAATGTTCCTGGCCACAGGTTATACTGCAGCTCCAACACCACACAGGTCAAGTCAAGGGGCAGCTAAAAACTTCAGACAACAGAAGGGCAGTGGAAGACACCACAAGGAAGGAACAGAAAAGCTGTCTCAAGGGCGATGCTCTTTCTCCCACTGCTGCCAGAAAAGTGCTCTAATGCAGGCTGAATGCCAGACATGGAAGACACCTCAACAGCAAGCTCCCTTGGGGAAAGAGAAGACATCAGACCACAGCAGCTCGAGAGAGCATGTTAGAGGGATGAAACAGGATAATTTAAAGAGCATCTTCAGGAACAGTAAGGAGAGAGCACGGAAAAGGCAAACTGTGGTTCCCAAGGACAGACAACCTACCCAGGAGAGTACAGTGATGATGCAGCTGATAGTAGGAAAAAACATAAGAGTTAACCCCTAATTCTCTGCACTCTAGTGTGAACACAGTCAAAGGATTTTAAACTGTTGTGTTCAGAAAGAAATGAGCCTTGAAATCTCACTGCAAGATTCATTTGGTCAGCATCTCCAAGAAAATCCTTGCACATGAAGACTTTTACAAAAGTAGAGAACAAAGCTCAAAAATTAGTCAAGATAAACAGCATAAACAAAAGAGAAAGAAAAATAGTGGTATCTGCAATTAAACATTGCTTTGTGACCAAATACAAACAATGCCTCAAAATATATGCACACACTTGAAAGACCACAGAAGTACTCCTTTGAACCTGCAACAGCAACTCTGATACCTTAATAGCAGAAAATTACTTACAACAGCTGCTACATAAGAAAAAAGCCAAACACAACCCCTTTTTTTTTTCCCAGGTTGTTAAAGCACTGCCCCAAAACCTGCTTTGAAGAATCAGAATCACATGAAGCATTGGAAGAAAAACCCAGTGGCAGTCAGCAGCAACTGGTTCCATTTCCCCCACAGATACAAATAAAAAAAAATTTCTGCATTAACAAAAAACTCCACATGAAACAGCACAGTTCAGCCTCCCAAGTGATCACTGTCACCTGACAAACAGCTTAGTTTTGCTGACAAGCTACCACTCTCTTGTTCCACCCTCTGCATCATCTCAGTTTTCTGTAAAAAGCCTGCACAAGACTTCAGAAGCTCCGCAGATGTGACTGCGCACTTCGCCAAAGGCAACCATGACCAGGCAGAACAGTTTGCACAGCTTCTCCAGATACAACCAAGACTAACTCTTTCTATTTATACCTCTTTTGCAAACAGGAGGAGATTGTGTAAGGGCAGGTTAATACAGGGCACATGACTGCTGTACTATCAAACCACTGGTTCACTATGTGACAGCAAGAAGGTGTCTCAAACTGTTATTCCTCTAGAATATCAAATCAAGGACTTAATCTAAAAAATAAGACATGTTCTAATATTTGCTTAATATAATCTACAGCAGTGGGCTGCAGCAGCCTCACTTTGTTAGAAACTACATTCCCAACTGCAACAAGCCGGCAAGCTACAGAACAAAGTTCAGGTATCTGCTTTTTCCTCACCCTCCAGAAACTTTAAGTCACACTAACCCAGCCTTCAATTTTCCCATCCTCAGATGCTTGCTAGAGAAATTATATTTTAGCTTGAAATCTTGGTAGATAGGAAGATTAAATCTGCTGTTTTACAGGAAGTAAAAATAATTACATCCTCAAAATTTGCTCTCTCCAATCCTAGTTTCATTTTTTTTTATCTCATGATACAATAAGTATAAATGAAAGTAATTTGAGTTTTAACAGCATTCCTCCTTTCCTGGTCTCAAAGACAAGAAATAATCAAAGTGCTTATCAACAGCACGGATATACCAAGTCCTGAGTGCCCTGCTTTAAATCCTTCATGTCTCCTTTAAAGGATGATGCACAGGAGCACTGTAAGTAGGTCATCCAAAAACCCTCATGGCCTACCAGCCATGACACTCCATTAGGATATGCCAAGGGCATCTGGATTTTGATACAGCTAATTACTTAGGAAAAAACCCAGCAATGGTGTTTCAGGTTGTCACAGAAAAATCTTCAGGAAAACCTGAACACTACTGTCCTAGGTGAAGGAATCACCATATGTTACAGAACTTTGGTGGAAAAAGACAGCTATTTGTGCCAAAACAGTGACTTCCTAACAAAAACAGGCCTAGCAAGTCTTGTGCTACGCTCAGTTGCATATTCACGCCTTTAGCACCGAGACCAAGCTAACTCTCATTGCTGAACTGGTTTCTCATTCCAATTTCAGTAGTGGAAACCATCCTCGTGAAAAGCACAAGGCAAATTCTTTAAACTTTTAAAGCACAAGAAACTATCATTTCGGTGATTTGAAGATCTTAGCGATTCAGACACAGCCCCAACAGAAATTCTCATTTCTATGGCAGTTTGTTCAGTGCAAAACAAGCACAAAAGTCCTACTAATAGAGCAGATAAACATGCAAAGTGAAAGCTAATCTTTTCCTTCTTGCTTACAGCCCTAACAGTCCATGATTCACCATGTAATTTTCTACATATCAGTGTATTAAAACTCCACTGAAGTGGAAGACTAATGCACAATCACATAAAGTCTCAAAGGCAAATTTATTGTGCTATGGTTATTTCTATGGATTTCAGGCAGCTGGTCAGGTTATTTTTTTCAGTTAACTTGTGAAATTTTGCAGGTTAAACTCATAAATAACTAAGACTTGAGTTTAAACTTATCTATACTTAAAGGAAAACTACTGCATTAGACCTTTGATTCTGAGGTTTCTAGCCACTCCATACCACAATCCGAAGGTGCATTACCCCCTCAGTCAGTCTGTGAATCATTTCTGTAGCTCTGTCTGGCTCCTGGAAAGTATCAAATACAAGCATTGCCTTTTCTGACCCCTGGTCCTAACACTAAAGGCAGAATATTAGTTATTACCACCACTATTTTCACCAGAGCAGTAACAGGTAAGAAAAGGGTAACATTAAAAGTAATTTTCCAAATTGAGCAAGAGAGGCTACTGAACGCTGGAAAACATAAAGGCTACCTCCTGCCATCTAAAATTGGATTAGGTGCCAAAGATAAACAGAGCTGCCCACAATAAAAGAGGTTTCACCAACTGTCCTTACTTGGCTCCATGAGGTGATATATTGCCCGACTGCTGTCAGATACTGACACAGCCTGACCCAGTACTACCAGCTTCATTCCCGCCTTCTTACAGAAAATTCCCCTTTCGTAGAACTGTTCCTTTTGGGAGAGAACCCAAAGATCATCTAGTCCCAACGCTCATGCCCTGGACATTGCCACTTCTCACTAGAATGGGCTGTCCTGAGCCAGTGCCCGGGCCCTCCCGGCCTTTAGCGTTTCCAGGAATGGGGCAGTCGATGTATCTACTGCGTTTACTCGGTCGCTATTTCTGCCTGTTTCCCCAAACCCTAAACGCACCTTATCCACTGCAGCCATCCCTGAGACACCCCTGGCGGCCCCACTACCTCTCCTCAGGTAGGACCGTTAGGCCTCACACCCGGCTGCGCCACCATTCAGGCCTTGCTGCCTCCCCCCTCCCTCATCGCCGCCGCTTCCTCGCCCTACGCGTTCAGAGCCCAGACCCAGCGCCCGCTGCCGGGACAAAGAGAAGCGGCTTCAGGCCGGTTCGGCGGTGCCGCTTACCGGCAGCCAGCAACAGGAGCAGCCGCAGAACACACCACGCCATGATCTTGCACCCTCCCGCAATGCGGCGCCACCGCCCCCCACCACGCCCAGATAAAGGCTTCGGCGGGCGCCCACTGCNACTCGGGCAGGTGAGGGGGGAAGGGGTGTTTTCTCTGATAATGCTGTTTCTCATGGTTACAGCCAGATATCTGTGTGGGCCGGAGTAACACTAATTAAAGTGCAATTAAAATCCGACTTCGCTTGACATCTCACAGCCCCAAAGTTCTGCCTCATCGCTTGGGGCTGCGAGGCTGATCCTGCCCACACCGTGAAGACCTTCAGCATACTGCTCTTCATCTCCAGGAGAGAGGGACCTTATAGCAGCACTTCCAGTACTTCAAGAGACTACAGGAAACTTGGTTCTTTACTGGAGCATGTATTAGGAGAACAGGGAGGTGGTTTCAAGCTAAATGAGGAGAGATTTAGATTAGATCATGAGAAGAAATTTACTCCTCTCCTTGTGAGGGTGCTGAGACACCGGAATAGGTTGCCCAGGGAGGTTGTGGCTGCTCCATCCCTGGAAGCGTTCAAGACCAGCTTGGGTGAGGCTCTGGCAGCCTGATTTGGTGAGAGGTGCCCCTGCCAATGTCAGGGGCTTGGAATAGAATGATCTCTGAGGTCCCTTCCAACCCAGCTCCTTCAGTAGTTTTGTGATGGCAACATGCAGTATTACTATGTTAGCTCCCTACCTACATGCTCATTTCTCAAGGAGCAGGTAACATTTAAGCTTTATATTCAGTTTAGAGGTTAGGAGGAAGAGAATCTTCTGTTTTGGTTTGACAGACTGTATCCAAACAAGTCAATGCACATGCCTTCTCAATAATAACTTTTTAAAATTAAAAGCCAAGCTATTAAGACCCTTTGAGAAACTTGTTATGTCCCTCTTCTTTGCAAGACACAGCAGAAAAGCTTGATGCTGACACGAGGCATTGCACCCTACCAGCTTCACTGGGAGTCTCCCAAACCTTTGCTATTGCCACCATCAGGAGCCAGAGCTCTTAGATCATTCCAAAACTACTGAGGAAACAAAGCAGAAAGCCACCTTCAACAGCAGTTTTTAGCACCAGTGTAAAGCAACCTTTACTCTGGTGCTAAAGCCATCTTGCTGTGCCCAGCTCAGCATGCCTCTCTTATCTTAGGAGTGCTCACACAGTGCTGACAAGGCACCTTGACTTTCTAACTGGCAGTAAGCTACTAGCTCAGGAACACAAAAACCCCCCAGCTTTGTGAAGAATGTTTAAAAGGCTGGTTAAGTAAGACTGTCTGGAACAAGAGAGCTATTTCAGCAGCAGGTTGTTTTTCTTTTGGGAACTAGCTGAAGGACAGGGGTAAAGAAGGACTAGCACCGAGCTAGCAGATGCCACCCCAGATCTGTTCTCTCCTTGGGCTCTAGGACCACCCATGCTAGCCCAGGTTTTTCCAGGGCTTTGCCAGTTCAAGATGATTTGGGGATTTATTTTTCCTCCTCTCAAGTACAGGGCATATAATATGTGGCCAGCATCTTCCTAACAATCTGTCACCATGACATAGTTTTCCTGGTTTAGCCATACTGCCTGATAGTTTTCTCATTTAAAAATGGGGTTAAATAAAATAAAGTGGCATCAAGAGTGCAAGCACTGGTGGTCTGCCACTAGCGATGAGGCTGTTGGCAGGAGTGGGGAACTTGAAGTGCAGTTCAGCTTGTTGAGACCAAGTCCAGGATTAAAAGATCTCACAGTAAGGGTGTAAACTGCAGAGGTCTGCCATCTGTATGCCACACCTTCCACTTCTGCTGAGCTTCTGCTCAATTTTGTGGTTTTCCTGAAGATAAACCTCTGATGTAAGGCACTGGATGGATGGGTTTTCTCAGGAAGAACTATAGCTCGTCTGTAGTCACATATGGGTCAGTCACTTTGTTGTGGCTGGAAGGGGACCTTCCCAGCATGAACTTGATTTTTAGCCTCATTTTCTGTGAGGCCCAAAACTTCTTCCCATTTCCTATGCTCTGCATATAGAAAGTGAGTTGGAAAAGGCCCAAACTCCCTCAGGCTTTAAAAGCTGCAGCACAAGGAAGGACTCCTGCAGCAAAACATATGACTCACTTTCCAGAGGCTGGCATCCAGGAGTACTGCCTCCCCTACCAACCAGTTGGACTGGGCTGGCACCAGAGTCCAGCTGGCTCCAGAAAGCTTGATGCTCCATTTTGTCATGCCTACAGAACATACATTTCTTCTACATTCACCTCACACCCAACTCTGTTTTGCACAAGCAACACACATCAAGTGCCTCTGTTAGGCAACCCTGGGAAGTCAGCCAGAGCCCCTCCAGGCTCTGGTTTTACAGCCTGACACAGCCAGTTCCACAGGAAAAGCACCTTCTTGAAAAAAAAAAAAAAAAACAACAAATCAAACAAACAAAGACATCAGCAGTAGCTTTTAGATGATTTTACATTTCCACTCAGACTGCAGCAAGCTATCGAAGAGGAAGCAAAACCAGACACAAATTGCAGCCTGGAAGCCTCAGGAAGAGACTTGGATGTGTTTGAATTCTGTCTCAGGCCAAGCAGGAGCAGCGTCTCCATGACTCACCAAATGGTTTGGCTTGCAGGTCTCAATTGGACTGGAGCCTCCCACCACCTTCTTTGCCATACTGGAACACAGAGAAATAGCTCCTGCTGCAATGGAGTTCTCAGAGCAGGAAAGATGCATTTTCTGCACAGGAAGGTGATGCTACAGGGACTGTGCCACAGGCAAACACCACCAGGAGTGGACAGGGCAGGTCGGTCAACAACATCTCCCCCTGCCCATCATCCCCTTATGCCAGGCTTGTTCAATTCTCTAACCCAGCAAAACCACCTTGACCCATAGAAGCTGATGTTTCGTTACTAGATTAATGGCCTGAGACAGCCCAGGGTGCAAAACACCTCACCATCACCCAGCCAGACAGTGGGAGCAAGATGTTCCTCTCCCCAGGCAGTTTTTCCCTGGATCCAGTTCACTGTCCAAACGATTGCAGCAGCATGGGGTGAGAGCAATTGAGGACCATCCCCTTTTGGCAGCTGCCCTACAGCAGAGCTTTCAAGTAAGGCTGGCATGATCATAGGCTGCACTCCTTCCCATGTTCAGCTCAGCCACAACTTCATTATCAAAAGGGGTCACACCAAGTACACTGGATTTTCCAAACAAATCATAACATGAAGCCTCCAATTGTTGCAGCTAATTCAAATGTCAGCATCTCCTTCATCAGCTGTCACAAATTCTACTGTTTAGTCACAGGCTTCATCTTGTTGCTGGGTTTGCTCAGCATTTTGGGTGCTGCTTAATGAGATTAGACCCCTATTGCAAGGCAGACCATATCCCAGGGCAGCTGTTACTTCAAACCAAACAGATGAAATCAATGAGTCAGCAGCCATAAATGCTTTCCCCTCATGAACTGGGATTTCTGACCAGCATTAGCAATACCTGGAACAACTAGAGAGTCATCAGAAAAGCAGTTCATTCCTCCAGGAAGCAAGGGAATCAACAGTGCAGCAGCACCTCTTAAAGCTTTTGCTCTAAAGGAGGTGCAAAAGATGCAAAACCCCTTTCCTGCTCTCATTGTGTCTTCCATTCAGGGTTGCAAGCAGTGAGAAATCAGCCAGCCAGACATCTGCAATAACCTTTGAAGAAAAAACAGCATTCTTTTTATAAATGGGAAGGAGAATTTAGTCTCATGTTTTTTCTGTAAATCATACCAAAAAAATCCAACCAGCCAACCTTCAAAATATGCATGTAAGTTACCCACAAAGAAAATAAGGGAAAATGAGTATCAGATTGTAGATTATATATCAGAAAACCCAAGAAAATAAAGTCTGACCAAGTAAAAGCAGAGGACAGTTTTAGGATGCTTGGTTCCCAGCAGTCCCCAGGAAGCACTACCCCTTTTCCTTTCTAGCTTGTACATAAGAATTCAAAGCAGATAGCTCGGGCTCTTAACTGGGAGCCAAACAACTCTCCAGTAAGGGGAGCAGGCTTGATCATTTTTAGTTTGGGCCTTCAAAGCCTAAGGGGGACAAATCAGCACAAACTGATGCTGGGATATCAGTAAGATGGTCTTGGGACACACGACCAATATTCTGTCCACTCCCCAAAGGAGAGGACTTCACACGCACCCCAGATCAGCCTCTGATAAGCAGAGCATGTGTTTTCCAAAGCAAATACCAAACAGCACCACCAGGCCTGGCCACTAGTGCCAATGGGAATAGAGGGAATCTCAGGTCTCTTTTGGTATGGAGCAGAGAGCATCTTCTCTTCACAGAGCCCTTGGGCAGAGTAAACATTACCTCCACATGGCTCTGTCCTCAGGTACCACAGAACAAAGCCTGATACTCTTCTTTTCCATGGGTTCACTCCAAGGTGAAAGGCAACATATTCCCCTTCCTCATCTTCTACCTCCTCCTTCTTTACCTGTCCATTGCTTCTGGCCTTGTTTCAGCTCTCAGGACCACCAGCTCCAAATGCTATCACTTTGCTTTTGGCTCTGCTACCCAGAAATGGAAAAAACTTGCCTGCCAAACACAAAAAAAGTTTTACAAAATACAGATCCAAGTCCCTTTCCTTTGCTTTGCAGGTTTAGCAGGATTATACATGGGAACTCTAAGGGCTGCTTGAACAGTGCAGACCATTTCAATCCAACCCTTTCATAGCAGGTGGAAAATCTGCTTTGACTGAGTCCAGTTCACGCAAAAGTGATTAGATACTTATGGGACTCTGAGAACTGTGGCTTTAAGAAAAAGCAAAAAGTATTATGGGCTTTGCAAAAAATGTGAGAGATGGTGGGGAACTAAAAGCTTCAAGGGCTCCTGTAAGGAACTATACTGAGAAGATACCAGTCCCCCAGACTTTCTTTGTACAATTTCCTCCGCTGTTGAAACACTTACTTTCTCTTCTGTTGTTATCCAGAGCAAAAGAGAACTTGGGAAGGAAGGTATGAAACAAAAGAGTTTGGAGTGGAAGTAAAAGCCAGAGTGTTAGCTGGTGCATAGGGAAAGGAGAGGAAGAAGATGGGAGAGATCATCTGACATCTTATCAAGCAGCCCCAGAAGCCAGTTTTCGCTCACATGGGGAATGCTATGCTTCTACAAGCCTTTACACCCTTTTCTAACTCTGTTTTTCATCTGAGGTTGCACATCTTCATATGCCATCTCCCCTCAGCTGGAGGCTTGTGGTTGAGGACATTTAAGCCAGGCAGCAGATTTCAATGAAATTTGCAACAACAGCAAACCAGGGGCCAAAGCTGGCACAAGTCTGGATTAATCCATGTCACGAGGACACAGTTGGATAAATGATTTGTCCAGATATTGTGACTTACATAATCTTATAATCTTATGGCCTCCACCAATGACACACAATCCACACACAGAGTCATGGTCATCTAAACTAAAGGCAAAAAATACAATCAAGGACTCAGTTTCCCTCTTCTATTGTCTTAGCTGAGTCTGGGATTTAAATTCAGAAACACCATTCCCTACTAGCAACCTGCTTGAAGGATACTTCCTATGTCCTTCCCATCATCCAATAGCAACTGGGGAAAAATTCAAGCATCTACTTGAAACAGCAAACACAGAGCAACAGCAATGTTCTACGGATTCCATGGGCAATGCTATGATTAATGAAGCATTGTCAACCTGCAGCCCGGTTTTCCATAGCAATCACGATTTCTGTGATTATCACCTAATGTGTGTCTTTGAGACTTGCTCTTAACCTCTTCCCATAGACAAACTGGTTCAATAAAGGTTTATTTTAACCCTTCGTTCATAAACCATAGGCCTGAGAAAAGTCACATCCAGTCCCACCAGCTCAGCTACAACCAGGAAGCAGTCAGATCAAAACTTGCCATTCTGCGGGGCTTTGTTTGTCAGGGTGAACAGTCATCGAGGAAACAAAATCCCTCTTATCACTCCCAATGGAAGGGCAGAGAGGCGTAGGAGTTAGCTCCCAGCTCTGGGCACTGTGGTCCAGCCAGCTGCAGAACAAAAGCATAGCTGAGCCCACAGAGGGCAAAAATGTAAGAAATTGATGTGTAAATAACAGCAAATGTCACCTCTGGCTTAACACACCACGTCAAACCCACCACTTGTAGAATGACAGAGAGAGACTGATCTGATAGGGGAAAGAAAAAAGAACTTGTCTCCAATTGTCCTGGCCTGCTGCAACTGCCCTCTAAAGCTTCTCCAGCAGGTTGTAGTTGTTATGTTCAGCTGCAGCTGATCTCTCTGTGCTCCTATAGTTGGACAAGCTCAGAGCCATGTCCTGGCCTTGCTTAACAGATCTGCAAATGAGTTAATAAACTCTGAGAAATTTGGAAACTCTTCTTCCATTAAAATGAGGATTATCAGGTGTGAGCTGCTCCTATTTCACAGGGAAGCTCAGAAAGCAACCAGACTTTGCACTTACTTGGTTTTCCTGATGTAGCCAGGGGAAATCAGAAGATAGGTGGAATTTATAGCAAATTTTAGCAGAACTATATGGGTTTTCCCAAAATCTTTTCTTAGCTTGCTCTGTACAGCTGGTCCCATGGTAGCCTTCCTGGTAGTGGGTCAATTTCTCAAAAATCATGATGTAGTTATGATTCCTCCTTCAGGTAACCACACAGAGTAGGTGATCTCCAATGTGGAACTGTTCCTTCCCTTACTTTGAAATCTATGGGTTTCACACCAGGAGGCTCCTCTCCTGCATCACACACCATCTCTTGTTCCACAACACGCCCTTCAAATGTGACCCATCACATCAAGAACTGCCAGGGTGGAGAACCATGTCTCACACTTGCACACTGCCAGAATGCAGCAGTGCCATTTCCTAGAGATGGATCCTCCTACAGCTACAAGGCTTGCTGACCCTATGACCATGCCAGAGAAGTCCCCCGGCTTCAGGGCCAGTTTCTCTGCTCTTTAGCTGCCCTGGTGCTTTTGTTCTTCTTTGGAAAACCCCTCCCTGTTGTAAGCAAGGCTTCAAAGTTGTTGATATCCATATTGTGAGTTGAGTAGCAATGATTTGGTTATCACCAAGACAGATAAGGTTTCCAGACAGAGGTGTTATCTTCCTTTTGAAAGCAGACCAGCAAGGCTAGGGGGCTGTAAGAGGGCCTTCTGCAAACAGTTGGCACACTCCAAAAAAATTCCTAGCAGTCAAGCAAGCTAGCAGCAGTTATGCAGAAGAACACACTGCATCCCTTTAGCCAGTGTCAGTGGAATCTCAAACCTGAAACATGTTTCAGAATAGGATGATGGGGCTCTGAGCAAGCTGATCTAGTTAAAGGCATCCCTGCTCAGTGAGGGAGGTCAGACTAGTTGAGCTTCAAAAGTCCCTTCCAGCCCAACACATTCTATGATTCTGTGAATAGGATGAGGGATCATGTTCTGGGGACTGAAGGAGAGCACAGGCTGGTCTCTTCTCTGTCCTTAGTGGATTTAAACATATCAGGAAATTGCAGTGCAACAGAAAAGATATGAACAACACTTTAGGGTGAAGGAATATGCTGCATCAATACACCTCACTGGACCCACTTCCAGCCTGAGGTTTCTTAAAGGTTTCATTGACATTTAGGAAGATTTTTATAAAACCACACTGTTGCACAAACATCTTGACACCAAATGTTTGGCTGCAATACTAATAAATCACCAAAGCCAGAATTTATTTTCATACTCCAAAGGCCATCTCATGATATTCTTTCTCGGCCAGGGGCAGAAGAGGACATCCTGCAGCAGAGACTGTTGATGTGTGCCTGTGTCCCCTTTTGCACCACCAATGAGAGTTTGAAGAGGACACAACACTGAGCAAAGCTAAGTCTATTCTAGTTTCAGAGCATCAGCTTCAGAGGAGTACGAGGAGACGAATAACTCAGCACAGATTGAGTACCCAAAAACCTGAGTCACCCCTGGATTCCCAGTTCCTTCTTTCAGAGGGAAGAAAATGGGACAAGTCATAGTATTGCAGACACTTCCTCTCCCACTGAGGCTCAGAGTGAGTAATTGGTGCCATTTCGCGCAATCAGCTCCTTTTTTCAAGGGCCTTCTCATCACACTCAGGCCAGCCAGAAGAAAAGCCCTCTATAGTCTAGGTCAGTCTCCCAGCTGTGAACAACTGGCAAAAAGGAACTTTATTTGGTTGGTCCTTGGATAGTGTGTTGGGAGAATGGATGCTTGGATAGAAAATTTTTCATGTTCATAGAGAGCAGGAAGGCCCTGATTGTACCCAGATCAGGATGCTCTGACCTTACTAAGATGCTGACAGGCACCTGATGTCATTTTTCTGCTGCAGTAAGCTCCAAAACCAGTAACACCAGTACAAACATGCTCGCAGCCTCTATGTGAACCACTCTCACTTCTTTTTCCTTTGTGCCAAACCAGAAAGCACAAGGCTTCCTACTCACCAGGAAGAGCAGCACACTGGCCTTGCTGGCTGGCCCCAGAATGGGGGCACAAGCCGCAACTTCTACTGGTGTCACTAATTCAAGGTTTGCTAGACATCCCCCTGCCTCAGCTGCTCTCATCACATCAAAGTGAATCTTCACACTGTGGGTTGGAAATTGTTTGTGATGATTAAAAATAAATCAACTTCTTTATTTTGCCTGCAGCAGTTTCAGAGAAGCAGAATTGAAAACGGAACAGAAAAGAGGGAGTAGGGTGGTTTGAAGATCTTGCATTTGTTCTGTGGTCAGGCTGCAGGAGGCAGTGAGGGAAGGGTGTGCAGAAGACATTCAAAAGCACACTGGCTCTGAGCAGTGAGTTTCCCACCAAGCTTCCACCCTAATTAAGTTTGCTAGTTTGAAGTGTCCCCACTAGGGAAAAAAGATCCACTGAAAATCTCCACAGGGAGCTCCACTGATGGAATTTGTTGGGGCTGCACGAACCAGTTTGCCCACAGGTAACAACCAGGAAAAGAAACGTGAGAAAGCCACAGTTGCTGCAGATACTGGATAGAAACTGATCAACTGATGTCCACAGTGGGCAGCTGTGAGTCTTTCCTTGGGGTTTTGCTGAGCAGAGGATGGTCCATGGGGAAGCACCATTTTGCTGCACAACAAGCACTGTCCTGCTGTTTCTCTTGCAGACACCTAGGCCTGTTGACCCTGCAAGAAATTAGTTTCTTCAACAGACCTGGGTCCAGATGTTGTTAATGAGTCAGGCCTAGCCTTCAGCAAATGCCTCTAATTTAATGATCCCCTTTTCCATGCTTTTAGCTGGCAGTTGTCTCCCCTAGCCCATTGGTCCTGTCAACAGGGCTGTTCTCTGGGCTTGCTGTCCTTTTCTATTTAATGGGCTATACATCATAGTGTCAGGTTATCGAATCATAGAATTGTTTAGTTTTGATAAATCCTTCAAGATCATGTGATCTATCTTGACTTCAGTAAAGCATTTGACGCAGCCTCCCCACAGCATCCTTGCAAACTGATCAAGTGTGGTCTGGCCAATCAGGTAGGGACTTGGATTCTGAACTGGCTGCAGCATAGGAGCCA
>VZRI01002038.1:0-45952 GCA_013397515.1 Upupa epops
ACAGAGTGTTAGGGATTGAAAGGCACTTTGAAAATTCATCCAGTCCAATCCCCTGCAGAGCAGGATCACCTAGAACAAGTTTCACAGGAACATGTCCAGGCAGGTTTTACATGTGTCCAGAGAAGGAGACTCCACTGTTACCCTGGACAGCCCATTGCAGTTCTCTGTCATCCTCACCATGAAGAAATATCTTCTCATGTTTATGTGGAACTTGCTATGTTCCATCTTGCACTCGTTGCCCCTTGCCCTGTCATTGGATGCCACTGAGCAGATCCTGGCTTTTTCCTCTTGACACCTGCCCTTTATATATTTATCAACATTAATAAGGTCACCCATCAGTCTCTTTTTTTCCAAGCTGAAGGGACCCAACTCTTTCAACCTTTCCTTATAAGGGAGATGCTCCTCTCCATCATCTATGTGGCTCTGCACTGGACTGTCTCAAGCAGTTCTGTGTCCTTTTGGAACTGAGGGGCCCAGAACTGGACACAATATTCCACATGTGGTCTCACCAGGGCAGAGTAGAGGGAGAGGAGAACCTCTATTGATCTATTAAACATACTCCTTCTAATACACCCCAGAATGCTGTTTGCCTTCTTGGTCACTAGGGCACATTGCTGGCTTCTGGTCATCCTGCTGTCCACCAGTACCCCCAGATCCTTTTTCCTACATTGCTCTCCAGCAGGTCAGTACCCAACATGTGCTGGTACCTGAGGATTTTCTTGCCCAGATGCCAGACTCTACTCTGCCCTTCTTGAATTTCATTCAATAACTCCCCACCCAACTCTCCAGCCTGTCTAGGCCCTGGTGAATGGCAGCACAACCCTCTGGTCTGTCAGCCACTCCTCCCAGCTTTGTGTCATCGGCAAACTTGCTGACAGTGCACTCTAATCCTTCTCCAAGTAGTTGATGAATATATTGAGTAGTAATGGTCCTAGTACTGCCCCCTGGGGGACTCCACTAAGTACAGGCCTCTGACTAGACTCTGCCCCACTGACCACTACAGTACACAATCCAACTCACTACCTGATTTTCCAGACCACACTGCCTCAGTTTGGGATGTTGTGAGAGACTGTGTCAAATCCTTTATGAAGTCAAGACAGACCACATCCAATGCTTTACCATCATCTACTCACCTGGTTATGCCCTCATGAAAGGCTATCAGGTTGGTCAAGCATGACTTCCCCTTGGTGAAGCCATTTTGACTGCCCCTAATGACCCTCTTGCCT
This sequence comes from Upupa epops, assembly GCA_013397515.1. Taxonomy (NCBI): domain Eukaryota; kingdom Metazoa; phylum Chordata; class Aves; order Bucerotiformes; family Upupidae; genus Upupa; species Upupa epops. The sequence goes on from VZRI01002038.1 coordinate 1,227, forward strand.
GGAGATAGCGCCAAGAACAAATTGTTCCATCACCTTTCTGGGGATGGAGGTGAGACTCACCAGTCTATAGTTACCTGGGTCCTCATTTCCTTTTTTGAAGATTGGAGTGACATTTGCTATCCTGCAGTCCCCAGGCACCTCTCCTGTTCCCCACAGCTTACCAAAGATGATGGAGAGTGGCCTAGCAATGACATCTGCTGTCTCCTTTAGCACTTCTGTGTGCATCCCACCAGAATCCATGGATTTCTGCATTATCCTCTAACCCAGTGCTCATCGAGCAGGACAAACTCCCTCTTTGTTCTGACCTCCTCTGGGTCCTCAGTGGTCTGGGGCTCACCAGGACAGGCTCCAGCAGTATAGACAAAGGCGAAGAAGGCATTCACTATCTCCACCTTCTCTGTATCCTCTGTCACCAGGGCAACCATCTCATTCAAGAATGAGCCTACATTGCCTCTAGTGTTAGTTTTATCTGCAGTATTCTTGAAGAAGCCCTTTCTGTTGTCCTTCATCTCTGGACCTTGATATTGTCCTGGACTGTGGCTGGCTGGCTGAGTAGGCCTTTCAGCAAATATCAGGGTAGTTAAAATCCCCCATGACAACAAGGGCCTGTAACTTTTAGGCTGCTGTCAGCTGTCTGTAGAAGGGCTCATCAACTTCCTCTTCCTGATCTGGTGGCCTGTAATAGACACCCACAACAGTGTCACCTAAGACAGCCTGCCCCCTAATGTGTTCTCACAAACTGTCAATTTGCTGTTCATCCACCCCTGGACAGAACTCAATATATTCTAACTGCTGTCTCACATAAAGAGCAACACCATTACCTCACCTTGCTGGCCTGTCTTTCCTGAGGAGGACATAGCCGCTCATGACCACATTCCAGTCAGGCGAGCTGTCCCATCTGGTCTCTGCCACTAGATCATAATTTCCTGACCAAACACAAATTTCTAACTCCTCCTACTTATTCCCCGTGCTGCATGCCTTGGTGTACAGGCATTTCAGGGAGTGAGCTCAGCTCTCCAGTTTCACCCTAGGAAGGTAGGAGGCCTCCTGGTCTTCATGAATGCTAGAGCACTGCCCCACTGGTGCACACTCAGCTACAACCCCATCCCCCTTTGAGTCTAGTTCAAAGCTTTCTGAATGCACCCTGCTGATTCCTGTCCCAGAACCCTTTTGCCCTTCTGAGATAAACCTTTCCCATGCATCACTGCCAGGTCTGGTGTCTGATAAAACCAGCCATTATTGAAGAACCCAAATCTCTCCCTGTAGCCAGGCATTTATGGACTGAATCATTCTATCCCAGCCCCTGTCCTCACCCAAAAATGGAAGAAAAGATCAGCAGTGGGTAGTAGTCAGTTGATTTGACCAGATTAGAGAGTGTCCTAGTAATATCCCCGATTTGGGCTCCAGGTAGACCGCTGATTCTTGGGTCAACTCTGTATTTGGCCCTCAGTTCCCTTCAGGATCAAGTCTCTAACTACTACCTTCTCTTTTAATTTGTGGAAGGGGTTGTCATATTGCTGGAAGGCCTATCCTCTGGAATAGATTGCCTATCATCTATATCCCTATTAGACTGATTGTCTTCCAAAAGGGCCTCATATCTATTTCTCAGAGGCGCCTGGGGAGGTGAGGCAGGCGAGGGGTGTGCTTGCCTTCTGCTGTGGCCTTGAACTTGCTTCCACTCACCCCTTTTACTTAGGCTTCTGTCTTCCATTTGAGAGGTGCAGGATATGGGGGGGGCTTTGATTCTGGGTGTTACTTGCACATTGCAGTGCGTGCAGAGCCTGCCTCCACCAGTCTTTCTCCATTTCAACCTCCATAATGCTTCAGAGCCTTTCTCCTTTGGCTTGTAGCCTCACAACCTCATCTTGCAGCTGTGCTGTTGAGTTAAGCAGATCATGTACCTGCTGACACTGCACACAGCCATCCTCAGAGCTGCCTCCTGAGATCAGTGAGAGGCTGTGTCATTCCCTGCAGCTTGTCACTTGCAGAGTCACTGCCTTCCGTGAGAGCTCTGTCTGGGTTCCCACATCCATTTTGACTGGTGAGCGGAGCATTGTCTTCTGCCAGGTAGAGACCATTTTGGAGGAGGCCACCTGTCAGTTGGTTTTGTTTTTTATGTTTCCTTAAGTGTCTATTGTTTGCTAGTACTGTAGATTATTAGGACTGAAGTCTAAGCCAGTGAGTATCTACTGCCTCTCTATGGCTATTCCTAACCACACATACCTCTGGGGGTTTGTAAGTCAAACATCACGGAACAAAGATCCTCAACTAGCTGGGAGAATAAGATGATTTCCATGCTCCGGAATGTCTATTTATCCCTGTCAGTTTTGACAGTAAGTACTTGATCGCTGTTGTTGCAAATACACTTTCCTTCTGAAAACCATCTGAAGCAGCTAATAATGTAATGATTGTTTTCCTGACCCTCTAAAAAACCACACATCAGCTAAACAGTTTGGCCCATTTGATGTTTTCTGTCCTGGCTGACTGATTCATTTAGTTTGGCATCAGATGGCTGGAGTACTTAATTTGAATATACATTATGATGCTTTCTTTTGGAATTCAATCTAATATCTGTTTTAGTGCTCATTCTAACATTCATTTTGGTATTGCACTCTGAAAGAAGTAATGTTCAGTGGATGTTATAACTGCTGCAAGCTAGGAACTGGAAAGCTGGTTTGCAAGTACTGTTTGTGCTGGAAGACTGCAAAGACATGAAAACATTTAAATGTGCTGTTCCATCAAGGTGCTTTTTTTCAGAGGATCTGTTCACTAAAGTGTTGTTTCTGCAGTCCAGCATCTGAAAAGATACATGTCCCTGAATTGGCTTAGCTTTCTGCTAAGTGAGAGTTCATACCTCAGTTACTTCCAGTTATCTATAAACAGAAGGAGACGTCATCATGGCCTTCTAAGCAGACACATTTTCATGTATTTTTTCTTGCTGAGTTATTTTTCTTGTTTTTTTTTTTTTTGTTTTTTTTTTTTTTGTAATGAAGAAAAACCATGTTTTCTGGTCAGCTGATCCATAGCAACCTGTATCTGGAAAAAAAACCCAAGAACTAATTTATTTCTGATTCCTTTACTCAGTTCCTGAGTGCTCTTCTGATTTTCTTGAGATAAGGTTATCTCCTGTGTCTATACTATGTTTTAGTAGTTAATCCATTGTCTTTAAATATTACCAAGTGCCTGTAAATAAAAAGAACAGGTGAAAGTAGCTGTATTTCATCAAAACCTTCTTTGGAGAAGTAGCTATTCTAAGCTTTTGTAATAATTTGATTTGGGGACTAAAACCTGGTGAATGACATGGAATTTATCCTTCATTATGATATTGTAACTGGAACAAAACCTTTAGTTTAAAAATATATCCCTCTACTTGACTTTTCAAATTGTGTTTTGAGAAACTGATGCTTTGTAAGAACTTCATTACTTGGCTTCTGTGATGTGAAGTGGGACAGGATACCGTTGTGTCAAGTCATCATAAAGTCATGCTACATTTTTCATTATTTAGTTGCTAAGGGAAATGTTGTAGGAAGGTTGACAAATGGGAGCTCCTGTGAGGAGGATCGATATGCCCATTCAGGTAGGCATAGTCAGGTAACGCTGGAAGGTTTACAGTGTTTTTTTCTGTCAGTCTGTGATTCCCTGACAGGTGAGGTGAGACCTCAACAACCTCTTACAATGGTGTTAATGTCTGTTAGAGCTAGTTCTTTTGAATGTTGTGTCTATGTTTCCTGTGTAAAGATTAAAGTGAGGACAGTTGGAGCTGGGAGAAAAGTTGAAAGCTTATTCCCTGCTAATGAGTTCATTGTTTAACTGGGTTAAACATTGCTAACCTGTATGGGGCTGGTTGTTAAATTTTACCCTAATGAACCAGCAATCTTAAAATGTCAAGAAACAAATGCATGTGAACTTTAGATCTGCATGGAGCCATGTACTAAAAGATAAAGTCATTGCTGGAGGTTAAGTGCCATCAGATAACCTAAAATGAACTGCAGTGGAAACCGGGTGAAAGAAATCATCAGTCCTTCATTCTAAAGGTGCAGTATCTGCCTCTCTTGCACCAGCACTTTCACTGATGGCTTCAGAGTCGCAGCCTTTCCATGTCATTCCACGTTGACTTTTCAACACTAGATCCCCTGGACATGGTTTTAGAGAAGACACGTGTCTTGTGCACTCTTGACAGTCTTTTATCCCTTTTGTAAATGAAAGCATATTAAATTTGTAATACATTTTTAAATCTGTATTGCAAATTCATCATATCTTAATGCCAGTATTTTAGTACTGACGAAGTCCAAAATATGTACTTATGTTTAGTCCAGCCTTAAGTGGATGAGTTTTCTGCTTAATATTAGATTATAAATGTATGCTAAAAGTTGTGTAAACCGTCTATTCTGTAGATGGTGCAAGCATTATTACAAGCAAAAAAGCTGAAAAATAGTGGGGGGTTTCATTCAAAATGTTTTGAAAATGAGCTGTGTCTCTCCAAAATTGCATTTAGGGGACAAATAGACAGCAGTGTTCTTGATTAGAAAGGTGGGGGTAAAGAGGGGAGGGCAAAGATGATGTTAAAAGTATTATTTGGGAATTCAATGCCTCACAGTATGATATTTGTAGTAAAGCAGTAATTTCAAATCCTGTACTTTCAAAAGGTAGCACAGGAGCCTCAGTAAATAGGCAGGACAATGTCTCTGTAGCAATCTGTCTAGTCTCTTGTATTTATTTACAACAAATCTGAGGTATGGCATCTCTCAGTTTTTTTAAGTCTCCTAAATTTATCTGAAAAATAGATTTGATTTCATTAACTATCTTTCCTCAGAATAAAATGTGTATGATTTATAATGAAGAGTTATTCTTAATTATGCAATTGACTGTTAGTACTTCAGCACAAGCCTCAGAAGATGTGTATTTGAGTTAAAAGGTATTCTTACCAAAACCAGTGTCAGCACCCAATTGTGATACAGCTGTTTGCAGTACAGCGCAGTGCAAACAAATTGCTATGAGGCTGCATAAGTCAAATCCCTGTTAGTAATAACACCCGGCTTCTGTCTAGCCATGAAAAGAATGTATTGTGTATGTATGTGTATTAGAAAACATAAAGAAATGAGAGTAAGAAAAATTCACTTAAGTTGATGTCCTGACTCTGACAGATGATCACTGCACCAAACAGTACCCACTTCAGCAGGACATTCAGTCTGCTGCAGATGTTGTATATTTGGATTTACTTCAGTAGCCGAAAACTGGAAAGTTACTTCCATCATGATCCAGTTTCTCTGCTTCTCAATTGAAATACAGTATTAATTGTTCCATAGCCTCCAGTGCTTGACAGTAAAATAGCGGAATATGAACTACAAAGCAAATTGCTGGTTTAGTTTCTGCCCCTTGTTCTGTCAAGAAGAAGAAATTTGCTGAAGGATTGTGTAGTTGGTTAAGAAAATAAAGTAACATTTTCAAATGAGCTGTATCTTTGTAGCTGAGGAATGAGGTACAACCAAGAGAGGAATATTATCTTAATCCTACTTTTCAACTGTCATCATAGGAACTTAATAAAAAATATGTACCAGTAATAAAGATGGGGAAAATTATAGAGAAATGTTTTCAGCTTTTTGGCTATTATTATTCTGTACATTTTTCTCTAATTATCATAACACAGGCATTTTTTTAATGTCTACAGCAACACTTCAGAGAAAGGGAGATTGCAGTAGCTGTTCTGATTTTTCATAGGTAGAGACTTCTTGGTGACTCATGAGTGGTTAGGTACAAGACTAATTCCCACATTCAGTAGTGCTTTTAAGTTGTTTTTTTTTTTAGAACTCTTTGCTATTTTATAACACTTGATGTTCTCCAATGCTGTGTGAGCTACAATTCTTTACCCTTTGTCCTGTTTCCTCTTTGTGCTCGCTAGGTAATAAACAACATTTACCTTTGTAGTCTCTTCCATATATTCCATATAAATATTTAAAAATAATGGGGGCTTTTCTCCAGCTCAATAGTTCTGAGCAAGTTTACAAGCCTGCCAGTTGCTCAGATGAGTCATAGTCACTGTAGTCCTGTTCATGTGCATTCACTTAAGATGTCTGACACTCTTGGCTAGTTCTAGCACTTGGAAATCTTGTTTCTTGCTGCATTTCAGTTTCTATAGTTCTTTTTAATCTTCCTAGTAAGTCCTTTTTAATCTTCCTGTGTTACAAAGTTGAACTTTGCTGCCACATGATCAAAGAACCTGGGACTTGCCAGTCCATCTGTAGAAAAACAAAATAGAGGCAAAGACTGAGTTGGAGCACAGATCCAGGCTTACCAGTCCTGCCTTGACAAGACAAGAAAAGGATGTGGCATCCTGCAGTCACTGCTGTGCATGCAGCCTGGCTCTTCTGTCAATGCCAAGCATAACAGCAGATTTGACTTTTCCCATATAGCTGTAGCAGGGAGCAAAGTCCTCTGTAGCCCCAGCAGCCTGCTGGCCTGAGCAAGCACTGACTTTGCCTTCTTCCAGATCTTATGCTCACTGCCATCTTTGCAAACAACTCTGAACACGTGATGTTTTTGGGCTTGCACAGAATTTGTTGTCTCAGTTTTTGGAACTTTGCTCGACAAATGGCTAAAGATGTCTGAAAGTTTTTAAAAACTCACAGTGTTGGGAAATTCATCTCTCAGTAGTGGAAGAGTTGAGTGCCCTGACATCTAAGAACTTGTTATTGGAGGACTTCAATTTTCTTGATGTCTGCCAGAAATACAATGCAACAGAGAGAGAACAGTCTTGGAAGTTTCCTCAGGAAGCATTTAAGGATATTGTATGCTCATGTAGAAAGAGAATTAGAAAAGCAAAAGCTCAGTTAGAACTTAATCTGGCCACATCTGTTAAGGATAATAAAAAGCGCTTTTATGAAGATATTAATAACAAAAGGAGAGCCAGGGAAAATCTCCACTCCTTGTTGGATGAAGAGGAGAACATGATAACTGAAGTAATGGAAAAGACTGAGGTACTTAACACCTTCTTTGCCTCAGTCTTTAATGAAAAGCTTGGCCATCCTCACAGAAACTGAACTCCTGAGTTAGTAGAATGAGTGCCACTGAGTGGCAGGTGCAAGGCAATGAGGGGATCAGGCCCAGCCAGGGTGGGTTTTGGAAAGGAAAGTCCTGCCTAACCAGCCTGAGTGAGTGGATGAGGATGTGGATGTGGTCTACCTAGACTTCAGCAAAACCTTTGACAGAAGCTCCCACACCATCCTCTTGGAAAAGCTGGCAGCCCATGGTTTGGATGAGGGGATTAAATCTACTCTTAGTAAATTAACAGGTGACACCAAGTTGTGAAGGAGTGTTGATCTGCTGGAGAGGAGGAAGATGCTGCAGAGAGATCTGGACAGGCTGGATGAATGGGCAGAGGCCAACAGCATGAGGTTTAACAAGGCCAAATGCAGAGTCCTACATTTTGGCCACAATAACCCCCCAACAGGGCTACAGACTGGGGGATGAGTGGCTACAGAGCAGCCTGACAGAGTGGGACTTGGGAGTACTGGTCAACAGCTAGCTAAATATGAGCCAGCATTGTGCCCAGGTGACATGAAAGGCTAATGGCATCCTGGCTTGTATCAGGAATAGTGTGGCCAGCAGGACTAGTGAAATGGTTTAGGGAGAGGGTCTTAATTGCTTTGGGTTGGTTCCTGTAATTCTAGCGCAACAACCAGCTCTCACTGAGCGTTCAACAGGCAACGAACCAACTTTGTTAGAAAGACAACAGTTTATTGAACCCATCACCAAAAGAAAAGGAAAAAATCCCAAATATGTAAAATAATCCAAAAGGTAAACCAGAAACTGCATCACAGTGCATTTACACACTCTCTGAGAGAAATGGGAGACAGCTAACACATTGGGTTTTGGCCTTAGATGAGAGCTCTGCAGCAAGATAGTGTACACCAACACTCATAACCAAAATGCCACCACACACACACTTGCACCCCACTTTCCAGAAGAGAAAGGGGTGGGGGTGGCAGGAACACAGCACATAATATGCATTTAGTGCTTGTGGAAATGTTCTTTTTCCAATCCTCATGCAGACATCAGCACTCTGTGATGTGATTCTGATGTAATTCTTGTGAGGCCTTACCTTGAGAACTGTGTGCATTTCTGGGCCCCTTGCTTCAAAAAAGATATTGATGTACTGGAGTGGGTCCAGAGGAGAGCAACAAGGCTGGTGAAGGGACTAGAGGGAGGGACTTGTGAAGAGAGAGGGAAGAGTTGTTTAGCCTGGAGGAGACTGAGGGAGGACCTTATCCCTCTCTGTAACTACCTGAAGGGAGGTTGCAATCAGGTTGGGGTTGGGCTCTTAGGCAGCTACTGATAGGATGAGAGGGCATGGCATGAAGCTGCACCAGTCAGGGCTTTAGGTTAGATGTTAGGAAGTGCTTCATCATGAAAAGGGTGATCAGGGTGATCAGACCCTGTAATGGACTGCCCAGGCAGGTGGTGGAGTCCCCATGCATGGAGGTGTTTAAGAAAAGACTGGACGTGGCACTTAGTGGCATGGTCTGGTTTATTGTGGTGATGTTAGATCATAGGCTGGGTTTGATGATCTCAGACGTCTTTTCCAGCCTCAATAATTCTGTGATTCTGTGATTCTGTTACTCCCAGCCCATACTGCAGTGTTACATCATGTTCTGAAGCTTTGCTTTGCATCTAACAATACTTGTGAAATCAGTTTATGATGAAGAGATAATTAAATATTGAAAGGTTATAAGATTTATGTTGGAGGGGAAGAAAATATATTTTGAACCTGAGTTTGTATTTGTAGACAACAATACTTTCTTAGGGTAATCAGCTTTTTGTTTTGCCATTTCTGTGTTTACCAGAGTGTGGTTTTTGGACTTACATTGCAAAAGTAGAAATCCTAGAATAAACAGATGACAAATTCTAGAGTGTATTTTAACTTAGGTTGGCTGTGTTGGTACCCACAGAAGAGCATCACGTGCCAGTCCCATGCTTCAGCCAAAGGCATCCATTAAATACTGAAGTGTACTTCCTTCCTCACAGATAACTGCAGATGTCTAAAAGCATGGGATTGGATTGCATTGATTATGCTAATTTTTCTGCTGTTGATCAGAAATATTACAAGTATCCTGATGGTATGGCAAGCACTTTCCTTTTCTTTTGCCTGGTGCAGCTAAACAGAGGACTCTAAACAAAACAAAGACTGTCTCTGAAGCACTGAATCAAAGCACATGATATAGAAAATGGTCTGGTCTTGTACTGAAAGCTGCAGACTGGGACAGTACCCCAACACCCTCTTTGCTATTTCAGATTTAGTCACCCTCAGTGCTAAGTTGCCATCCACTTGTTAGTTCTGGTTGAATTTGTGAAACCACCTACTAGATGTTTAGAAACAAATTCCTTGTTATGAAATTACCCATTTAAAGAAAGGAATTCAGATTTTTACCACTGGTAGAGCTAAGGTGACTTTTTAAAACACAGGCAACTCTAGCCTTGCTATTTTTCTTAATGACTGCATGAGCCACCTGGACTTTCTCTAATTTAACTCCATCACTAAATTCCAGTCTGATGATTTGAAGTGAAGCAATAAAGTACAGTAAGTAATGACAGGAACTTCACTCTTTTTTTTTTTTTTTTTTTGACAGCAGACAAAACCCAACAACTGTACTATTCTAGTGTTTCTCTTGGTTTAATGACAGATGGATAGATGTGTTTATTATTGCCACATTTTTCCTATATGATATAGAGGTCCAAAGTTAGGAATCTGTATGAATCTGTTGATTAATTATTTGAGAACAAACAATGAAATATGTCATGCATGAAAGTTGTGTGGTTTTTTCCTCTCAATATCCAATATCAAAGTCTTGCTCTGTTCTTTGGATACAAGTGTAAACCTTTATCAGCACAAACTGATTTAAGCTTGTTGCAATTGCAATACCAAAACTTAACAGGAACAGATTTAACAACTGGTACAAACTAATATAGTGCAATTGATGTTGATGCTTTGAAAGGTCATGGAGAGCAGGAGAGGTGTTTGAGGACTGGAGAAAGGCTGATGTCACTCCAGACTTCAAGAAGGATGACTCAGAAAGCTACAGGCTTGTTGGTCTCACCTCTGTTCCTGGAAAGATGAACTAATTCTTTTGGATGCCGTCTTTAACCATCTGGAAGAAAATAAAGTTGCTGGTAGTCAGCATAAATTCATCAAGGATAAATCATGCTTGACTAATCTGGTAGCTTTCTATGATGTCTTACCTGTCTGGGTAGTTGAGGGGAGAGCAGTGGATGTTGTCTACTTTGACTTCAGCAAAGCCTTTAATAATGTCTCCCATAACATCCTCATTAGGAAATCTATGCAGAGCAGACTGCATGAGCGGATGGTGAAGTGGATTGAGAGCTGGTCATGTGATAGAGCTCAGAAAGTCATTATCAATGGTGCAAGGTTGAGTTGGATTCCTGTGACTCAAGGGTTGGTACTGGGTCCAGTCTTGTTCAAGTTCATCAACAACCTGGACAAGGGGACAGTGTCCCCTTAACAAGGTTGCTGATGACACAAAGTTGAGAGCAGTGGCTGACAGAGCAGAGGACTGGGCTGCCAGCCAGTGTGACCTGGACAAGATGGAGATTAACAGGAGCAAGTTCCAGGTCCTTCACTTGGGGAGGAACAACCTCAGGCATCAGTATATGTTGGGGTAGCAGTATATGTTGGGATAGACCTGTTGGAGAGTAGCCATGACTTGAAAGATCTTAGAGTCATGGTGGCCTGTGAGCTGACCATGAGCCCACAGTGTGCCCTTGTTGCTGAAAAGACCAAAGAGATTCTATGTTCCATTAAGAAGTCTGCGGCAGTAGTTCTAGAGAAGACATCCTCTTCTTCTACTCTGCCCTGGAATATTGTGTCCGGTTCTGGGCTCCCCAGTCCAAGAGAGACAGAGAACTACTGAAGAAAGTCCTGTGGAGGGTAACAAAAATGATTGGAGGCCTGGTGCATCATGAGGAAAGGTTGAGAAAGCTGAGACTGTTTAGCCTTGAGAAGAGGAGAATGAGAGGACACCTGATCCACACCTGTCAGGAAGGTGGAGCCAGACTACTTCTAGTTGTGCCCAGTGACAAGACAAGGTGCACTGGGCACAAGCTGGAATACAGGACATTGCATTTAGATGTGAGAGAAATCTTTAAAGTGTGAGTCACAAAGCTTTGGGACTTACTGCCTATGGAGGTTGTGGAGTCTCCTTCTGTGGAGATACTCAAAACCTACCTGGATACAGCCTTGCAATGTGTTTTAGGCAGTTCTGCTTTAGTGGGGGTTTGGACTTGATGATCTCTTGAGGTCCCTTCCAACTCTGACGATTCTGTGATTCTGTACCTGTTTGTGCCACAATTAATTAATTTTTAAAATTCCCTCTCTGAAGAAAGGTCCTAACAGATTCTGCCAGTCTCTGTCATTTGCATCCCATCATAAAATTATAGCAGTGCTTCACATGGCATGGTGGATCTTCAAAGGCACAAAAGACAGTGCCAGCAGTGCCTGAGAGCTGCAATGCCAGGATCTGGTGGGGTGAAAACAACTCCTGTCAAGCTATGTAACTTCACCACCCGTCAAGCTAAATATGTGGCTGTGTCCTTCTCATTCCAGTAACTCTTATGGAATGGGAAAAGTTGAAAAGGAATAGTGTGTGTTCTGGGTTAGAATGAAGGTCTAGATTGGTTCCGGGTTGGTGCCTGCAATCCAAGCACACCAACCAGCTCTCACCAAGAATTCAACAGGTAATGAAGCAATTTTGCTAGAAAGAGAAGAATTCATTGAACCAAGAATTGAACCCTGATTGAACCAAGAAGCAACAGCATCTCAGATGCAGGTACACAACAGACACTTCAGAACCCTAATCTCTTTCTGTTTGCCAAAGGTTTAAAAGATCAATCCCATCTGCCCTTCTTAGCACAAAAATCTTCTACTTCCAGTAGAAGTACACCTTAGGACTTCTGCCACTCATTTGAACTTCTTGGCAGAACTGAAATACAGCATCTGTGTCAGCCCCATGGCCCTGGTATGAGGACAGAAGCAACATGGAGCTGGTCATTTGGGGGAACACCTGTTGTGGGAAACAGGGCCCATTACAGGGCCTCTCTCTCTCTTTCCTCTTTCTCTGTTTTTCCTTTTCTCAAGCGATTACATTTCTGAGGGAGGGAAAGGGTTAAAGTGTTCACCACCTTGGCAGCTTCAAAGAGGATCCAGTTGCAAGAAGAGTGCCTGGAAGCACCAGATCCCTGCTTCAATGTCTTTCTAATACCAGAGCTGGGCTGGAATCAGCAGCTACAGTCCAAAGGTTCAGCTCCCTCTGTTCCAGCACCTTGGGGGAGAGTTGTGGCTGGAACCCCACGGTGACAGAGCCACAGTGGCTGGGCCAGGCCCTTTTTCCACCCACTGCTTTGGGCTGGAGGAGGCGTTTGGACCCTTGGCCTGGCAGAGCTCTCTATCTGCCAAGAAACAGGAGGGGAAGAAATCCAGAAGTCCACCCTCTTTTGTAGGTTCTGTCCACCAATCACCTCAATACACTGCCCCAGGGGTCTGAGGGGACAAATATCTCTAGTTTCTAAGTAAAATGCACTTATGGCATAAAAGCACAATATCAAATGCCTGAAAATTGGCAAATTTTCAAACTATAAGAGTGTGTTACTGGATGATATAGTAACTCTGGTTTATAAAATCATAGACTCATCAAGGTTGGAAAAGACCTTCAAGTGATATCAAGCATGATATCACTACACCTCCCAGTATTTAGACCCTAAATCAATATTGCTGGTGTATAACATGTTCTGCAGCATCTCTTTTTCAATATACAGTATTTTTACTCAGCAGTTGGAAGCATTTATCGGTATGAGGAGGGCTATCCTCTCTAGCTGTAAGGGATGAATACTGACCATCTTACTTATTTAGGAGAGAAATTGGAGCAGGACACTGCCAGATTAGATGCTGCATTGGTAGCATTGATACATTGCTACAAATAGATCTTTAGTTTGGTTGGTCGACTATTAAAATGCAGACTCTTTAAGTTGTAGTGCTTGCATAAAGACTGTTTTTGGACGATGGATCAACTCTTTTGATTAAATCTTTGAGACAATTATTTTTATAACTATCTGATTTAAATAAATAGTTGTATCCCTCTTGTTGTAGTTGTCTTAAATGCTCTCATTAAATCCTCTTTTACAATCATTTTTCTCATACTGAATCTCTTAAGGGGAAACAAAGTTCTTTCCTCTGTTGGGTTTTTCTTTTGTATCCTTACAAGGTGAGAGTGAGAATCATCACAGAATCACCATAGTTGGAAAAGACTTTCAAGATTATCAGGTCCAACCATCTGCCCTACAGCCCCCAACCACTACCCCACCTCCTGAAACACCCTGTCTGACCATTTGTTGAACACCTCCATGGACGATGACTCCACCCCTTCCCTGGGCAGCCTGTTCCAAGGCCTCCCAACTCTTTCTGGAAAGAAATTTTTCCTAAGATGCAATCTGAACCTCCCCTGGCACAACCTGACCCCGGTTCCTCTTGTCCTATTGCTAGAGAGAAGAGGCCAACACTGGCTTCACTCCAACCTTCCTTCCGGTAGTTGTAGAGAGCAGTGGGATCTCTCAGCTTCCTGTTCTCCAGGCTGAAGTGCCCCAGCTCCCTCAGCCTCTCTCCATCAGATCTGTTCTTCAGAACCCTAACCAGTCCAGCTGCCCTTTCTGTTCCCTCTCCAGTCTCTCAATGTCCTTTCTGTACTGCAGTGCCCAAACTGCCCCCAATACTTGAGGTGCAGCCTCACCACGGCTGAGTATAGAGGCAGGATGACCTCTTTGGCCCTGCTGGCCACATTATTTCTGATGCAGGCCAAGATGCCTAGTACCTAGTCACACTGCTGGCTCCAATTCAGCCACTGTCAGTCAACATTCCCAGGTCCCTCTCTGCCTGGTAGCTCTCCAGTCTTTTTTCCGAAGACTGCATCTGCTGGGAGTTGTTTTAGCCCAAGTGCAGGACGCGACATTTGGTCTCATTGAACCTCATCCAGTTGGCCTCAGCCCATGTATCTAGTATGTCCAGATCCCTTTGCTTGGCCTCCCCATGCTCCAGCTAATCGACACTCCCACCCAACTCAGTGAGGTGACTGAGGGTGCCCTCTGTCCCTTTTTCCAAGCCATCAATAAAGATTTTAATTGAGTGTGAACGTAGGACTGAACTCTGGGGGACACCACTGGTGACCAGACACCAAGTGGACCCAGCCATTAACCAGTTTTGAATCCAACAGAGCATCTGTATGTCCAAGCCACGAGCAGCAGCTTCTCTAGAGAAGGCTGGGCAAAACCCTGTCACAGGCCTTGCTGAAGTCAAGAGACACAACATCCACAGCCCTTCCCTCGTTAATGAATGGTCACCTGTCATAGGAGGAGCTCAGTTTAGTCAAACAGGACCTACCCTTCATGAACCCCTGCTGGCTAGGCTGATCCTCTGGTTGTTCTGCAGGTACTGCCTAACAGTACTCAGGATGACACATCAGGTGTCCTGGGACTGAAGTCAGACTGACAGGCCTGTATTTTCCCAGATCACCTTTCTATCTATTTTTATATCTGGAGATATCTGGAAATAATTGGTTGATTTCCAGCCTGGGGGTACCTCCCCAGTCAGCCAGAGCTGCTGAGAAATGAGAGAAAGTGGCTTGGGTTCCCCCACCAGCTCTTTCAGCACTCTTGGGTGCATCCTATCTGGCCCCATAGATTTGTGAATGCCTACATGGTATAGCAGGTCACTGACCATCTCTTCCTGGACAGTTGTGGGGGTCATCCTGTTCCTGGTTTAGTGCATCATTTAGGTGGGGTTTGGGCAGAGACAACAGCTTTTTCCTATTGCCTCTGCATTCTGCTAGTCTTGTGCAAGTGGTAGAAATCCTAAAGATTTTGTCTGCAGATAAGGGCAACAATACAAGTAAACTGAAGGTCTAATTTTTTCCTTTAATGATTGCACATGTGTATCTCTTGGTAAAAGAATATCTGCTTTGATTGAGATCTACTGCTGGCGAGTGATTATCCTGACAAATGGGTTCCTCCATGTGTATGATCATTGGCTTCGTTTGTGCCACAGCCATGCACCTGTCTTTTCTAACTCCTGCTTTACAGTCCTTTTAAAAAGTTATTCCTGAAGGACACTACCTCTTTTCCTTTCTATGCTGATTTTGTTTTCCCCTGCCTACATTGAGTTCTATGTGTACCTTAGAGAATGGGATTATCCTATTCCTATATTTTTATGTAGAAGGGCTGAAAAGCTTGAATTTTTTCAAGTTCCTCTATTCCTGCTGTTATCCAGGTACACAAATGTTTATAACTGTGAATTATAGAAAAGTGGTTCCTATAACTTTCAGGCAGGGTAGCTATTTCAGGTATGCTCCCGTACCATCCTCTGTCCTGGCAAGGACTTAACCTCCGCCTTCACGTAAGGACGTAAGGGATGTAAAATAAGACCACGTGTGTAGAAATACTGAAACCACAATTTTCAGTGTCATGACTTTAAACAAGCTAATGGTCGTTTAAATTCTAAACTCTCTATTGTTATTTGTGTTAGTTTGGAAGGTTGATTTACATCTCAAGCTATATATTATTGATTTTGAGAACAAAGTTACAAAGATAATATGGCAAGGCATTTTGTAGCTTGGTTTCTCCTCTGTATTTTTTAACAGCAGCCCTTAAAATAGAAATGCAAAACTGTGTGTCCTAGTTTCCCCCTACTAAAATAGATGCCTTTTGTTAATTTTAGATACAGCAGAGCAGGATATGTATTAATGATATCAAAGAATCTGTAAGATATTCAACAGGGTCCTAACATCAAGGACAAAAGAAGTCTGACATCATCTGTCCCTAATGATTTGGTTTGTGAAAAGTTTTCTTTTATTTCAGGAAGCTGGATGCTTTCATCTATGATGCAGCGGTGCTGAATTACAAGGCTGGAAGAGATGAAGGCTGCAAACTTGTCACAATAGGGAGTGGGTACATCTTTGCCACTACTGGCTATGGAATCGCACTTCAGAAAGGATCACCTTGGAAGAGACAAATTGACCTAGCCCTCCTTCAGTTTGTTGGAGATGGTAGGGAACAGTATTTTCCCTTTCTTTTCCTTCTCTGCATATGCACTTAATTCAGTTTATACTGTCTCTGAAGATTTTACTACTGTTCTTAGGCTTTAAAAAACCCCCAAAACAAGGACAAATCTAATTATTAGAATTATTTTTTTCCATTGTGTTCTAACTCATCTCACTGTTAAGGACACTTGTATCTCTTTTCTGGAAGTCTTTTCATATTCATCGCAATGTAATACCTGCCTCCATGTAGGAGAGCATTATCTAAATGCATTTATTTTCTTTTTGTGCCTTTGAATTCCTGAGGACTTGTCTTTCAGCATGACTAGTTTGCTCTTCAAATTGTTTAGCTCAGTTCTGAACTGTTGTGGATGATTGTCAATCTAGGATGAAGGAATTTAAACTTACGGTAAAAAAATGTTTATGGAACCAAATTAGGGTCACTAGTTTTATTTCAAAGAGTTATTCTTTATTCTGACACAAAAACAGTAGAATTGTGGGTCCTCTTGGCCCTGCAGAACAAGAAAACTTACTGCACATCTTTGATACATTTGTAGGCACAAATAGTGGTTTGTTCTCTATATAGGTCTTGAACTCCACTTTGATTGCATGATGTTTCATTGCCAAAGTGAAACTTCAGGACTTTCACATGTGCATGCAAATAAAAAAATGATGTGTAAAAAAATTCCTGTTGTGACTGAATAAGTCCTCCATCAGATGGGAAGGGAAGTATGGTGTGTGTCACATAATAATTTAGATTTTTTTTAACAGGTAAATGAGTTATCTTTGCATTTCTCTGTTAGTGAAACAGAGGGCTTTGTTGAGAAATAAATATGCACTTAAGGTCACTAACAACATACCAGTGAGAATAAGAATGGTATCATTCTATCCTATCGTTCTGTGTAAGAGGCAAGTTTAAATGGCAAAGTGCAGGACCTTAGCACAGTGGCCTCCTGTTCCATAAAAAATCAAGATGTTAAATCTTCATACAGACAATGACTGGATAGTCATTCAGCACATAGATTTCATGCCTATTATGCCACCAAATGACTGGAAGAGATGCAATCATAATGATTGATGCATTTTCTGTGGTGTGTATATAGAGATACTAGTGTCATCATTATTCATGTGTTGCGTTTATGGAGCCTTATGGAAGAAACATTGCTTGCTTCTGCTAAGGAATGACTATAAGACCATTAACAGCTAGATTCAAAGCAATGACACAATCTTATTTTAAACAGTTGCAATTAATTGATTACTTTGTGTTTGATTTATTTTTTTTATTTGTGTCTATTTTGTGAATATTTTTCTATCTGACCTGGTTTTAGGTAGGGAATCTGAATCAGAGCAGTTGAATTATTTGTCCCATACTAATCAGACAACTAATTAAAATGTTTCTGTAGCCTGAAGGAGAACCTGAGATGTCTTGTTCATTTGTGAGATAACCCTGTAGGTGTTGCCAGAGCATCACTGATGTTTTCATTCTTTCAATCTTGCATTTTCTCTATGCTTATCTTTCCATATTTTTTGTACATCTCATCCAAATACCACAGATACTGCATTTTTCTTCATCACTTTGTTTCAGAATATTAGGGAGAAAACACAATAGATGGGAGTAAAGCATGAAAAATCTTGTATTTTCACTTTGATATGGGGTTTTACATAGCATATGAATGCTTATACGTTTAACCCCTATTTAGTAGCTGTAAATATACAATTACATATATATATATATATATATATAAAACTCACAATTAAGACTTCTGTATGAATAATTAATAGAATTACCATCAACACAGATGGTGTCCAGGTGAATGAAGCCTTGTCATGAAACGTCTGCTCCCATTTTCATCTTGATGAGGTACTACTTCAGAAGTAAGCAAAATTATTGTTACTCACTGCACTACCTGCAGGCAATGAGCTCAGTTTAAACAAAGGCTTGTGAGGAGTTCTGCAGCAAAAGCAGAGCAGATGGCACAGGTATATTGAATGTGTTTAACCCTGAAAGCAACAACCTTTAAAGCCATTACAGACAAAAATCTAAAGGATAAAACTGGTTTTGGTTTGAGTTTCCTCAGAGAGTCTATTATTCCATCCCTAATAATTTTCAGTTCTGCTTAATCTTTATATGCTTTTAGGACAGCTTAGTGCACTAAGAATTATTTTCCTGTTTGGATAATTGCTTCCCACTCCTTAGGAGTAATAGGTAACGGTGGACATGAGATTTGATCCTTTACATCTGGAAGAGGAAAACTCTTTCACTATTTTTCTTCATGTTTTGGCATAAACCTTCCAAATTGCTGTCTAGATTATTAGGAGGTGCAGCAGTGTGACTCATTGGCTGTTTAAAAACCAAGAAGGAAACATGTATGTGATTTATAACAACATATTTTCAGTGCATGCTGTTCAGGCAGAATACACTCACAATCCCAGTGATTTTCTGTTTATATATTTAGTGTCCTCCTTAAGCAGTGGGTGGAACAAATGTGACTAGAGAGTGTGAGCATATGAGTGGAGGCTGTTCCTATAGCTGAACAAGCATTAGAGGGATTGTAATATTGAAATTCATGCTTAGCTGTTTTGTTAATTCATCTTTAACTAATGGGGGCATGCAGAGTGCAGTCATTACCTCACAATTAGTTTATTTCTGTCAGTTAGCTGTTGTTCCTGTTGCTATTTTTACTGGGGAGGGCCTGTAAGAAATCTGGTGAAGAGCTGTTTTTTCACTCCATCCCAGATATCAAGTGTGATAGACTTGTTACACCAAAAAGTAGAGAGAAAGGCACTTGTAGGTTATTTAGTCAGAATGGCCAAGGTATGTTGTGAATACAGCACTCAGAGCACAGAACACCATGACCACAGGA
This sequence comes from Upupa epops, assembly GCA_013397515.1. Lineage (NCBI taxonomy): Eukaryota > Metazoa > Chordata > Aves > Bucerotiformes > Upupidae > Upupa > Upupa epops. The sequence goes on from VZRI01002038.1 coordinate 20,179, forward strand.
GCAAGCCTCAGAGAAATGCAAAGGGAAACTAAGTACTGTTTGTGCTGTGACCCAGTAACAATCTTAAATTACTGCTGAAAGAGCTGGAAGTTTACAGTCTATTAGAGAAGATCATACTGTGTGTTGAATAAGTAGTGCAGAGGCTCAACACTGTTTGAACGCTTGCTTATACTGATTCTTACATATATAGGCTTCTATTAATACAGTATTAATAATTCTTAATATATAATGAACTCTTAATTTTCTAATCTTGTGCTAGTGTCATGGGATACTTTGTTGAAATTTGCTACTACTCACAGAATCATGATTAATCCAGTCCACACATGGATAGAGGTAGCAGTGGCTGAGGTGAAAACAAAAAGCCTTGAAAAAACTCAGGCTAGTATTTTTAGGTAACATGGGATCCTACCCCTGTGTTATCTCCAGACTTGAACTCCATGAACGGCTCACTGAGACCTGGCATTTATATGTATTGAGGTTGCTGACAGAGTTCCATGGAATACTTGGAGGTCCTACATGCTAATTAGAATTATGCACATATGGAGATAACCGAGTTCTCTGATGTGTGGTAATCACGAATTTGTTGGTGTCATCACACTCTACATTCATTTCACAAGTTAGACAACTCAGAAGCGTTTGAAGTTGTCCTCCAAGAGGACAAGCTTCTTTTGAATGTTCTTTTCTAAACCAAACTTTAACTGACCTCAGATTTCAATGGCTTGAGTCCCAACTTCAGGCCAAGCTGGGAAGTAGCTGATGAGAAATAAATTCATAGCCCAGTTAAATTCCTTATAGCTGATTATTATGTAATAATTGTGTTATGGCTTGTACAATATCTTTGCTAATATGTGATGCACAGGAACACCAATAAATAGAGTAGGCATTTTTCACATTTTTACAGGATCGGCTATGCCGATGTGTTATTGTAGTTAAATTAGTAACTGTTTTGTCTGTGTTTCTGTGTGTATAAACATACACAGACAGGTAATTGATTTATATGAGACACCAGAGTTACCAGCCTAGTCTTTCCATTCCCAGATAATATATTTTCATAAATATGACAGTTACAGTGCTTTGCAGTCTCTGAAATTGTGGATTAAATTTGCGTATTAATTAAGTGATTTCTGTTATTGACAGATGTAATGGAAGATATTGCCACAGCAGAATCTTTGAGAATCTGGGATGCTTGGTTGTTTATAGCTTGTCACTGTCATTTTCTCTATTCCAAGCAAGCTTGGTTGATTTCTGTACTGACATTTTTTGAAAGATTAGTGGATTATCAACAGTGATTTCAGATGTGCAAGCTAAAGGGAAAGAAACACAGAAGAAACAGTAATAAAAAAGTGGCTTAAATTCCCTTGTGAGTTTTGTTATGGACAGTAGAAGGGCACAGCAGTCAAACCAAATTGATGTTTGCCAGTCTTGAAAGACGTGAATTGTCTTGCAGGAAGTAATGTGGCTTGATTATCAGACCCTCAGCTACTAATGCACAGACCAGAAATACTGCTGTCTATTTAGACTTGGGTTATTTTCCTTTCTATAATCTCTGTGGGCTTTATTCTGTGAGTCTGCAATTCATAAACCTATGAGAGGATTTGAGGTGTGAATGGAACATTGTACTGAGGTTTAGCAGGAAAAAAAGAAATCCAAATGTTCTACGATACGGAAATGCAGTAATGAACCAAAATGATCTTTGTAGTGTCAGTGTGTAATATCTATACTGGTAAAATTAATAATTTATTTTGCCTATGTCCCAGATTAGAAGACTTTTAAAGATTCATTAGGACTTACTTTCTTCTTTGGGAATGCTCTTTGGTACTTTGAAGATTGAGCACTGTAATTTAGGAGAAGACACACTGTCCTTTTCAGCTGTAAAGGTTCAGTTCATACTTCAAGTACAAAACTTAACTCAGAATTAACTACGAACTGAATAATTTCTATTACAAATATGTATAATGCCTTTGCTAAAGTGCATCAGTACTCATTCCTTCTACTTCTGTTTTTCCTTTACGTTTGTAAAGAAGCAGTTTCTCCATCAGAGTCTTACATTTCATTTCCAAATCAAATTGTCTGCAAGCTGCAGTTTTTGTAGTGCCCTGGTACTTCATTCTGCAAAAATACTGCCACACAGTTAAGTCACTGATCTAATTTAGCCTGAAGGTAGCTGAAATATTGGTATGGCTTCTAGCCATTTTCTTATGATCTTTACTCCAATGTTGTATGAATTATAATACTGAAAATATATTCCTGAGCAAGGTTTAGGGTAAACAGGTAAAGCTAGTCAAGCTTCCTGTTTCCAGTACAACATACTTGTAAGCTTCTGACATGCTCTGAGTGACAGCTCTGAGTGCTGGTGATTGTTGCTGCTTCATGATAAGTATTATGGGGAAGAAAACCAGAAAGTTTTGGTAGATAGTATATTTTCCTTTTAAAGTGCTTGCAGATAAGAAAGTGGTTTAAACTGCATCTCTGAATTATTTCACCTATTTCTGTAAATAGGCCAGTTATGAATAGAAATGTGACTAATGATCACTGTGGAGGCCTGGGGCAGTATCTCAGCACAACCTTCCACTGGTCATAGTTGCTGCCACTTATGCTGAAACTTTAAACTTGCCATTTAATACTGTCTTTTAAAGCTCAAAAACATTTTTGTGAGCTGGGAGGCTGGTGTAAAAGTGTGGAGTACATATGTACCTCCAGAGGACATGTAAATACCTGGATTGTAAAATTGTACAGTTGGGTAATTTTCAATGTAAAAATTGTAACAAGCCACAAGAACACTAATAGCAAATATCCTGATACCCAAACCACAAGGAACAAGAGAGACCAGAGACCACAGCAGAGACCAGATACATCAGAAGTTCATATATGTTTGAAAGGGATTGTGAGAGCATTGACATTTATTTTGTAAAGTTAAAGGAAGGGCTAATGGAGACGTCAACATTGATAAAGGGAACAAGTGTAGGAAGATGAAGAGAGGTTTAAAAAGTCTTGTTGTGTGTCAGGATGCTTGTGTGACTGAGCCCTGTGCCTGATATTTACAGGTTATCCCATCTCTTTACTGAACTCAGTTCCTAACTGGGTTTGATATGAGGTTGCTTTCTTTTTGATGTTTATGAGTGTAGGGGAGATGTAATTTGTTAGGGGACTTAGGAAAAGAGCTGAGGTCCTGGCTGGTACCTGGGCAAGGGATTTACAGGGTCTGGGCACAGATACTACTATTGCACAGACAGATCATGTCATTATTTGACAGACTGTAAATACCAGTGTGTTTGTGACTCATATGGGTAACAGTGTGGGTGAGTTTCACTGGCAAACATCAGTCCTCATCAGCTGGGCAGAAAAAGGAGGATCAGATCATCTTCATTTGTGTTTATGAGTGCTATCTGCTAATGACAGTGCTGTCTGTGGCGGTCTTTGTAGAGCAGCATCTCTGGATGTACACAGCAGCAGCTACAGACAGGCAGTGCACTGGTGGTACCTAGTGACTGTGATGGGATGCACCTTCTGGGTCTGAGTGTGTACCAAATGCAGCTTTCATGGATGTAGCAGAGGACTCTCCTGGGATGGGACCTCTCCAGTCCCACTTTCTGTAACAAGCAATACCAAGTTATAGAAAGCAGAAGAGATTTTTTCCCAAATAACAGAGCCTACTTTCCACATAATTTATGAAACCTGAGGCCATGTGAAACTCAGGTGCTGTGAGTTGAAATCTGCTGTACTTGCAAATCCTTTATAGATAAGACTAAAGTGCTCCGCAAATGAAGCATTAAATGGAGTTGTATTTTTAAACATGTAAAAACTGTGCAATTCTTGAGCAATAATTTTTGCATTCTAACTGGTTTGACTCCTTGTTTTCCCTAGGAGAAATGGAAGAGTTAGAAACCCTGTGGCTGACTGGCATTTGCCACAATGAGAAGAATGAAGTGATGAGCAGCCAGCTGGACATTGACAACATGGCAGGAGTATTTTACATGCTTGCAGCAGCCATGGCACTCAGTTTAATAACTTTTGTCTGGGAACATTTATTTTACTGGAAACTTAGATTCTGCTTCACTGGAGTCTGCTCAGACAGGCCAGGATTGTTGTTCTCAATCAGCAGGGTTAGTTTTACTTTCATTTTCCCCCTTCAGGCAACAGACACAATCAACACCACTTCCCTAAAACATTAACTTCCGTTTTATTCCCATTTGGATATTTCAAACACAATGTGGTGCTCTAAAGCATTCAATGGGGTTAAGATATTCTGGCACTCCATGGGAAATTTTTTCTGCATTGGGTTTTTCCAGGGCACACCCTGGAATTGTCATAAGCCTGGATAGTCAGTAATCAAATACTGAAAACAAATACATTTGGGGTGAAATTTTGATTAAGAAGTGATAGATATGCTGAGATGCAGGAAATGGGTTTATTTTCACAAAAATATAAAGATAAATTGGTGACAGACATTAGTTCTCAGTTTTGTGTATTTCTTAAACAAATGGATTTTAAGTGATATAGAATCATAGAAACATAGAATTGTTAGGGATTGGATGGGACCTCGAAAGATCATCTAGTCCAATCCCCCTGCCACATCAAGATCACCTAGACCAAGTCGCACAGGAACACATCCAGGCGGGTCTTGAACAAATCCAGAGAAGGAGACTCCACAACCGTGCCTGGCCAGCCTGTTCCAATGCTCTGTTACCCTCACTGTGCAGCATTTTTATAAGGTTTTCTTGAAAGCAAATTGGACTAAATAATGTGAGAAGAGCCCAAACACAATCACAATAAACACATTTATGTTTGGTTAGATACTAAGGCAGATTTTAATGGTAACTTTAACAAACTGAAGTGGATTTACATATCCAAATAACTGATACTTGTAATAAATTAAGGCAAATATATGCTTTTTCTTATGTATTTTAGAAATCAGTTGGTTTCTGTCATTCTTTAAGCACATGGTACTTTCATAAAGTAATGGATTTTGCTGGGGTTTTTTATATAACTGAGGATAATTGAAAATGTTACTGAAATTCTTGAGTGCTTTAAAATGTGGTGAAATCACCCTGTTCAGTACGTTTGACTCTGTTGGAACAGCATAAAAATACCCTATCTTGTTGGAAACTGTCTAGAAAAGCATATAAACGTCAATGTTTTACATTTGAACTCTGTACGTATGGTGTTTTACATGTTAAATTCTCCTAAATAATGCTTGGGAAAAGAATTATTTATTTCAAAGGCACATTTCTGAGGATTAACATGTTAACATTAACATGTTAACATGTTAAAATGTTGAATTTGCTCACAGAAGTGACTGAAGAGCTTGATGTTAATAGGTGGGTTTAGACTTTTGCTCAAAATTAATTCAAATTAAGTGTTTAACAAGAGTGGGACTTTAGTCACATGTCACACATTAGGATAGGAAACAGTCAAGCTAAATTGCATTGACTAGAAACTTATTTATTTCAGTGAAAGTAAAAAGAATTTAACTGCCAGGAAAACAGCCTGATTGGTGGCTTCTTTAGAGGGGTAACTTCATCAGTGATTAAAATATAAGAATTATTGGGGTCTAGTTACACTTTGCTGTGAGCCTGGGAAACTTTTTGGGTTCCCTTCTAAAGGAATCAGTAGAAGAAGGATTTGTTTTTGTGAAATACTGGCAATTTTTCTCCTTTATGTTTCCAACAGGAATGGCAGAAATTACTCTTCCTTATTGATGTAAGGGTATGCTAAAAGAAAAGATGTACTTCTAATCTTTATGGTCACTAGATAGGCAAAGTTTCATTTTTATTTATTGCTAATAAAAAATAGTATGTGTTTAAAATTTACACCTAGTGACTTTATTTGTTTTATATTACAGGGTATTTACAGCTGCATTCATGGAGTACACATTGAAGAAAAAAAGAAGTCTCCTGACTTTTCTTTGACTAATTCCCAAACCAACATGCTAAAACTACTGCGAACAGCAAAAAATATGACCAATATAAATCCTTCAAGAATTAACTCCCCCAAAAGAACAGCCGATTTTATTCAGAGAGGTTCCTTGATTATGGACATGGTCATGGATAAGGGAAACATTATGTTCTCTGATAACAGATCCTTTCAGACCAAGGACAGTGTTTTTGGTGACAACATTAGTGAACTGCATACACTTCCTAGCAATCGAAACAAGGACAATCTTAACAACTATGCTTTCCAAGGTCAGCATCCTCTCACACTGAATGAGTCCAATCCAAATACAGTAGAAGTGGCAGTAACAGCAGAGAGAAAAGTCAACTCCAGACCCAGGCAGCTTTGGAGGAAATCTGTTGAATCTATACGTCAAGATTCTGTACGTCAGAGCCAAGGTTCTGAGAGAGAAAATGGATCAGATGAAAATAGGCAGCTTTCAGTGAAAAGCCAGAGATACCTTCCTGAAGAGATTGTCCATTCAGATGTATCAGAAACGTCGAGCCGTGCTACTTGCCATATGGAACTTGAAAGCAACAACAAGCATCACAAAACCAAGGACAATTCTAAAAAAAGAACAGTAGCATCAAAATTCCCAAAAGGCTGTAGTGACGTGGAACTGACATATCTGAAAGCCAAGCAGAGCTCTCCACGAAATAAAATCTACACAATTGATGCTGACAAGGAGCCAGGATTCCACTTGGACACGCCTCAGTACATTGAAAACATTGTCGTTCCAGAAACTGTAGAGTTTCCTGATATTTATCAAGATCAAAATGACAACTATAGGAAAGCAGAACATGCTAACAGGAGTCCCTCACACAATGAAGACAGTCTTCCAAATAATGACCAGTATAAACTTTATGCAAAACACTACACTTTAAAAGATAAAAATGCTTCCCAAGTTGACATTAATGATAGGTACAGACAGAATTCCACCCACTGCAGGAGCTGTCTTTCCAATTTGTCCACTTATGCAGGACAGTATTCGAGCAGATCTCCCTATAAATGTGATTCATGCTTACGGATGGGGAAACTCTATGATATTGAAGAAGATCAGATGCTGCAGGATACAACAAGCTTATCACTTCCTGAAGAAATATACGAGCATACTTGGTTACAGAATAATGCTCTGCAATACCATAAGAAAAATAAGTTGAGGATTAGCAGGCAACATTCTTTTGATAACATCGCTGATAAATCCAGGGAAATTGATACTGGAAGACGGTCTCGTAGTATAAGTTTGAGAGAAAGAGAGAAATTTCTACAAAGTAGTCCATATGCAAGCATGTTCAGTGTTCCCTCAAGCAAATTGTTAGGCAACAAGGCCTCACTTTTAACTCGCACTCTAGAGGACAGTAAGAGGAGCAAGTCCCTGTATGCTGTTCACTCAGATGATAATCCGTTCCTGCACACGTATCGTGAAGACCAGCACTTATCTCTTAGGCGAAGTCCAGCTGATCTTTATAAACATTCATTGCCAACAAGAGGAAGAAATGATAATTATTTAAGGTCATCCATTAAGTCTGCAGCAACATACTGTTCCAGGGATGGTCGGATCCATAACAACATGTACATTTCAGAGCATGCTTTACCTTACATTGCTAATAGGAATAGCTTGTACACAAATCCAAGGGTTTTTAATTCCTGTAGCAATAGACGTGTGTATAAAAAAATGCTTAGCATTGAATCAGATGTTTAAATTTTCCATGAACATTTTATCTATAGGGAAAAAATAGTTGCCACCATCTTAGAGGGATAATTAAATCCTGTAAGAGTATCTTACGATGGTAAATTATATGTAAACTTCTCCCTTTCCCAGTGTACCTTTTTACATGAATTGGTAAACTAGAATGCTCATAACTGCCCTTTAAATATATCTTGTGGAAAAGGATAAAAAATAGCCATTTATATATGCTTTATATATGTAAATGGCAAGCTGTAGTAAAGCAGCCCAAATATATGTTGGCAACTATGCTGGTTTGTATCTAATTATTTTACTATTTCAGTTATTCTAATTTATGTTGCTAAGTATCATTCAATGTACTTTTTGTCCTTAGAAATGTTTAATGATTTTTTTAGTGGATAAGCAATATGGTATGCATGTAGTGTGGCACAGAAAAAAAAAGTAGAAATGCATTTACACAGATTCAAAAGTAAGACTCTAAAAGAGAACAGAAAGCTTGACTTTTGAAAAATATATTTTAGCTTCAGAATAATTTTGAAAGCCACATAAATAATTTAAAAAGTGAAGCTCCAAACCTTAGGGCGTTAATAGATGAAATAACACAAAATGAGTATATTCATTCTAGACTGACCGAAAATGAATGGGAATGCTGTAGACCCAAACATGTGAACTGCTGTGTACCCAAAGGAAGCCACATGGATATTGGTTAATGTTAACGTACAAATGCTTTTCTTATATTTCACATGCACTCACCATTCCAAACGAGGTTCATTGAAAAGTCTCCAGTCATCTCTGAAGAAATTTCACAGCTGCCTAATCCAGAGTATATATTTTTAGATATTACTATATGGCACTATGGAGTTGTGGACTTTATTAGTAACCTTGAGACCTATTGTGTATGTAATTTTGCATTTGCCCCTTACTGGTGATTACTCAGGGCTGTATAGTATTTCTTTTATTCCTTTGCTTCCCAAACTAAATCCCAACCCACTGTAGTTCTTTGTTCATAGTGCAATAGTGACATCCAGTTAATTGATTATGAATAGGATTAAACTTGTTAATACTGACAGCCATATGTTCAGTGTAACCAGTGAGGTGCTCAGTGCCACTTATCTGCATGCGCACACACACACACGCACGCAGAGTGAAGGATGAACACCTTCTGAGGGAATTTTTTCTTCCAGAATATTGTTCATATTTGTTGAACATCAGACCTTTTTTTTTTTTTAGCCTCTCTGATCAAGTGTGTTATATTAATTGAGTATATGCACTTACAGCTAAGGAATGGTTTATTGTCACTGACTGGTATACAAAGATATTTACATAACACCCAATGTGTTATTATATGACTTTTACTTCTAGTATAGATCAATCAGATTATTTCATAAATACAGTGTCTGCTGTGCACCTCTCTCACCCCCACTGCATAAAAACCCACTAGATTTTAACCCCAAGGGAGTGTGGAAGGAGAAAGAGGAAGCTGTAAATTTAGTTGAAACAAGAACATGTCACTGCAAACATAGTTAAATACTGAGAGTATTCAAATGACGGTGCACTCCCATTCTACTGCTACTCTAAGAATTGCTTTAGGTTTTGTTTTTTTTGTAAAGGAGATTTAGATCATTCAAGCATTATGTCCTACATTTCACTGAAGAGCAGGGAAACCATTACTACTGTGAACTGGAAAATGTGAATATTATCCTAACTTCTCTCTAAACTGAAAGTTTTTTTCAATAAATTCATGCTTGTCAGCTGCAATTGTATCTGCATGTCCGAGGTACAGCATGCGGGCTGTTTAATTTGGAATAGCATACTGCAGAGCAGAGCTGCAAATGGGAGATAATATAAATGATGTATAGGGATAGACAAAGTATGACTTCTTGAATTTGTTTACAATTTTTTTATTAAACAGAGTTAACTATGACTTTAACTACTAAAAAGTCCAGAATGAGTTGTTGTTATTTACAAATGCATTTATACTTTCACCATGAAGGTTAAGGGTGATGGTTTTTAAAGAATTAAAGATAATGGGCTTCCAAGTCCCTTTCCAGCTCCAAAAATCTCTGTATACTTCACTGTATGAGTGTTCAGAAAGCATATCTATGGGTAACTGTATGCAATCTAGATAAAATATGTTTTGAGTATTCTTCATTCAATGTTTAATCACATCTGTTGGCCCTGATTCATGTCGTATGCTTTATGGTCCCTTGCTGGATGCAGTTTTGATAGCAGAAAAACCTTGACTACCCTTAGAGAGATCCACAGTCTTAAGGAATAGTTGTATGAGCTAAGCAGGTTTACGATGTCTATGGGATGAACACTAATTTTCATGAACAAAATCCATAGGTATGGTATTTGACTTAGGTCAAAGGAAAGGCAAATGCACAAAAGGTATATTGGTGTAATGAGTTTAATAATATTTCAATCACATTTTCATCTTCAATCAAAGTTATATTTCAAAATACTTGAGATTTTAGTTAATATGCAATCTGGTGTGTCTCAGCAGATACAGTATTTGCTGATACCATACCAAAACCTGCCATGCAATTCACTGGAATTTTACCAAGTGAACCATGAACTTATTATCATCACTCAGTGGTGAAAGCACTTGTCTTTCACATTATCTTAAAGCTCTGAAAATACTTGGTGATCGCTCCAAGAATTTTCTACCACCATCTCTATCTGACTAGGCACACATATTTCAATATATAAGAACTGTTTGAAGTTATGGGAAAATAAAATTCCCAGTTAAAACATTTTCTAAGTAGACTGTTGAGATCAAAATGTAAACATCCTAAACCCAGGTGGATTTATCCTTCAGTGAAATGTAAAGCACATTAGTGATAAAGAGAATTTTTTTTATTTTAGCAAATTTCTGGTGTCTGTAAAGATTTATTATTATCAGCTGCAAATATGCAGCAGAACCACTTCCTCTAAACTAAAACAAATTAAAGAAACACATGATACACATGATAATATTGCACAGCAGTTGTTCACATGGAAATAAAAGATGCTGCCTTAAAGGAGAAAATAAAAAACCACTACCCAGATACTGAACTTAGAGGGAATAAGAATCCGCATGTGTTTGTTATTCTGGCATATATAAAGAGGGAATAAAGAAGGAAGAAAAGGCTAAGGTGTAGGGTCATAGATGAATAGTTGGTGTAGCTGCAAATGTATATGTGTAAAACAGAAGCTGATGAGTTGAAGGAAAGTCAAGTCCTTTCCAAGCCAAGCCACAAGCCACAGCTTGTGAGGCATAGCTATAGAGTGTTTGGAATTCTGAATATTGCCTGCGCTTTGATGATATATTTGCACTTACTTTCAATTAAATTGAGATCAAGAATGTCTGTATTTCCCTCTCTCTCACTCTAGCTGCTGCTATTCTTGAAGAAGAGAAAAGAATCTTCCTGCATAAGTGGCCATCCTTTCTGTACCTTTCTGGATGGTGGTGGTGACTTGTTACATTTTCCTGATTACAGCTCTAGCAGTTGGTTGGTCATTCCTATCACCAAGATTTCCTGTGACTCCAGCTGGAACTGAATCAGGCTGTAAATGATCCAGGCCACTCTTGGTAGCATGTAATGTAGTGTTACAGTACTCCTGAAACACAACTTTTATTCAGGCTGAATATTGAATTGCTGAGGAATGGAGTAGGTACATGAAGATAAACACAACTACATAGACATGCTTGCCTCTTGCTTTTTAGCTCTTTTAGAAACATTGTAGAATTTCTTCATGGTTCTGTCTTTCCTTTTTCACCACAGTAAATTTTCCTTTCAAAATAATTTTGTTGAGTGCTTGTTGAATGCTTGTGATTCTTAGAGCAGTGTAGCCAAACACTATCTTAAATGCATGGAAATAAGATATTTTAGTATATGAGATAAAAGTAAGGAAATGTAATTTTTGCATTTCGGGAAAATTTAATTTTCTGGGTTTTGCAGCTTTTGCTTGGAATTCATTGTTCTGCTATCTAAGATGCTTGGTTAAGAGAAAGTGCTGTGGACAAACAGAAACCAAATCACTCTCAGCTCACTGGGTTTTGTCATCATATCATAAATACATGTCTCTTTCTCTGTGTTCTTTCAGGAACATTTAGAAGCTGAAATAACATTCACAAGGGAAATCAGGGGTGTGTAATTTAGTTTTTCCTGGTGGACAAAAAAAAATTTCCACATAGTTTTAAAGAAAGCAGAAACTAGAACTGTGTGTGTAGGTTTTGGTTTCTGTGCTGGGAGACTAAGCTCTTTCTGTTACCAGATGGGGAGAGAGAAAGAAAAGCTCCCTTCTTGCTGTAGTCTAGAGCACTGAAGGCTTGGGAACACTTGTGTGATGTGTCCTCACAGATTATACCTCTCTTGACTTTTTTGAAATGATAGACTCCTAATTTAGATATTTTAGGTTGTCATGAAAAGTAATGATCTCTTTATCCCTAGCCTCAAAATCTGCTAGTTGAATCAACGAGTACCAAGTTAAAGCTCTCAGGCACATATAGGTTTCTGTGCTTATTCAAGTAGTTACTAATGTAGTACCTGTTGTGGTGGGGTTTGCAGTATCCCAGCCCAGTCACTGTCATAGTTTTTTTTATACTATGTGACTTATCCAGCATGAAGGGTGTCAGATAAAGTCGTTGTAGAGTAACTTGCTGGTTTTGTATTTTGCAGTGTAGCATCTGCCTCTTAGTGATGTGGAAGGTTTTGGTACCATTCCTTCCCTTGCAGGGTTACTCAATGTAGAATGGTGTATGAATTTAAGGGTCTAAGAGTCAACTTGGATCTAGGAAGAAAGAGTTCAAGAGGTGATTTTTTTTTGTTGTTGTTTGTTGTATTAAAGGTGTTTGATATATAAAACACAGTGAAAAGATGTTTTGTGGCAAAATCCCTATTACTTCGTATAGACCAAAACTATGCTGTGGCTTGGCTGGGTTGTGTTAACTTTAATTAACACATCATGTGCTTCTTTCAAGATCAGGCATCATACATTTTCTTGCTAAACTTACCCTTTCCCAGCTCTAGTCCTGCCTTACCTCAGAAGTCCTCCTAAATACCTTTCCTGCATAGGGCAATACGGTTTGCAACATAAAAACAGGTTTTCATTGATCACTTAAATTGTTTGTTTTACCAGTGTTATAGTTTTAATCTAAACTTCTTACTATTGAGAGCTGAGCCTTCCAAGTATGACAGTGCTGAAGGAAGATTTGAAGGAGAGAAATCCCTTTTAAAATATGCCTTAAAATATGAACCATTTCCCTGCCCTAACTCACCTGTACTGTACTGTCTTATTTAAATGTATTTGCAATATGTTGGTCTTTGCTATCACTAGGAGGGAGCAGAGTTTAATCACAGCTGTGTGTTTGTTTGTGGCTGTCAATGAAGTGCAGACAGGTATATGGTAAGAAAGAGGAAATGCTCAACCTGCTCTGGCTGGAGTAATTCATGAAGCTGTGGTTGAAGGGGACTAGCCTCATGATGTCTTGTCTCTTACATACTCAAGCAGTCATTTCTGTCTGATGTGCACATACTGTACGGAGGGTAAAATTGTTACCAATTTTCAGCTTTTTTATGGAACAAATCCCATGTTCACCTTTGCTACTGCATTGCAACCATGTTTGTGGGATGGAGAGGTATTTGTTCTCTCTGGTGTCTGTTACCCTGTCATATGGGAGCAGAAGTTCTGCCTTGCTTCCTTCTGCTCTGTGGGGAAGGGTTACTGCAGTCTTTGTAAATAAGCTCCTTATTTACTTCACTTCAGTTAAGCTTTTAATTTTTTGTCTTGAACTGCTTCTCTTGATCCATGTACAGACTGTGCTCTTTAAAAATATGTGGTCTTCCAATGTTCTTCGAATTTGGAAGTTCAGATTACAAGCGTGCATCACCCTGCAATGCAGTGAAAATGCTCTTAGTCCTGCTCACAGGTTCCTGAGTTTTTTCATAGCATACTAGAGGGTGTATCTGCTGTGGGGTTTGTTAAATGAATGCCAGTGTAACAACTGTAAGAACCCACTGCTGATTTTGTGATGGTTTTTGCATATATCTATAATTTTAGAACCAGAAAGAAGTAAAATCAAGATACCTCACTATTTATCAAATTTTTGTTGTTTTGCACTTTAAGATCTTTTTGCTTAATTCTTTAACTGTATTGGACATAATTCTAAATTGAAAGACAATGTAGCCATGCTGTAAAATTGTCATGCAATACCTTTATTAGTAGATAACCACAATAAATCTAGTATTACATATTTAGGAGAAATGGTTTAGACTTTCCAACTCGTAAAAAGTAGTGGTGATAAGCAGTTATACTCTTAGATGTTTTGTCTTTTCCCTTTTGCTTTAGTATATGTTTTCATTAATATATTTCAAAGATTATATTTCTATTTTTATGTGCACGTTAGAAAACTGTGAAAATAAATACCAGTAAATATTGTGGTACTTACTCAGTGCACTGTAAAGTTCTAAGTGAGAGGATACTTTGCTTTGGAACTGATGGAGGTTTCCTCACTTCTCATAAATGGCACTAAGCTTTAATGTGGGCACTCTGTATTATTTACAGTACATGAAATTTTAATGGAGAATGTCGTGTTTTGCACTTCTACTATTATTAGAAGAAATCATATGTTTTTCTCAGTAAATGCATTATGATAATACGTTTTAAAATTTTGTTTCATGCATTGCAATGCAGAAGAACATCTGTTTTGAAGAGATTTGTGTTAAATCATTAGTACAGGATTCTTTGATCTGGTTGGTTTTGTTTGTGCACATTTAATAATGGTATTGAAATGACAGAACCTTTTTGGAAATGTTTTGGCCTTTGTTTCAAATTACAAACCTTGTATTTGGACTCGTAGTGATGCAGGTAGAGGCACTCAGGAAGTTGCTGGGTCTTCCTGTACTACTGGTCAGGAAGACCTTTCTTTTTCAATATGGGGACAAGATTAAAGGAGTCAATAAATATTTTCAGGAATGTGTTGTGCACAATTTGCAGTGCAAATGACCTTCAAAAGTGAAAAATAAGTATATTGTAGGTTCACATTTATCCACACTGGTGGGTGGTCTGTGACAGGCTGTGGGGTGTGTGGTTTCTAGGGGAAATGATTTTTAACTGAAGTGATTTGAATTCTACGTAAGTTTCTGAAAGTCACTGAAAAAATGAATTGGGTTTTTTTTAAAGCCAAAGTCTTTACCTACTCTTAGGAGATTTCACAGGAAAATGGGCCAAAGAATACAGTTAAATATGCAAAAGTTAAATCCTATGGAAAAAAAGGGTATCCTGACATCTTGATATGCACAAGCATATCAATGGTAACAGGAATAATGTATGTAATTTTTCTGTATATCGCTATGTAGGTTGCACTATTTTGAATGCTAAGAGCCTGATATTTTAATTACCAAATACCATAGGAAGCTGTTTGTCATAGTTCAAACTTGTTAACCTAAATATATATACAGTATACACACACATGCGTGCAAACACTTTCCAACCTAGTCCCGTGTGAGTAATCTCCCAAAGCTGCTGATCAAATTTCAGCAATGCTTTACTTTAAGTGGTCCCATTCCCACTGGCAGTGTTTATTGTAGTGTTCAACACCTATTACAGAAGAGGCTAAAGGACTTGCTGGGATGAGGTGTGCATGGTGCTAGGATGCATGAAAACATCTCAGATGAAGGTTCCTGTCCAAAAGAGATGGCAATTATACTCTATATCACAAAATAACAAGACCATAGGAAAAGGCCATCTTCTCATACTGTTCTGAAAATTCATGACCAGAGATGGCCAAGTTCTGTGTTTGCTTTTGCGATCCCCATCTGGCTGGTAAATGTTATTTCAGGTAGCTGAGATAGGATTCCTAAAAAGCAACAATTCCCAGGAAAGATCAGTGTTCACACCAGTGGCTGCTCTTGTGCTCTTCCATGGAGACTGAACAGTTTTCAAGGTCAGTTTTGCACAAGCAGGCAGTGTTTAGAAGTCAGAATCCCTTCCCTCAGTGCACTAACTCTTGAACTTGCTGTTATTGAAGATACAGAGCTTTGGCTAAGGAGATGGTCAAAGTGGACCAACTTCTTTGGTTGAACTTCTTTCAACCACATCCACAACTTCTTTTCTGAATTTGTAGTGCTCTAATGAAAACTTGGAACAAATAATACCTTGGGATAATTTGTTTGAAGAAATTCCTCAGCTTTTTTTTCCCCAAAGGAGCAGTTGTATGGTTATTGATTTTTCCACCTTAACCCAGTAAATTCTGTCTGTTTAGATTTTGTATACAATTAATTCTAAATATGTCTTGGAGAAGAACTTGGTTTGAAGTCCTTCACGTACAAGAAGAAAATTTTTGTTAGCCTTCTGTTACCTGGCCTTGGTCTGGTTAACAGACCAAGGCAAAAAACCTTTTGATTTAAATAGGCATGTGTGTGTATGAGTAAGTGGGTGAGTGAGTGAGCTAGCGAATGAGTGATGTGTGAGCAGGTCCTTAATGCAGTTCACACTCTGAATTTAAAAAAATGAAACCAAGCTTCCGCTTCCAAAGGTGTGGAAGCTGCTTTGTGTAGAATTGTGTGCCGTTAGAAAGAAGACGAGTGCAATTTTTAAAAACAAGAACTGTTTACAGTTTATACTTGATAACAGCTATGATGTTTTGAAATAGTCTTATTCATTTCTGAATGTCCATTTTGCACTGATGAAGAACGGCTCTCTCTGTCTTTGCACCTCACACCCACATGCACATGCACAGTACATCTTGTGTGTTCCCTGGTGAAAAAAGAAGGTACAAATTCATTAATGTGTTAGGCAAACTCCTACCTGATTGTTATCAAAGTATGCTATTTTTATGCAAAATTTGCATCCATACATTCCAGGTTCTCTCAGAAACACTTCACCTGTGAGTGAATAATGTTAATTCTAATTCATCAGATTCAAATTTGCACTAAACCTGAAGGGCATTCCGTGTTTCCTTTCATCCTGTTTAACAATTTTTGCTGGCTTAGATAAAACGCTGACATTTCTGTGCTGCTAAAAAGAGAACAATAGAAATATTTTTAAATCTCAAATTATACTTTTAAGAAACATTTTTACCTGTTTACTTGAATAATGTAAATTTAATATATTGTCCTGTTTATTCTTTGTATACATACATGTATATATATAAGCTTTACATATATGTGTATGTATGAAGTTTTGGGGGAGATTGAGGGCCAAGACAAACATTCAGCATTGTGACAAGGATTCTACAACCATTTGTTAGCAGTTTCAAATAATATGTTGCTATTTTGAGTTTGATTAGAAATTACTTGCAGATGAAAAATTAGATGTAAGAAAAAACTGGTATTGGATCTTCAGTCATCATCCTAAGATCAGTTTGGTTTCATTTGTATCATGAGAAAATAAAAATACACAACACTGGCTTAGGGTTTTGCTCAGGAAGACAGTCAGTTACTATTACAGTTGGAAAACTGTTCTTATTCGGATGGAGGGGAAACTCTAATTTATGCTGACTATATAGAGCACAATTCTACATTTGAGAAAAGAAATTTGTGCTCCATGAATAAAATCTTACCAGAAATCTTGTAACCATTTGATTCTGTACACAGTAAATTAAAAAGCATATCACTTCTTTTATTTAGTAGTCCAATTTACTCTGCAGATTGTAAAACTTGAAACAAAAGGGTAAGTCTTAAATTTCCATGTGCTAACAAAAGATAGTAGAGATTTGAAAATCTCTTAACACCTGAAGAAATAAACCAGGATGTTAGAGTAGAAGTAAATGAGTCAAGTGCAAAGTAATGAATTTTTAAGAGAACCCAGAAATTCATTATAAAACTTATAGTCTGATGGAGTTCTTCAAAAGAAAGGCATTAGGGAAAAAGGGAGTAATTAAAACCTGGTTTTGGCATTCTGATTGCTACCTGTTTTATTAGGTAGGTTTAGCAATCTGAAATTAATTTTAACACACAAGTTTCTGCACACACATTGCTTTAACTGCTGTGTCACAGAGGTGCTCATGTGTCCAGCTATGCCTGCACCTATCTGTCCCTCCATTTGAAACCCTAGTGGGAGCTGGATCTGCCTGAGAGCACAAAGGGCAGCTGAAAGGAGCTGGGAGTCACACATTTCCCTTCTACTGTATGCATACAGTCTTGCAGCAGTTCACCTTGACCATATTCTAACCCAGTGCATGAATGAGTGCTAATACTGTATAAATATTTTGAAACATATCTAAAGAAATGTTTGCTTCACACTTTTTACAATAGAAAAATATATAATTATTATAGTTGTCTTACAAATTGTGTTGTGTTCTTAATTTTTGTTAAATATGTAGAAAAACATTAAAGGAATGGTGGACTTGAGTGTCTGTATGCACCAAAATGTATATAACTACTTGAGAAAAACACGTGCCAAGTATAACTTGATGTAAAAATTGTAAATATATGAAAATTTCATTTTTCTAATAAAGATAATTTCTGCCCATTCATATGAAAATGATCAATGGTACCATTAATGTCTGTCTTTCTTGTTAAATAGGACATAAGGAGGCACCATCTGTGACTAATGCTCACCTTTGGGTTTTCATTAGGAGTTTATTTGATTTGAAAGGTGTTAACAGCCACATGTTCTAAGTCATGCTTTGCTGTTAGAAATTACCTAAAGATGCCTGAAGTAAAGCTTACAAACATGCATTTGATGTTTCCAGCTTAATTAATTTATGAAAGGGATGAAGACAATTAACTTAGGGAAAAGTAATTCAGTGTGAGAAGTCTGCTGTGAATGGCGCTTCCTCAGCAGAATCACAGAATGGTTTAGGTTGAAAGAGACCTCAGAAATCATCTAGTTTCAAACCAACCTGCCAAGGGCAGGGATACTTCTCACCAAACCAGGTTGCCTAGAGCCCCATCCAACCTGGCCTTGAACACTTCCAGAGATGGTGCAGCCACAACCTCCCTGGGCAATCTGTTCCAGTGTCATACTGTCCTCACAGTTTCTTCCTAAGGTCTAATCTAAATTTACCTTCTTTTAGCTTCAACCATTCCCCCTTGTCCTGTCACTGGAGTCCCTCATAAAAAGTGCCTCTTCAGATTTCCTGTAGGCCACATCCAAGTACTCTAATTCTCCTCCGCAGCCTTATCTTCTCTAGGCTGAACAGCCCCAACTCCCTCATAGCAGAGGTGCTCCAACCCTCTGATCACCTCAAGACCTCCTCTGGACATAGAATCATAGAATCATCAGGGATCAGAAGGGACCTCAAAAGATCATGTAGTCCAATCCCCTTGACACAGCAGGATCACCCCAACCAGGTCCAGGTGGGTTTCAAATGTCTCTGAAAAGGAGACTCCAAAACCCCCCTGGGCAGCCACCTCCAGCACCCTGTCACCCTCCCTGGGAAAAAATTATAGAATTGGTCAGTGTTGGAAGGGACCACAGGATCATCCAGTTCCAATCCCCCTGCCATGGGCAGGGACACCCCACCCTAGATCAGGCTGGACAGAGCCTCATCCAGCCTGGCCTTAAACACCTCCAGAGATGGGGCCCCAACCACCTCCTTGGGCAACCCATTCCAGGCTCTCCCCACTCTCACAGTGAAAAACTTCCTGCTCACATCAAGCCTAAATCTACCCATCTCCAGCTTTGCTCCATTCCCTCTAGTCCTGCTGCTCCACATTCCAGTACTGGAATCAACAGGTCTCACAACAGCAGAGTAGAGGGGGAGAATAGCCTCCCTTGCCCTGCTGGTGACACTTCTTTTGTTCCAGCCCAGGATACAGTTGGCCTTCTGGACTGCCCACACATGCTGTTGGCTCATGTTGAGCTTCTCATCTACCAGCACTCCCAAGGGCTGCTCTAAATGCTTTCATCACCCACCTTCAATTTGTGCTTGGGTTTGCCCCAGTCCAGATGTAGGACTGCACTTGGACTTCTTGAATCTCATGCAGTTCACACAGGCCCAGTTTGTCTCCTCTTTTCCAGTTGGCAAGAACTTCCTAAACTGCCATGATTTCTCAAATGTAATGGATAATGGCCTAGCAATATCATGCTGGTTCCCATCAGGTTCTATGGACTTGTGAAACTTTGAGTTCTTTGTATTTGTCACAAACCTGGTCTGCTTCTACCATGGGTGTCTCTTCTTCTCCTAGTCACAGCCTTTGACTTCTGTAACTCAGTGGGAGCTAAGAATGGACCGTTAACCTATGGTGTCATCTTCCTGTGCTCTGAAATGTTTCAGATACACTGTGGGCAGTCATTAAAAGTCATAAAATTTGGCTGCAGAACTGCAGGAGCTCTTTGGGTGATTGTGGAAACAGCATCCAGTACAAGGAGGAGAAGTTGTCCTTCCAAGAATGATGACATTCCTGACAAGAACTAGAGAGCTGGGCATGTGGAATGCTTCCAGTGTGGTAACCTTCTTGGAAGGTGAGCAAGTGAGGATTGGGAGGGGTCAAATCAAGAGGTGAGAAAATGGCAAAGATGTCTCACATTTCTATTTCTTTAATGTCAACAAATTTTGTTGAATGTGATGGTTAATGAAGACTTGAATCAAAATAGAGATTTTAGAGGAAAAAATAGTATTGTTTCTAAGATTTGACCATTTGCCTGGCCAGGAGAACTAAAGAAGGAAGATGCAGACAGTTCTCCTAAGCAGTTCTGTGTGACTCAGTTTCCCAGGATCATCAGCTAAGTCTTTTTATTCTTCAAAATGGAAATAAAAAAATGCTTGGCAAACAGAATAATGTCCTTCAAGGCAATGTGATGAAAGCCATTATATAGCTTTAAAGTATCCTTTTGCTAAACCTGCTTTGTTTTGAATATAAAAATTACAGACATGAGATTGCTCACAGTACTGTGACAGTTGAAAAGACCGATCTATTTTTTCCCCAAGATAAACATGACTATATGGATAATGTGAGAGAGATAAACTCCAAATTCTCTCCTTAATGAGGTTTTTAATGAGTAAGAAGGCTGCTGGTTACTGTCCTTTCTGAGGACTTGATTTTTAATCTAAACATCCTCATTTGTGAAGTGAAATGAGATTAAGAGTACCTAGGTTATTAAACCATTATCTGATCTTGAAAGTTTATATTTGTGCAATGGATGGATAAATGGGTGTTCTGCACAAAAATGCATGGTTATCTGAATGGCCTTGATTCACCAGTGGTGATGTCCTCCCAAGGCATGAATCAAGTCCTCCAGTCATACAAAAAAACCCCTGTAGTATCTGTAGCAAATGGACTCAGGCTGTGTGACTTGATCTGTAAACACCATTATGACTTCTGTCTTCTGGTTGACAAGCTGGGCTGGCATTTTTATTTAGGCTGCTCCTTCCAGCTCTACCTGCCATCAAAACTGATTTCTGCCAATCTATGAGTCACTTCAGCTTTGATCCACTTTGGTATCTGGTTCAAAGATAATAATATTTTCACAGATCATTCTTTTGAGTCTGCTGAGGTGTCTATGGCAACAATGAGTCCTCCAAGACTTTGCTTACTAAAAAATACAAAATGTAAGTGGTGACTTGGAAATAGAAGCTTTTTGTGTGTGATGTCTGGTGCATAGCATTGCCAGCAGCATTCAGAGCAAGGGAATGCACAAGTGTTTTCTTGTAATTTGGACATAAAACCACCTGATTTGAGGTCAACCATTGAAGGCTGCTGGTCTCTATATATGGAAACACCACCCTCCCTGCTTGTCATGGCCGATCATACTAACCAATTGTCTCTCTGCTTCTTCCAGTAGTTCACAAACAGTACGACCTTCCTCTTGCATCACTGTAGTACAAAAAACAAATCATGGCTTTCACAAATTACATTATTGATGGCAGTCTGCTGCTTCAGCAGGCATCTCTCCATGTACTCTGCAGCTTGTAAATGGGTCCTTATTTGAGAAGAGAAAGGAAGTTCCACACACTGAAAGACTCTGTGTTATTTCCATATATCCTTTCTAGATGTTCCTCAAAATTTTTTCTGTGTAGGTAATATATTGGGTATTTATTAATTTGTTTGTTTCTTTGCCTCTATGTAGTTTGCACATTGATCATTACAGAGGTTGATTACACTCCATTAAAATAGTGATGCTCACATCTTACTTATTAAAAATAATGTATGTTTATAATGTGATGATCATTCCTTTACTACAGTAATAATTATTTTAAAGCACTTATATTTATTTCCACCACAGTAGGCAACAGGGAATTGTAATATAGGAGGTAATAGTGATTGACACAGTTTGCACAAGGTTACTACAAGATCAAAGACATTTTCCAATGGTCTCCATGCAACTGCGGGTGTAATTAGACAGCAGTAATCCTTGAAAAACCCTTTAAGCAACAAAAGCATAAGTTCTGGTGGTTTATTTTCTTCTTTTTAAAGTAGACTTAGCCTGCTTATTTGACATGATGCATCCAGTGGTATAAGTGAACCTTTTCAGAGACCACATATGCAGCACACTGGTGTGTAACAGCTCACACTGCGTGTAAAGAATTCTGAAAGATACAAAGAGCAGAAAATATAAGCACAGGAATCTAAAGACACAAAAATGCAATATGAGCAAGTTAAAAAGTCTAAGACCCTCTCATTAGAGATGTGTGTAGTTCTACTAATTACTTTGGGGACTGGTGGTGGTTGTCATTTCAGAATCTTGGTTATGAACAGCTCTCTGCATCCATCCCACGCAGGGAAAAAAAAACCAAGTAGGAACAGACATTTCTGTATTCTAGAGATAAAAGAATCCTTGGTTAGTTTTTACTTCCAGTATCTGAAATGGTGTAATTTTGTTGGTTGATTAGTTTGCCAAATAAAGAGCGAGTTTCTGCAGTGGTATCACAGTGTCACAATTCTGAATTGACCCTTCTCTTTCCCAGCAAAAGAAATACAGCAAATTTTATCATTCTCTTGGTAGCTGAAATGCCTCTAAGTTCTGTTACTGCATATATAAAAGGACCATTTGGGTACCTTGGAAAGGATAAAAGTAGTAGGAATAAGGAGGACTGGAGTAACTTTGATTTTCCTCTAGGAATAAAACTGCTGTTGCATTGATTTGGCAGCAGTGAGTGTTTCCCAGTATGGGTGTTGGAAAGTGCAGTTCATGTTAATTCCTGTTACCCTTTATATTTTATATGTAAATGTGGGTGAAGTGCTTGTAGTGTTTAATATTGAGGGTTTTTGCTATGGGAGAAACAATTCTGCATCATGCCAACCATGGCACAAATTAATTTGAAAATGCATCTCATCTCTCAACCAACAAAGAAAATAATTTATTTGTAATGAAAAATTAAATCCCAAATTGTTTCTTCATTTAGATTTTTACTTTAAACAGAAACACTGCAAAGATAATCAGGTCCTCTTTTGCTCAGTTTTAAACCCTCTGCTGTTCCTTTCAATGGATGCACTATTATATTAGCAAATGAGACAACCAAATGTGATGTTCTGTTTTCTTTCCTGCCAATCTTTACTCTGAACTAAACAGCTCTGATATTATCACCTTCCTTCTTATTTCCCATTCCACCATTTACTCCTAACAGTTTTCTGCATTTCTGTGCCTGCTAGAACATTGTGGAACTGTGAGCTGCACCTTGAACCAGACGTGCATAGTCAGCATATTTCTGGTGTTAGTTAAAAGCATTGTAAAGTCTATGTGCTTTTCTATTTCTGTCTCTGTAAAAACTATCATTTCATTTATTTCTACACTGCTGCTCTGCAATGAGAAGGTAATGTCTGTATTCAGAGCATAATGATATCCATAACCTTTTAAAAATGTTATTTTTGCACTCAAAACATTTGGATAGGTTTTTTTTTTCTCTATTTCTATATTTGTTTTCTGGCATTTCTAAACAGTAACATATTTTTTCTTTAGCATTTGTGTCTGGCAGGTCATTTTAGCTCTCCTTCAAAGGAGTCTGGCTTGGAGACTGCAGACTAGGATGAGGGCATGACAGATGGATTTAAGGGATGCCAAATAGATTTACATACTTCTGTGGCCTGAATGCCAGTATGTTGTGGGATTGCATTCCAGCACTGAAGAATACTGAGTTAATGTTCAGTATGTAAACAATAAATTAAAAAAACCCTTGATTATATAATGTGTCATACTGTGTTAGACCACTAAATGCTTTGATGTCAGAGAATGAGTTTGAGTTATCAAGAAACCTATTAAATATTGATGCCTTGAGAAAATGGCACACATCTTCAGTCCTTTCACACTTCAGTCTAAAAATATCTCAAATTTACTTCTTTGGAGATGTCTATGCAGATAGCAGAATTGTTTTTTCTGAGGGAGAAATTAAGTCAATATTGAAAGTAGACCTATTCGATTATGTCATTTTTACATCTTGGAGCAGTGAGTGGGTAAACTCTTGTGTACAGAAACCAGAGTGTCCAGATTATTGCTTACATCAGTGCATTCCCTGACTGGTTCTGCAGAATTCTGTGGAAACATTTCTTCTTGAGACTGAGAGGAAAATTAAGATGGGAGGTTACTTGCAGTGTGCTGCTTGTACCCTCTTGCTGTCTGTGAGCAACTGCTTCAAATTGTAAAGCTGTACCATAGAATCATAGAATAGTTTGAATCAGAAGGGATCTTGAAGATCATTTGCCTCAATGATGTAACAACAAAATCCCATGGCTATAGATAGGAAGTTGAGCTGTAGTTATTTACACATGGGCAGCCTATGAAGTACTAAATACAAATAAACTCAATGTGAACTGCTGTCTACCACCCCAGTGAGAGTGCAGAGAAGTTCTGGCTTAGCAGCTTATGACCAAACAACTACTTTAACGTCCACAAAGACAAATTACAACCCAGTATTGCTTAAATACTCTGAATTGCAATACATTCCCACTGCTTCATCACACTGGTATAACTTGAGGAAAACTTGGTCACAGATTCTTAGCCTTTACAGAACACTGCAGAGCTTGAGCAGTTTAGAACTGACTCTTACCTAGAATAAGTAAGGGCTGCCAATGTTTCAGTGATTCTGTGTGTGTGGGTTGTACGTGCATGTGCACATGCTCATGCTTGTGTGTGCACAATTTTTATGGAATCGGATGGTCAGTAGAAACAAATGAACTTTGCCTGTTTGTGCCAAACAAGCCCTGGTATCACCAAGTGCCAGGGATAACAAGGTGTCATTTGTATACTGTTACTATGTCTTCAATGAAGATTTAAATTCTTCTGCCTTCCTAACATCAGGATTTTGTGAAAGTCTTACCTAATTTTTATGGGAGCAAAACAGATTGCCACAGTTAGAATCTCAAAAACTGTTTTCTGATGCTGTTACAGATCATGTCGTGTCATGGGATCTTGTGAGTCACTTAATTTCTTCAGTTTCCCCTCAGCTTCTCTTCAGTTTATGAATGAAGTCTTTGTTGGAGGTAATGTCTCTTAGCAATTTCTTATATGGAACAGATGCTAAAGTCTTGGCAGAGGCAATCGAATAGTTAAAAATACTCAATTACCAATTTTTTCTCCTACCGTGAAGGTGGTGACATCATGTCAGCAAATATGATCATTCATGTCCAGAAGCCTAATGTACAGAAGTGTAATGAAGCACAGAACATCCATTGAGACACCAACATTTAAGATGAAATATAAGAATGAAGACAAACTTTAAAGAAGCATTTCACAACTATTTGGAACACAAATTGCAAATCCTTGACAGGACTGCCATCATGTTGCTATTCATACTGAGGGGATGCCTTTGCAGTATAAGCACACAGAGAAAGAATAATTTTTATAGCCATGGACCCTGTTCTAACCGCAACATGTAGAGAAAATTAGTTGCTTTGAGCTTCATTGGATCTAACTGAGATCAAAAAAGCTCTTAGTTCACTTTTATTTAAAGACTTTCCCACTTGCTATTTTCATAGACTCATAGAATCCTAGAATCATTAGGGATTGGCAGAGACCTTGAAAGATCATATAGGTTAATCCCCCTGCCACAGCAGGGTCACCTATACCAAGGTGCACAGGAACACATCCAGGCAGGTCTTGAATATCTCCAGTGAAGGAGACTCCACAACCACCCTGGGCAGCCTGTTCCAGTGCTCCGTTACACTCACTGGGAAGAAGTTCCTTCTGATATTTATATGGAATCTCCTCTGTTCCAGCTTGCACCCATTGCCTCTTGTCCTATCACCATATGACCTTGAGAAGAGCCTGACTCCATCCTCCTGACACCCA
>VZRI01002040.1:554-19424 GCA_013397515.1 Upupa epops
TTTTTTTTTTTTTTTTTTTACTTTCCGCGTGGGTAGACCTTTAAATCTCAGTGTAATTTTTTTTGCCATGACAAACTGAGCAAGCAGTTCATTCAAATCTGTCTTCAGTCCTTTCCAAGCATGCCCGACAGCACCTGAGATCAGCCGGCATTCTTTGGAAAGGTTTTGTTTTTAGGATGACTACTATTTTTATTTTGATTTTTGAACTTAGATTTTTTCCCCCTTTCTTTTAAACAAGGCTGATCACTTCCACCCAGCAGCTAGTGGAATAGGTGAAACGATCATTCTTATTTTCGGGTAATTAGTGGATGTCAATAAAAATTGTAGCTTAAATCAGAGGTGGGGAGTGAGCAGGTGTGTGGAAGCATCAGCAAAAGCTTTAAGGCTAAATTCTGTGACAAGAGAGGTGACTTCTTTTTCAGTCCTTTTCTTTTTTGATCTTTTTTCGAAGGTGGAGAGAAGCATACACTTCTTGCCGTATCTTAAAACAATGACGCCTTAGGCTGGTTTCAGTAAACCAGTGTGTTTGGAGGCACTGTAGATTTAATATGCAGACTGAATTAGGGAAAAGATGGAAATCAAGTGTTACGAACACATTAAAATGATGACTGGTAATGCAAATGAATAAGAGCAAGGAGAAGAGTAGGTTACAGAGAAAAGAGTTGTATAAAATGAACTATGTACCCAATGCATAGATCTATAAATAGTTATCAGCTGGGGTACTGAGGGAAAGGAAAAGACAGGATTCCTCATCACAGGAGGATATTATGAGACAATCCTGTTTCTTGCTGTGTTTTTTTTCTGGCAGAGGTGATACATCAGATGAAATTTTGGAAACTAATGTCTCTTTAAAAGAAAAAAAAAATGTGCTGGTGGATAGGAATAGTGGAGTGTGGCTGGGATGACATGTGCTGCCAGTGCAGTGCATGGACCCATGGCACTATCAGTATAAGAAAAATGAGCCACTGTATTTCATCTTGCTAGCATTCACCTTAGTGTTGGCTAGCCTAAAGGCAGAGTGTTGTTAGGTTTGCACTGAGTGACAGTTTGGGATGTTCATTTAATTTTTCCTTGGAATTGTGTGTGGGGAAGAAACGTGGACACTGCCTCTTTGGGCAGCATTATCATCCAGCTGGAGTGGGGCTGGATCTTTAAAGATTTACCCTAGTCAAATCATTTTGGCTTCAGCTTTGTGTGAATGTGCACACACAGAAGAGAGGCTTATTGACAACTATGGTGCTAACACGTTCCAGATTTCATTTGCAAGATGACCGATCCAACTTTGCTTTAACCTCTGAGGGGGAGGGGATGCTATTTTGTTATTAATATTCAGCTTGCATATCTATGATGGTCACATCTGCTTTCCCTTTATATTTTTGACTGCTAACTAAACTGAAGAGGTTAATATAATTTCATTTAAAAAATTGATTTTATAGCATTGCTGTTGTTGGCGTGGTTGCGTATTCAGTTGCATATTAGTAACAGTCCAGACAGTCCAAAACGAGATAATCTGTTGACATAGCCAGAATGCTTTAGGCAGTACTGTGTGTGATACTATGTCTCCTGCTGCCTTCTTTTATGCGTGAAAGAGCAGCAGTTTGTTTTATACAGAACAATGTACGTACCCAAACCCACTGTTACTGTTGCACAATTTAAACTCACACTGTCCTGCTTAAACCCCACTGATTCTCCACATGTGTTTGAAAAGAGAAGTTTAAAAGAATTTATTACATTTTCCTTTATTTCTCCCTTAAATCCTCCAGCGAGTGCCTGATGTTTTATAATACATCCTGTATTTACAGTTTGTTTTTATGCCCCTGTTGCTGTGTGGACTCTTTGCAAACAACGGGAGCAAAACTGATGTATCAGCTGTGGGAGCAGCCGAAGCTGGCTGTACAGAGCATGCTGTTGCGCAGCCTGGGCAGACCCACTGACACAGAGACCCCAATTTCATTCTTCTGAATCACTTGGAAATGCAGCCAGGTCTCAAGGCTTTATTTTAGGCAGACGCTAGCAACTTTGGGACGAGGGTTTTGTGTGCACGTCTGTGTTTCTGAAGGTATCCCTTAGCACTGTCAGGCTGTATTCAAGACACCAGAGAAGAGCTGCTGACATGGCAATGACCGATTCCTGCGGGAAGTGTTGGGATTGGGAAGCTGCAGCTTTAATTTTGAGTGAAAATGCCTGATCGAGTCTTGTCTCCGCTGCCATGAGGAGCCCTGCTGCCGTACCTGAGCAACACAGGGGCTCCAGAGCAGTGTTTCTCCCAGCAGTAAAGCAATACACTGGAAGGTTTCTACTGTCTCTTAAAAGGGGGAAATAAATAGTTGTGTGGGTCAAGATCCAGCTTCCTTGTCATGCTGTCAGTTCCACTTGTGTTGTGATTAGCAGCTACCAGTGCTTGATGTGGAGAGGTTAGTCCTTGCCAGATCCTGCTTCTATAAATGGTGTCTACTGTGATATGATAAAAGATGCACTTGCCCCACTGAAAATCAAAGCATGCCTTGGGGTGAAAGTGTTGACAGTCTTGTTTTCCTTTGCTCCTGACCACACTTCTGTAGCTACTGCCAGAGGACTACACAGCTGGGGTAGTTGCTCATACTTCCAGTTGTGAAACCCCCATTGTTCATGGAGGGTACAGACGGCTCAAGCAGGTTGCTAAATGCTCGCGTGCTATCCGCTGATCTTACCCTGTTTTCCTTCCCACTGCAAGAGAAATGTGAGCCAGTTTGGTATCTGCTCTTCACCAGTAGCACTGGAGTTGAATGAAAGCAACCCGGCAATCTGTACCAAGCAAACAGATTTTGTGTAGGAAGAGATTGTCATCTCTTGTGTAGATTGCTTTTTTTAGGAGAAAAAAATACAAACAAAAGCCCCCTCACTCTGCCCTGGACATAGTTTACATTGTAAAAGTGGAAATACCTGAAGTTGGAAGCTGGAACCAAATTCATGATGTGTCATTTTAAAACACTTGTTGGGAAGGGAGGGCTTGATTTTTAGGCTGCAAAAGCTTAGCTTCACTGTGTCGGCTTGATAATGTGCATACTCTTTCAGGCAAAACTATTTTGAGGTCAGAAGGAATTTTTCTTGGAGTGGGGAGGTCAGTAACTAATGAGTAATTCAGAGCACAACTTCTTTATGAGAGAGAGAACTTTGTTTAGCCTTTGTCTAGCTTTTTTAGCAGCACCAAGCCACCACAGTACTCAGATTAAGGGAGGAGGAGGAGGAGGGTTCTCAGCATTGCAAAATTAAAGCACTCACTCCTTTTCTGCAGCCAGCTGGTATCTCAACATCGGTGTGGTTCTGCCTGGTGCTTCTTATAGCTCTGATTGAATCCTAGTTGCTCTGTGTCTCTGCAAGCTGACTCTGCAGTTCAGGACCAGGGTGGGGGTTGGATTTCAGCACCTGCTCAGCTGCTGTGGTGCAGCAGGAGGACCTCTGGCCATGTGTGCTGTGCCTTGGGGTTGGCTGTCTTATGTGGGATCCCCAAGATTGGAACCAGACTGCTGGGAGAGACAGCATGAGGCCAAAGCATGCTTGCTTACTCTGCAGAGGAAGGAAGTCAGTAGGAGGCTGTTTCTGAGGGAGGTGTTTGTGAGGACCATAGCTTGTGCAGCTGCACGTGGTTCCGCTCTGTGTGCCAGGCTGCAAAGAATGGGAGAGCAAGGCTGGAAATTTGGAATGGTTGGACATGAGGCTTCAGTCCTTTCTTCCTGTTTGGCCTTTGTAATGTCATTTGAAGGGCCATTAAAAGATCAGTGTGCAGAAGGCATCTTCTGTAGTCACACAAGTCTCTTTATATATGGGTAGCATTTCGAGTCATCTCTATTAGCATTTTTCATAGGTCCCTTGGAGGACTCTGGACTTGCCATCCTTGTGTGAAGAGGGGGTCTGAACAGGAGATGTTCTCTTCATATTCCGAGAGAGGGGGACATAGGCAGGCTTTAGAACAATAGTTTGCGTAATGGCAGAACACAGGAGCACAAAGAGCACGTAGATGCACAGGAACACCATGTGTGCAGCTCATGCAGGTGTATGAAACTAGCGGGACATAGCTGTGAAACCCTGGCTTATTCTAATAGAACCAGCCTTTTCTATGTGTATCATTGAGCAGAGTAGGTCTAATTGGCTGGTAGAAGTGGAAGTAGCGTATCGTTTGCCTGGTAACCATTGCCCAGTAACATTTCCTCTTGCCTTGACTGACCTGCTTGCTGTCAGCTGCAGCAAACAATGATTCTTCTAAGGAAATGCTTGTTTCCTGTAAAGCATAGGATCAAGGAAGTCTTTGTTTTGCTCTAGACTCCATTGTAGAGCATTCTCTGCATATTTTTGATCAAGCCTTCAGGTGTCAGTTTACTCATTTCTGAAGTGATTGCGATGCTAAGGCATGGCCTTTGAGGGGCTGGGTAGCTGAGTTTTGACCTGTTCTGGCAAAGTGCTTTGAGTTCACAGTGCTGTATGAGAGCAGAGTATCCTGAGGTGGCTAATCTAGCAGAACTCTTATATCTTAATGCTGACTTCTCTTTGGCAGACAGGGTCATTTTCAGGTCTATAGGAAAAATTTCCACTGCTACTGGAAAGGAATAAATCACACAAGAGAACATTCCTGCCTCCCCATCATCTCCATTGTTCTAGTTTAATGGCATAGTTGGCCACTACATAAACTAAACCGTCTCTTTTAATATTGCTATTTCATCTTGGTTCCAGTCACAGTATAACACATTTCTTAAGTGCTTATAGTACATCATGCCTCTTGAGAATAACTTGCAGAAATGGTTGACTTCCAGGAACAGCCACATGTGTAATGCACTGTACTTGCAACTCCAGATGCAGGTCTGTGTATACCTGCTGGCTCTCTGCTTGCTAGAAGCAAGTTCCTGTTGACCTACAGAAAGAGGTAGAGGAAAACAGGAAATACAGACTTGAAGCTGTTGACTCTGTTGTTTAATGTTTCCTTAACTTTGGAATCTGTTGTTGTAAGTGATTATTTCTTGGCATTATGTATGTGTAGAGCCCTACAATCCGTGTCATAGGTCTTAAATAGGTGATTACATGAGTGACTTACGTCAAGTGATTTTGAAATGAGGTAAGTAACTTGAAGCAATGCACAATCGTAATATGAGTGTCAGCAAGAAAATATTTTCTCTTCTTTGTTTGGGATGCTTTAACCTCGTCTCCCCCAAGCCCATGTGCTTCTATAAAATAGGCAATGCATAGAGTAGGCTACATGAAAATAATGATACATATAGTTAGTCTGCAGTGTGATACTTCCATGTGGTAGTGGCAGAAGGTCTTCTGTTCCAGGCAGTAATTTCACACTCACGCTCGCCAGGGTGGAGGCACATGGTATCTTCTCAATATTGCTGTATTTTTTCAGGCCTTGTCAAATGAGTCTCCACTGAGAAACATCTGGCGTGTTGCTTCCCCATTCTGTATGGGGAAACATGTTACAGGGAAGTGAGAAGGAAGCTGCTTCTGTTTGGCTCTGTAGCTGTGTATGAACAACTTTGATTGAAGTTGTCCTCATGAAACAAAGGGATTTTGCGCACTGACTGAGCAGCACTGGTGATCGTTACATGAAGCAATGAGGTAATAGTACACCTCATGTCCTGTCAAGTTTGTCATGTTTTGTGGAGCTGAAGAAAAATTTTAAGCTTTTCTTCACCTTGTTCAAAACCTCATAAAAATTTATTCACAGGTTTTATAATTGGTAGCATTTTTCCTTTTGATGGTAAATCTGAATTCTAGATTGTTAACTACCTGAAGAGAAGTTATAGACAGGTGGGGGTTGGGGTATTCTCCCAAACAAATAGTGATAGGATGAGAGGGCATGGCCTGGAGCTGCATCAGGGGAGGATTAGGTTAGATGTTAAGAAGCACTTCCTCATGGAAAGGTGGGTTAGACATTGCAATGGACTGCCCAGGGATTGGTGGTATCCTCATCTCTGGAGGTGCTTAAGAAAGGACTGGACGTGGCACTTAGTGCCATGATTTAGCTTACTGTGGTGACGTTAGGTCATAGGCTGGGCTTGATGATCACAGAGGTCTTTTCCAGCTTCAATAATTCTGTGATTCTGTAATAAAAATTCTGCATTTTTGAGAGTGGTGCTGAGTCCCTCTTACTTTCCTTTCTGTTTTCCTGGACTCTCAAGCCTATTCCTGCCCATTTCTTACAGATTTGTCTGTAGTGCCCCCACTACTTCTAGGGTCCCAACAACACTGTGGACTGCCTTTTTCTGTGGTGTTTTCAGACTGAAGTTACAAGAATCACTCACCTGAATTGCTGAATTTGTTTGTAATATGGGTGCTTCTGCCTTGATCCAAATGAATCTGGATTCACTTCAGCTGCAGGCTTCAGTGGTTTCAGTAGCAAACAAACAAACCTGCCAAGGAAAGAGCCTCTCACACCCCAAATATTCCTCAGTAGAGAAAAATTTTGGAGTACTGATGTTAAACAGGTATATGCTTAATGGATTTAATGCTTAATGCTGCTGTATTTGAGGTTTTTGTCTACTGGCTTCAGTCTCAGTATGTGCTACACCTGTTTTGGGAGTCAGGGTTGGGTATTTGCTTGGCTGTGTCTCCTCCCTAGCATTGCCACTTTGAGTTAAAACACCGTGTGTCAAGTTCCCAAGACACTTGAGATTGTCTTTAAAGTCACAAACATTTTAGGTTTTAATGTTGTAGTCTTCTGAATTTCCTTGCTTCTTAGCTGCTGAAGATTTTTTTCACTGTTGTTTATTCTCAAAAATAAGAAACCCCTGGGTTTTCCAATGCTGAACTGATTCTGCAGCATTAAGAGAATACCACTACTATTGTGGCTTTTTGAGAGTGGGCAGTGCAATGATAGGTGTGTACATCAGAAAAAACTCATGTGTCACTGTTACCACCAGGCTGCATTTGCCACCACTGTTCTGGCAGCAGCTAGTTCTGGCTGTTCAGGTCATTAGGCTGCCTGTGAGAGCAGGGTTCATGTCTCATTTCCCTTCTTAGAAGAAACTGTTTCAGCTGTTAAGCTCAAAGATAGACATCTTGGATTTAATCAGGACACCAAGC
This sequence comes from Upupa epops, assembly GCA_013397515.1. Taxonomy (NCBI): domain Eukaryota; kingdom Metazoa; phylum Chordata; class Aves; order Bucerotiformes; family Upupidae; genus Upupa; species Upupa epops. The sequence goes on from VZRI01002040.1 coordinate 7,611, forward strand.
CTTTGCTTCCCAGTTCCTCAGTTACAAGATGAGTTGGCATTTCTTGCATTTGCATAGACCTGCTGTGAGGATTGGTCTTATGGGTTGGTGGTGCTCGGGCACAGCAGCTGGGGTAGAGAGGGTTGCATTAGGCTATGGGGGTGGTGGGCATCCAGCCCCTCTGGAGCTGCCAGCCCACATCCTGCATAGCAGCACACCGTTGCTGAAAGCACAGGACAGCTCCTGTGTAGGGAGCCCATGGTGAGAGATGGTGTTGCCTCCAAAATTAAAAGAGATTGAAAAGTTAAGCTTAAATCCCTCTTCCTGGAATTCTGTGTTGTCTTTGAGACAACCTGTGCATAGCATTAAATCAGGCCCTTTAGATTTTTAAAAGGTGTCAAGAGTTGGGTGTGGGGAGGCTGGGCAGGAAGGCACAGGATTTTTTTGGTTTTGTTTAAAAGTTTAACATCTTAATACTCTTAATCGTTTTAAAGCAGGTACCTGCCCTTTCTGTTCTTACAGGTGAAGAATGCTTTTCAATCCAGAGCATTTCTGCTCAGTACATATGATGTTGTTTGGAGAACTATTGGGATGCTCATGATATATTTTACAATGTAGACTAAAGAGTTGGACTCATGAATGCACAGGCTGCATGTTAATGCTTGCTGAGGGTCCAGCAGGCACACTGAAATAAGTGGTATAATAATTCTGAACATGGTGCTTAGAGACCGTGTCTCACATGTCATAATCCTCTTGGTTATTTCTCAGCATTGTAGGCCTGAGTGGAAAGCTGGAGCTTAAATAATGTGAGAGGGTCAACAGCTCCTGTTCTGCAAGGGGTAGAGAAGTAGGCAGTGACACAAGTGAGCTTGGGAGACTGTGATTGATGGGAAAGAATGTAAAGGAGGAGGCTGGTGGCTTGTGAGAGCCCCTTTCTGAGACATTCCAATTAGTGTCCTGATTTACAAGTCCTGCTGTTAAACCTGCAGCCTCCCAAGGTCAGATTTAAAGGAATACTGGCATAGGGTTGACATTTGACCATGATGGACTTCCATAAACCAATGTGTTCTGACAGAAGCTGCAGTCAGTGAAGTATCACCATCTAAATAATTAAAAATTGCTACCCTGGAAGCTGGATTTTTTGTTTTTGGGACAGGATTGTCTTGCCTACCTGCAGCCTTTGCAGCTCTCGTGCTGCAGTGAGTTGAAATGACTGGAAATCAAAGAGAAAACAGTGGTTTATTTGAATTGTGTGGTGAGGAAAAATGCATGTGGCATGAAAAATAAATTAGATTTTAAATATGCTTTTGCTACTAATAGGCTACTATGCTGTTAAGCATTTAGTTTAATCCTGACTCTTGAGTGGGCAAAATTTGCTTTCAAGCATTAGGATAGTTCTTGGGTTTGTAAACACTTGCAATTTCTGCTTACTTGACTTCAGTCCAGCCCAGGAAGAGAATCAGCATCATGCTGAATTGCTTTGTGCTGCTGCGAGTGAAGCAGAGGGCTCCCTTTAATCATCTGCCTTTATTCTCCATCAGGGCTGGATGGAAAACAAAGGTTCCAGTGAGCCAAAGCCCTGGTGAAAAATTCTCATGAGTGGAAGAGTAGGAGTGAGGGGTGCTCCTGTCTGCTTGATTTTTACACCCAAAATGGACACTGGGCACATCACAGCATGTAGGTGTGATGTTAGAGATCCACATTCGAGTTACTGCTGTGCTTGGTTCAGATCTGCCCTTTCAGATTGTGTCTTTGATGTGTGAAATTTCAGTCAGTGATGTGGTTGCTTGAAAGCAAATATATACCAATAAACTACTTTAGATTGGGCAAAATATAAGTTTTTGGAGAATGTTTGGTAGAAAGGTTTCAATGACTTCTACTGTGTAGAAGTTTTCTTAAGGGCCTGCCCTGTTTTCAGTGTGAGAGTCTTGTTTTATCTAACAGCTTCAGCTTTGTTGGCAGTTTTTAGCCTTCCAATTCAGGGTTAGGCCCCTAAGACTTCCCAACTCTTAGCAGTTTGTCTAGTAAAAGGTATCCAGACTCTGCATCATGTAACTCTCTTGCATCTTTTGGGAACTGCAGCCTGCAACACTACCTGATGCTGTAAGCAATGTCTGGATACTTCTGGCTTCTGACAGAGTTGCCTGCTCTCCCTTCTTCTGCAAGAAAGTGTGGCAACGCAATGACGAACAAAACACACAGCAGTGTTGCAGTCACACCATTTCCTTGGCTCCCCACCACTGCTAGTCACTCTGTGGTCTGGTTAGAAGTCAGTGCTCTCATACTCTGTTGGCACTGCTGGCTTACAGTTGGGTCTGGGGTGCCCCACATCCCAGGCCACAGGGCAAGGTGAGCAGCTTTGAGGCTTTATTTGTTCCCTGTGGCTGCACAGTGGTTTAAAGGGTGTCAGCCCTGCAGTGCTTGCTGCCTGCTTCAAGCTGATGAGAAACACTGAATAGTCCTGGTTTGGGGTTTCAGTTTTTCTTTTCTTTCTTTTGGCATACCCTGTCAGCTTGGAAAATTTATGCTGCTCTGAAGAAAACATTCCACTCATCTACAAGCTACTACAGCTGCTGTGTGAGTAATAAAGTATGGAAAGGAGGAAGGGAGAGAGGAGAATAAAGATGGGAGCTGGTGTTTCATATGGAAAGCATCAGGCCAAAGTGTCTTTGTTTCCGACACGTGGACAGTGGAGAGGCTGCATTTGCTGCTCAGTGGAAAATCTGTGCCAGCAAAAAGAAACCTCCCTTATTAGTGACTAGATCAGACAGGGATGTACTTCGGCATCTGTTGATTTTATTTTTTAATTTATCCACATTTTAAAATAATAAAGGAGAAGCAAAGGGAACTGGACTTGTTTTGAGAATACAGCTAGTTTGGACAAAACATCAATTTTCTGTCTCTATCTGATACTGCTGTCCCAGTTCACTGTGGTGGTATCTCAACCCTCCCCTAGCTGTTCATCACCTATGCCAGCACCTCAGAGTGGTTGTGAACATGTGAAGGTTGCCATACATGAGGTTCTTAGCAAGGTGCATGTTACTTCTGTTAAGTTTTTGTTTCTGATCATTTGGGATAGTGTAAAGTCATGTTTGCAGGCTTTCCTGCACAGTCAGTGAAATCAGAGCTTGAGTTTGATGCTGAGATATGTGGTTCTGATGTAACCAGAAGACTCTTGAGAGTTGAGGCTTCAAGAATCATGTGAAGAACAGTGGGGGTTGCAGTCAGGTAGTGAGAGTAAGGGATGTTTCTGTCTGATCAGACCACAGGAAGAAGGCACTTAGAGTTTTGGAGATCGCCAGTATCTTGGAAGAAAAGGCTTTAAGTGCTTCTCTTGCAGGTTTGAGTATTTTGGGGTGAGTGGATGTCATGTGGAGTAGTTTCCTACCATCTACTGAAGGAGAGCAGCATAGGCTTCTCTTATCAGCACATACCTTAGCTCTCTTATGTTTTTAAAATGAAAGCAATGATTGTTGTATATAGTGTGTGAAAATGGTAGGACCTAGTTTAATCTGTGAGTTTTTTCTTAGAGGGAATGAGTCTTGATGTTTGATGGTACAGTTAAAATCAAGAGGTTCTTTGGTGTTTCTTCCATCGCTTGCAGGGTAAGATGTCCCAGACATAGGCAGAAATCTGTTTCCAGTGCTTCCCTGGATGAAGATATTTGCTTGAATCATGGCCTTAGGACCTGGGGTGAAGAAAGTGATACAAAGACCCTGCATTTTTCTGTCTGCATGCCTCCAGGACAGCCTGGTCCCATGACACCACCTGTGCTTCTGAACTGGCCACAAAGCTCCTGCTCTTTCTTTGGGCAGCCCTGATTTGCTGTTCAATTAAGACTGTTTCACTGGGAGTGACTCCTTTATTAATCTTTCTTGGATACTTTCAAATGAGTTTGTGGGTTCCCAGTTTAAATACTCTTTAATGAGCATGCCTAGCTTGTCTTGGGCTTTGTAAGCCCTCATTGTTTGTTTAAAACTTGAGTAAGCCCCAGTTTGAGAGAGAACAGAAGAACACCAGTGCAGTTACTTTCTGCTGTGAAGGACTTCGTAAACATGTGAATTCCAAGCATAGTTTCTCAATGCCAAGAAATGTTCCAGTAGTGAACAGAATCCTACAAAGGATTTCTTTTTTCCAATATGAGAAATTCATGTTACATGTCTTTGAAGGAAAAATGTGAGGGTTGGCAAGGGAGCCAAAGCATGGATGACTTTATACTCCTAAGTATCTCAACCACATGTGACTTTTAGAAAATCGTGAATACTCATGATTCAAATCCAGAGTGCCTGTCAAGCTGGACACAGAGTGGATGCCCAAGGTTGAATACGATTCCTCGTTGGGACTGTCTCACATGGATTTTCTTTGTGCAGTGAGAGCTCTGCTGACTGCAAAATCTTGTAACTTGGTCAGTGGTTTTTTTTTTTTGTGCATCTCTAGTCAGACAGTGTTGCACTGTGGTATGGGATGGGAGTGTCTGTCTCCATTTCTTTATGTTAAAGTGGAAAAGGTCAAGGAAACCTTTGACATTCAGTTCTGAATGCTTTTCCTCTCTGTAAGTGGGAAGAATAGTACCCACATCATGTTAGGAATTTCAGAACAGCTAGTGAGTCAGAGCCTGGGCTGATACAAACTGATGCAGATCTGCCCAGGTCACATTGGTGATATGCAGATTTACACTCTCCCAGTGGCCTCAGAGTCACTTGACACCTTGCAGGAGAATGGGCTATACAAACTCCAGGTCTTGTCAGGATGTTGAAAAAATATCTGGATGTGGGCAGAAAACAGCACACCCATTTTAATGATTTGATTAAAACAATATTTCTGCTTTATTACTCTTATAAATGTATTTCCACTGGTGTGGGGGGTGGAGATGTCCTCAAGTACCATAATGAGAGAAAGTATGTTTTTTAAAATGTTCCATATTAGGCCACTAAGTTGTGCTCCAGCAATACTGGCTTATTTCTGTTTTTCAGTGAGTGTGGCCTTAAGCATTCTATAAATGCCATTTCTCCCCCCACCTTCAGCTAATAAATAATGGAAACTGTACTGGAAAGAAATTTTCTTTCCATGAAAGAGTGGGAGGTCCTGGGCTGCCTTCTAGAAAACAAAGGATGTGGCATGATTTGTTTGCTTTGTTTTTTCAAATGCAGAGTATGTATGGGTGGGAGGGAGTGAGAGGGTATTTCTAAGCACTGAATGTACTCTCCCCAGCAGTGGAAGGTAGGGGGATGTCTGGTGTGGGCACTGCTTCCCCCAGGACAGTAATACCAATCTATGAAATTAAGACAGATGATAGAGCTTTCTGAGCAGTCTCAGCACATGGGAAGAAGGAAGGATCCATTCTGATTTACCCTTGGGCTTTCATATCCAGCAATGTAAACCAACCTGAAAGTGAGTGTAAATGAACATCAAAAGGAGCCCTTTGTGTAATTCAGTGGGCTGTGTTGTCCAGGGGTTACACCAAATTATTACAATGTCCTGTTTTGACCATAAAATCAGCTTCTTACAGAAGTCCTCTTTGGGATCTGTTTGTTCTCTTTTAATGGTGTCAGAAAGCTGTAGTGTAAATGTGAATCATGAAGGCTCCTTTCATGTGCACCTGTGGGCAGCCAAACATTTCATGTTGAGAATCCCTCACATGCATACCGTTGTGTCAAGCTGGAAATGTGTCTCTGAGGAGAGATTTGGTTTCTGGAGGTGGGCACATACTCCTGCACTAACTGGAATCAAAAGCCAGTCCATGTCCTGTGTCGTGCCATGACATGTCATGTTACAGAGAGTGGTGTATCACTGCTGCTTGGCTTCTAAGGTTAGAGGAGGGTCAGGGAAAACCTTGGGTTTAGCAAGGGACTTTTAGTGGCTAATTTCGAAGACAGATGAGGTTCAGGAGCAGGATGCAAATGATAAGGCATTTTCAGTCGCTGCCTTTATCCACCAATAATAAAGTGCATGCATAAGCAGAAAGGCTCAGAAATTATCTCTGTTAGATGATTACATTTTTCTACTCAGGTGCCATTTCTTATTGCAGGCCTTGGTGGTGTTTTCCAGTGTCATTTGAAATCTGCCTGGCATGAGCCCTGCTTTTCCTAGGAAGCAGTGTTAAAACATAATTTAGGGGAAGAGCTTCTAATAGGCCATTCTCTCCTCTTCCTGAGTCTACTTCCTCCTCTTCCAGTATTCTCTTTTCTCCATGAGCAAGTCCACTTTGGAGTCACTGTGTTTATAGCTGCACAGTCTGCAGGGCCTTTTCCCATCTTTATGTTAACTCTTTCAAGGATTTTCTTGTAGATGTGAAATGGGAACCCTGCTCATGGTCTCAAGATTATAAGGCTGACTGGGAAGCAGATGTGAGAAATGTGCATGTCCCTTTACATACTTTCCGTCTCTCTGTTCCTTCCAGTTTGCCTGAATATCAGGTGCTAAGAACATATATTCAGAGCTATATTGGTCTTCTCTGTGTCTTACCTGCTCTAGGTCTCTCAGAATCCTTTTTCAATAACAATTCAGAGATCTTTACTGAATCTCTGCTTTGTATTGTAAGTATGCATGTTGTGCTGCTGTTTCTTACATAAATGCATTAGTTTGTCTTTTTCCAAATGTGGTCTCGAGGATTTATTTCCTATCCCTGCCTGAGTTTCTTTATATACTTCCTCTCTCTGCTGGCATTACAGAATAACTTAAATTTACTCCTGAAGTCCTTTTCCCTGGTTTTCTTCTCAATGAAAGCTTTTTATCAGTTTCCTTACTTTGCCAGTTTGTTTTTATGAAGCATATTTTTCTAGTGAGGGCTGCAATCTATCAGGGAAAACGGAAACAAAAAAAATTGTGCCAAATTTTTGTTTGTTTAATGAAACAGATCAGACTTTAATCGGGTTGAAGTCAAAATCAAGCTGATGACTTGACTTGATGGTGGCTGGTTCCAAGTGCTGGCTATTGACAGTGAGTCATGAAATAGCTCTGCTCAGCCTAAAAACACAACTAGAACCATGGGGTTGATGTTACTATCAGGAAGAAAAGGTTATTGTGAGTTGCTGCCCTGTGTTTGAGTAACAGGATCTATATGATGGTTAGTTAATTGAAGACCACAGATTTTGTGGTTGATGGATATGAAGTGAGCAGAACATGGTTAAAGGCCCCTTGAATTTTGGTGCCCACCCAGCACACCTCTGTCCTTCTCTTCAGCAAAGGATGCTGCTCCAACGTGGACAGGGAGCAGGTCTGCCCAGAACACTGCAGCTCATTCAGTGATGGGGTACCACCACCTCCCTCTGCAATACTGTCCCTGATACCTTAAGGGAGGATTTGGTCAAGCTGCTAGCTTAAAGCAAAGGAGGCTCCCTGAGCTGTGGGGAGCACTGGCTGATCTGGAGTTCAGGCTCTAGAACTTTCTGTTGTGTATGCTCTCCGTGCTGCTTTTGACCATCTCCACTCCTTGGAGTCATCTTGGGCTGCTCACAAGGCAAAGAACTATTTTCCTGGTGTTTCAGAAGATGAGTAATTCCTTTTCCCTCCTGTGCAAGAGGAAAGCTGCTGGGCCCACACAGGATCTGCAGGGCCTTCAAAACAGTGGGGCCTCACCAAATAGCAGTGAGGTGCACAGCTGGCTGTGGGCAGTGGGGCTTTGCTGCTGTTTGCATGGTTCTGCTTCTGCCTAAACTTCTTAAGGGAACTGTCATCTTTTTGCCCTTTATTTGGCAGCTCTTAAGCTGTGGGTAGCTGTAAGGGGCTTTTGTGTGAAATGCAAAGACCATAAAGAAACAAGTTCTAAACTGTGGGCTAAACTTACTAATGATCCTGGAGATCACATGCGAAAGCCAAATGTTTTAGCAAAAATTAAGGACTGAAAAGAAAGAAACAACCTGCTACAATGAGGTAGCACATGACACCATCCTTATGACTTAATAGTGTGATTGCCCTGGTCTAGTCCAGGGCATACTCTTCCATCTAATGACTTCTTGGAAGAGTTGAAAGCAGAAAATAAACTGTCCAGTTGTTAATCTGTACAAAAGTTGAAGTTCATAAATAGAATATGAATGAGAATATTGTAGGAAAGCAGCACTCTCTGTGCCTACCTCTGTTTCAGTACCAGGGCTTGTGCCGGCAAATGTGTGCAGTCTGGAGAAGCGGGAATCCTCAGTAGTAAGTCAGAGGACCTGACACCTACCATCTTGGAAGCAAAATTTGCACGTTGCCTTTTTGAAGCTCATATCTTTCCAAGAGCAATGACAGAGCTGTTTCAGAGGAGAAAAATACATATCCTTTCATCCAAGACCCAGAGGTTTAGAGCATTCAGATATGTGTTTGATTTGATGGTTGGGCTTTGAACAGATAAGATGCTTTGCAGCCATTGCTCTTAGAGTGCAAGGAAGCTGTAGCGTGCCCATTTCACAGGCTAGGAAACTGGGACACCCAAGTGCCTAGTTGTTAGAGGAAGTCAAAAGCAGATCACTGATCTCCATTGTAATTAAATTCCTTCCACAGTTGTCTTTCCTGACAGTTTAACTGGTGGAATGTGGTCTAGTGGAGGAAGTTTTGGCTGCAGACTTGACAGGAATATTTTTCTGGGCCAGATCCTTGCTTAGTGTAAATTAAGATGGCTCCACTAATTACAACACTGGTGATTTACTCCTCCCTCTGAGAATCTGGTCCTGGTTTGCAGACAGTGGGCAGTGTAATACAATTTGTTCTTTTTAATTTTAGTCTGTCTAGACATTTTTGCAGCACATCTTTCTGGGAGGACTTTGTGCCAGCAGCTCTGGAGAGACACCACACTTTTCTTGAGAAACACTTGTCAGACACAATGTGGAGGTGGTCTGGTGTGTGCAAACTCAACATTTCACCTGCCTGGTGCAGGGTTTGCTTCTGATAGCTTTGGGGGGTTTTTGGTAGAGAGGTGGCAGAGAGGACTGGTGGTAGGATTTTTTCACTGTGGGGAGGGAGCAATTTTTCTTTTTGCCATTTCTAACAACATGTTGTCCCAGCCGAATGCTGGGGAAAGATGGCTAGTGCTGATGCAGCATTTCTGTGGTGGTTTTTCTTTCCAGCAATGGATGACACGCCTCTCTTTGTGGGTAGGAATATTTTTCTCCTGGTTTTAAAGGCTTTTGCTGGTCTTGTGTTTATTATTATAATCAGTTCTTTCTCCCATGCTATCAGTATTTACCATTCGACCTTGAGTTTCTGCACTGTTTTCTCCCACACTAAGTCACCTGGCATAGGGTTGGTACTTCTCTAGCCTTCTTCAAAGCAGTCAGGAGGCACGCACTGGACCTAGATTTTACAAAAACCTCAGATTTGCTGGCTATAGTTAAGCAGATGATTAGTCAAGACTGGTTTTTCCCCCCTTCTATTCTCTTGCCAATTCCTGAGTTACTGGGGTTGTCTGTAACTGTGTTTGTCAGTAGCCAAACACGGAAAGGCTGGCTGGCTGTGAGTGGAGATGGAGCAGCAGTGCTACACAGACCCTTTTACTACCACCATTACTGCTGCTTGAATCCAAATCTACTTAAGCTCTAATCATAATGATTTTAGAAAATTTGCTAAAGACTTGCCTTCTGTTGCAACATTTATGTCTTTGGACCCAACCTGCAAAAGGCTGCAGAAAAATGCCTGAATATTACGATACTAAAGTAGTTAAAAACAGAATTTCCTTTTGAGTAAACGTTAAAGCACGCACTATTTCTGGGATTCCACCTGAGCTTGATCAATACTAAAGGAGCAGAGCCCTCCCAAAAAAAGCAGCTTGCATGGAAATGGGCAAGAGATTCTTTGCATAATCATAATGATTTTGAGAGATGTTTCCTCTGTGAATTGTTGTAAGAATTTGTGCCCCTTCCCCCATGCTCAGCAGAGGCAGGAACATAGGACTGCCCTTGTGTAAGGCAGTGCAGTGTTAATAGTGCTGCTGTATTGATCAATTTGGGTTGCTTTGTCACCAGGGACATCAGGGAGAATTTATTAGGCTGTCCCTGCTAAAGTGCATTTTCTAGGCCTTTCACTAGGTGAAGGTTTGTTGTGCTTTTTGTCTTATCATGGGAGAACAACATTTTCAAAAGATTTAACTGTGTCCCACTGTCTGCTGCCTCTCATTTCTGCTCTCAGGGCTCCCACCTTATGCCCGTTCAAAGCTGGATGTGTCTCAAGATAGTTGAGGGCACCTGGAGGAGCAGCCACTGGCTGCTGAAATGTGGATAAACACAGGGAAATGGGAACAGGAGAGGTTTCCTCTTAGCTTAGAAAGTGAGCAAAACATTGGTAAGAAAGCAGTGTAGAAGAAAAAACAAGTGCAGGGTGGTTTTGTTCCCTCCTCCTCCCCACCACCCCAACTGATATTCCTGACCTTGTTCAAAAGATTGGTGTGCTTCAGAGACTGCAGTGGTCTTTTTTAAGTATAGGGAATAACAAATGTGACTTACATTTTTCCATCTGATAAACTGCTAATTGCAGGTTTTACATACAGAACACTCTTGAGTAGCCTGAGAAGAACACAATCACCTTGATATTATATTTATGAGTAAAAATGATATGAGGCAAAGAAAGCTCTTAGCTCGCATGTAAAGAAGACTTCTAATGCAGTTTTTGCTTCCAGGAATGCACCATTACTCATAGTGGGGAACGGACACATTAGCAAGCTTGACAGGAAGACTGAAATTCCTTGGGACTCTCAGAGGCTTGCAGGGGCAACCTGACATCCTGCTTCTTTGACAGGTGTCATTAGCTTGGTGCGGCATAGTGATGGGACATCTGCAGAGCAGGGAAGGGTTAGAGATTGAAATGGAGGAAAGCCACTGAACCTTGCTCTGATCATGGTGGAACCATCTCTAGGATACTCTGAGCAGAGCACGTGTTCACAAGTGCTGTGGTATATTCTGCAGGGGCTCAGGGTAGCAACCAAGCCACGAGTCTTGCTTGGAAAATTGTGTCCCAGATGTGTAGGCAGCTGATAGTGCTGACTGTGGCTAAAGAAGCATTGTTTGGGTGCATTTCAGTCTTTCTGACTGGACTACCACTGGGTCTGAAGCAGATTCCTCCTGCAGCCCCAGCCACCACAAGGCATTTTGGCTTTTGCTTAAACTCTGATACCATGCAACAACTTGGGAAGCACAACTGCTTGTGGAGCAGAGCTGGCTGGAGACGAAGCAACAGAGTGCTCCTAGGAACATTCCCTGTGAAGCAGAGACAGCCTGTGGTCTCTCACACAGCTCCTCCTTTCCCAGCATAAAGCTTACGTTACATCTGTATGTTTATAACCAAAATAAAATTGCAGCTCCTGAAAGCTGCAGTTTTTACTTGGGGGAACATAATGTTTGTGTTTAGCTATTGCAGAGATTGTACCAAAGCACAGTGACAGAGGTCTGTTTGGGATGACGATAGCTGGCAACAGACTTCGCCTTTGGGAGCTACTAAAAACAGCTTTAGTTAAGCAGTGTCAATGGTAAACAAAATGCCAGGGCAGATTGGTTATACTATGAGGAAAAGAACTTGGCCTTCTGCAGCATGAGAGGCTGCCCTTCTTCAGTTCTCACTCTTCCCCTTCCCACAAACCAAACCAAGAGAACCTGGCTGCAGTCAATTTAAGCTGTGACATTGGAAACTTCCATCCTATCTCAGAAAGACAATAGAGGGAAGGAGTGCTATACAGCCAACCCACAAAGGCAGGCTTATCTGGGGTGATGCTATAGGCTTAAGTAGAGTAGAAATGGGAAATTTGGGGTAATAGGACACATAAGGTAAACTAACTACATTTTTTAAATGTCCGAGTTGGACGTATGCCAGGTGAAATGCCTTCTGTTGGGATTATAATGACTACAATATGTTTCCTCTTTTTTTTTTTTT
>VZRI01002040.1:19450-91742 GCA_013397515.1 Upupa epops
TTTTTTTTGTTGGAAAGTAGGTTTTGTTTCTTTTCCTTTCTGGAGGGTGGTGAAGGATTGCAGTTCCCTGCACATTCAGTAATGAGCTGGAGCTGTCTAGAGCTCTTTAATGGGTAAACTCTAGTGAAATTAACATCTTCCAGTTCCTGGCGTCATCATTTGGGCCTTTTCATCTCAAGGAAAGATGCAGTGTTGAGTTTCACTGAGTTTGCTCAGGGGTGCTTAGGTGGAGCTGGAAAACTAAAGGCCTCACAGCCAGCCTCAAAACAGGTGTGGATGCAGGCAGAAGGGATGCTAAAACCTGTGGAGCTCCGGTGAAGCCAGTAGAGAGATGCCTTCAGCTTGCTATCATCTCCGCACGGTTATGCTGGTTCTTATCTTCACTGGTGTACCTGGAATTAATTTGGGAACCCTCACAATTAATATTAAGGGAAAAGGTGCCAACATAAACTTGAGGCAGATTCTGGTGGTTTAGCTGAGTTATCTCAAATACATTTCCAGGAGAAACAGAAAATTTAAAAAGGAGCGTGAAAGGGACAATGAATTGTCTTGACTGCAAGGCTCCTGCCCAAGTAAAGAGTGTTGCTGAGAAGATACAGCATAAAGAAATAAGGAGAGGAGAGGCTTACTTGCCAGGGAAGAGAGGCTGAAAGCAAGAGCCATTCTGAGGTCCTGGAGTCAGACATGTTTCTGAGCAGTGCTCAAACAGGTCCCGTCTTATCCCTCCTTGAGGATCACCTCCTTCAGAAAGAGCAGAGCATCTTCTGGCCTGTGTTTCTGCTGATGCTTCATGACAGTGCCCATCCTCTGCTTTTCATCAGCCTGCCTGAAGTAACAACATACTACCCTCTGGGCCTTTCTGCATTGTAGTTTCTGCAGGTACTGGTACAGGACATTTCTACAAAGGCATGTCCTGCTGGCTTATCACAGAGTTAGCTCTTCTAATGAAAAATCAGCCTTGTGTACAGAAACATCTTGAATTAACATGGGGCTGCTTGGATGCTGGGAAGTGGTTGTATCTTCCAGGAATACCAAAACATTGCATTCCTTCTAGACTATTTTCTGGCTGCTTTGCTATTAATAACTTTGTCCTGAAATAGCACTTTCATATTGCAGCATATTAAAATCCATAATGACTGGGTGGGTGTCCTCAGTCAACAGACCAAAGAAAGCAAGCCAGCGTGAGAGCCATGGCTGTGTAAACTGGCTCATGTAGGTGTGCTGACTAAGCAGCTGGTGATCTGACCTGCAGAGCTTTCTCAAGTCAATAAACAACAGGGCTTAGTGGGATCTCCTGGCTTCCCATGCCATGCTGCAGCCAGTAGCTGAGCAGCATGCTGGAAACTGCACTGGCACAACTCATAGTCCTTTCATGAGGAGTGAGCAGTGCCTTGGGTTGCTGGTGGTAGCCACAGGAGGCCCTGACAGATCTCCTTTTTGACCTAACTCACTTTGGGGATACAGGTCTCCTTAGATACCTCTAGGCAGCTGCCTGAGTTGCTACTGAGTGATCGAGTCAATAATGGTGGGCACTTTACCAATGTGCTCTAGCAGATTGCTTTTAAAGAGGGCTGTGCTGCAGCCCAAGTGCACTGCCTGTGAGATTTGAGGCTGATTGGAGTCCCTGGTGGCCAGAGCTTTGGAACAAGTGCCTTGGCAGAGCAGTGTGGGCTGTAAGGGATCATCCTTTGAAGGACACCTGGCTTTTGTGTGAGAGGCAAGTTCACCTGCAGTAGGACTCTCAGATGCCACGGCTGTTACTTCAGTGCACAGATAATGAAAACTGTGGCCTACAAGTGGCAAACCCCAGTTTGTGAATACTGCTGTAGAGGTATGCCCAGATTTAAAAAAAAATAAATAGAAAAACCCCCTAATTCTAGTATCATGATGTCTGAAGTTGATGTTGTTTTAAAATTCTTTCCATTTTTCCATTTGGGTCATGTCGTTCCTAATAAAGTAGACAATATTTGTAATATACAATAACCTTCTCCAGCTGTCAAAGAATATGTCAAATCCTGCTTCATCTAAGCCACAGAGTTAAATGGTGCTAATCAGGAGCAGAATTTCATGGAGTTTGAGTGTTGGCAGGGTCCTCAGCTGATGTAAACAGGAACCATGAAATCAGGGCTGTTCTGTGCTGATTTACCCCAGCTGAGAATCCGGTTGTGCTTCCCATTGCTTTGTTTGTAGTCTGAGGGGTTTTTATTGGTACAATGGTGAAACTCTAATCTGTTGTCTTCTCTTTTCCTTGCTCAGACTGGCATTTTTATCATAGTAGCACATGCTCTTCTAAGACAACAAATTGCTCAAATGATTTATATATATATATAAAAAAAAGCAACGAAAAAAGCAGCAAGCGGCTTTGTGTAAATGTGTTTGGACAGTTGTGCTCACATTAAAGTTCAAACTCCATCCAAACAGCCACTGCACCCCTCGTGGCTGGAGGCAGGCTTTGGTCCTATATGTTTATTATCATTTAGAAATGGTATAAATGCTCTTTTATTCTTTTTTGTTCTGCCCTACAACACATTCCCCTCCTTCCTCCTGCTTCCTGTTTCCCAGACAGGTCCCCACCTCTTCCTCCCCACAGCCAAAAATAATACAAAAGAGAACACACAAAAGGGTTTTTGAGCCATGAGATTTGATAATGAATGGGTATCATGTACAGGGTAGATACAGAAGTAGTCCCAGAGCAAAATGTTGATTTTGCAAAGTGAAGATGAATTGAACATTTTTGGGTTAGCAATTCAGTGCTATGTGTCCTCTTGTTAATATGTTTTTAGGTCAGAGCAGAAGAGATGACTCACAACCTAGGACTCTTAGGAAATGTACCATGTATTAAGTGTATTGATCACATCTCCAGGTGTGATTTAGTAAGTTAATAGTGAAGAATTGTGCTTATGAGTATGCTGTTGCCTGAGACTGGGCAAGCACAACCCAAATTTGCCTTTGTATCAGCCTCTGAGGAGAAAGTGTTAAGCTATGTCTGGACATTAATGACCCATCTCTGAAGAGTATACTTTTCCATTTTGGTCCTATCCAGAGTAATTAGAAGGAATCCAATTCTGCTGTGCAACCCCAGTGCAATACTTCATAAGGATGATTCTTAATTGAGGATCAAGACCTAAAATATTGCTCTGCTAGTACATTCCACAGCTGTCAGCATTTGCTTTTGCATATCCATTTCCTGTGAGAAGTTTACCATACTCTGAGGCCTTCCTTGAACCTGACCCTTTGATTTCAGTGGGAGCCAGGACTGGCCAGCCAAGGAGTTAATTGTGCCTTCTTGAGCTTTATAATGCTAAATTAAAGCTGCTTGCAAACAGGGCGGCAACAGGTTAAATACACACTAGATGAAGTTTGGAGAAAAGTTTGCAGTGAAGGCCATGGGCCAGCTCACTCAAAGCCATCCAAGGTTGTTACATAAATAAATGATCTTTTCAGAAAGATTTAGAAACACTCATTGCGTATACATAATTTCTCAAATGGTCTTTAAATGGCTACTTGCCGCGTGGGCTCCATGGCAGTGTGCGGGGCATGTGCTGGTGTATAAGCACACGTGGGTTTTATCATATTTTGATACTAGCACAATGGGCTCCCTGTACTTTTCTGTTCTTGATTTGGCTATCCTTAATCCTTTGCTGACACTGATGTTATTTTTTGTTGTTGTGACTGGTTGCAGATATTTTTTCTCTCTGTATTAAACAGTCAAAAAACAACAAAAGCCCTCCAAAGCCCTAGTTCAGTGTTTGCAGATTTCTTTCATCCCACCCCCCCCCGCCTTTTTTCATCTAGATGCCTATCAAATTCAGCACGCTTAGCTGCAGTCCTTTGTTCAGTATCTTAGAACCAGTGCACTGAAATTCTCTGTGCTTAGAGCCCAAATACCACAGGTTTTTTGTGAACAAATCTGGCTTTTCCATTTAACAGAGTATTTGCTAGATAAGGTATATTTCATTATAACTGTGTTTGGGAACAGATCTTGATTTTGACTCCTTGGTTCACAGTTCTTTTCTGTTTGAGACATTTGTTTTGTCATCCATTTCCGATGGTGAAAATTGCTAATTTATGGCAAAATTGGTTTTGATCCTTTGAATGTTAGAGACTGATCTAAGTCTTTGATAACCATGGTTACATCATGCCTCAGAGCAATGGGAAAATGTCTTCTGTTTATATGATGGTAGTGATTCTATCCTTTAAGTAAATATGCAGAATTTGAAAATGTAGCTTTGTTGAATGTGGTTGAGGCTTCTGATTTCAACATCTTTTGTGCTCTGAAGAAAAATGTTGTGGAAAACATCCAGGGAGAAAGCCATCTGGGTCATGGCAGGAGAGTTTTCATTGAGAGTACCGTTGTGCATGAATAACAGCGAATAGGCTGGTTTGGCTAAATAAATTTCCTTAAAGGTCCATTCTTTGGGCTGAGACCAAGGGGGAAGATGGGCACAGACTTTTTTTATGTTGAAGAAATTTGCAATCAGAGGCTTGAGTTTTGGGTTACATAGCTGAGAGGTATCATCCTTGTTCACTGCAAGCTCTGTTGGCTGCCAATGTTTGAGCAGACTAGCCTAATGACTCAGGTGTCCTGTGAAGTTACCACAGGAAAAAAAGTCTTCTCATATCAGATGATCTTTGCTGAGTATGTGTGTCTTCTTTTCACTCTTGGCACAAGCCCATTTGTTGAATGCACAGTTAACTTGATTAGCTTTATGTAACCAGGGATTTAAGAACATGTATGCAGGTACTTACCATGAGATCCTGTTGTTGAATGTCTTACTGCTGTAGCTGAAAAGTGGTTCCAGTGCTTTGTTTTTTTTCTAGTGGACGGTTATAACTTGTGAGACAAGTTATGTTATCTCACCTACACACAACTGACACACAGCTAGGAGTTTTGCCTTAAATCCTTCGCAACAGAAATTGTTTGCTATTGCCTGAAACTTTTTCTTAATATTCATTCAGTTCAGATTGTGGTTTTCTCAAGTGTATTTTGCAAAACTACTTACTTTAATATTAAAATTCTGTTTATTTCATGCTGTCCCGAATGTTAAGCTTCTGATGTGCTGCAGCTTTTTGACAACTAGCAACTGCCCAGTAGAAGTTGCCAAGAGGAAAAGCTGGAGGTTTTGGCAGCTGGGTGGGAACAGATGACAATCTTGGAATAGATGGGCAAGAGTATTGGGTTTTGTTGTTGTTCAGGAAGTAATGAAGGCTATTGGCAGTAAGAAGAAGATCCGTCTTTCAAACCTTGTTTTAGGATTAAGGACAAAAACAGCATGGCATTTCAGGGAAGACTGGTGACTTTTGAGTTTCATTCCTCTTACTTCAGTGCTGCTCCACATCATCCAGTTCAGCATCTGCCTCTGGCACCAGCAATACAAGTGCCAGTGTGTCTCAGAGCTTTCAGTGTTGTGCTGTGAACAAGATACTGACACCAGGCGCTGGACCTGGTGCCACTCTTTGCTCTGAGCCGGAATGAACTGTATTGGCACTAACCTTAGAATTACTGTTTTGGGTTGCCTTTTGTTTGAGGATGTTTTCTCTTCATTTGAAATCCTGAGATTTTCACAGTTATTTAATGTTAAAGATGAGGCATCTTTTTAATGTGCCTGTAAAAAGTAGTGGGGTCATAATAGAGGTTGAAATTTGACCTTCCTTCCCTATTGTACATAGGATTATGTTTTGCTTGTATAAATTTTGCTGCAAAGAATGCTTTGAAGTTTTGTAAACAAAGCTGGTAGATCAGACCTGCTTGTCAACCACATTTGACATTTTTATTCTCTGTCACAGCCTGATCTAAGTATCCAACTTGTTAATTAGGTTTTGGATAACTTCCAAGATTGGTGCTTGATGTCCAATTATATCTGCAGTAAAAAGGCACTTAGAAGTAACTAGCACTTCCAGATAAGAACTTCCCATAATCTGCTAGAGAAACTCAAAATCAAGATTTTATAAAATACTTCAGCATCACTAAAACAGAGGAACCCAGTGAGTGTGTTTATAAGGTTTCTTAAGCCAGGTCTTCCCTGGCTTTCTGTCACCAAATCATTGAAAGTGTGAGAACCTTGTTTTACCCTTGGAAAAACTTCACAGTTGCCACATTGTCCTGTTTGAAGAATTTTGAAGGTCGCACTTTAACTTGGACAGCTAAAAGCACTCTAAAACTTGGGCTGCCTGAGTCAAAAGTGAGTATCTGCAAGTTTGGGATGGATTGAAGAGCCTCAGGTTCATCTCATTTGTTGTAGTTAACTGCAAAACTGTCTTGATTTCTGTGGGCCGAGGCACATGCTGAGTTTATCTTGTGTTGTATTTCATAACGTGAGTATATTCAACACAGGTAAATTAGAGGTTATTCTTTCCTAGCCATCTTTATGCAAGTGTGTGGAGTCTCACAAAGTCATTATTTGTCAGCCATGAATCATCATTTCTTTTAACTGGCTAGAATCAGGAGCAAGGTGCAAAAAGAATGACCCCTGTTAATCAGGGCAGATGGGTCAAAGTAGTAGGTCACTTTTTATGCCTAGCCTGTGAAACCAGCTTGACAGCGAACAGTCTTACCAATCTTTTTGTATTTCTGAAAGAAAACGTCTTCCTTTTCCTATTGCAATTTTTGAAACATTTATTGCTGTGAGACCTACAGGTAGTGGGTAAGAAAGTTTAATTCCTACCAAAATGCCTGCAAAGGATGCCCACGCTTAACTGTTGCTTGTGACGTGTGTTGCATTCTTTAGACAAAGCTCCTCTTCTCTTGCCTGAGTGGTTAAGGAGAAGCTGGATATCCAACAGAACTATGACAAGAACAGCCTGCTTCTGTGTTAGGTATCCTTGGACCATTTTCTTACCAGGCTGGTAGTGGAAGTAGGAGATCTAAGGGGGGTTCACCATCATCTAAGTCCAGCAATTTGGGTTCGTATCTCAGGATAGTAATAAATATCCTGCTGTTTCCACAAAAAAATGGGTCTACTGAGCTGGAGTCTCAGCCTGACTGGTTTGTCCAGGTCAGAGCTCAAGATGAGAGGGTGGGCTTAAATGGCCCAAAAACTGTTTTGCCAGGGAAAGAGTGAGGCGAGTAGGCTAGTTTCAAAACCCTGCCTTGCCACTCTGGTTAATTTGGGCCAGGAGAAACCAAGGTCATGTGAGGTAGTTGGCAGAACCTGGGAAGTACATATGGGAAAAGACACTTTGTTTCTGCCAGCAATTGCCTGCCTTGGCGAAAGCAGAAGCAGGTAGGGTCCTGACAGGGGGTAAAGGGTGGGCTGTGGCCATAACCTCTCTCCAGGTTTTGTCTGCCATGCAGATTAGGTGCAGGGCTTTTCTGGCTCAGTATTGCTTGGCTCTTCCCCCCTATTGACTTGGNTGTTTCTTTGAGTTGTTTTTCTACCCCCCCTCTATGGGGAGATGGGATTGATCCACTGGTTTTGGATTTCAAAGGCAGAAGGCAAGACATGACCAGCTGGTGTCTTGAAATGGCACAGGTGCAATGGCTGCGGGAGGGGGGAGCCAGGAATAATTACAGGTTTCTGAAGCATCAGGCTTTGCCTGAAAAGGGCTCATCGAGAAACTGCTCTTTATGGAAAATTAATGGTGAAGCTGGAAAAAACTGTCAGGCCCACTATTGTTGTCATGGGGTAGTGATGCCTTAAAGGAGCAGCACCTCCTGCTTGCCTCTCCCCTCCATGAGCTTTCTGATCCCACAGCAATTGAAATTTCATGTCCCTGTCATCAGATTTAATGGCCTTGATTCCCTGTCTTTTTTTTTTCTTTCTTTCTTTCTTTTTCCCACCCCCAATTTGTGATTGTGCTTGCTCTTTCCTTTGGAAGATTTTTATTTATTAAGACCCTAAACCAGTCATATCCCACTGGGTTAAGGCTTAAGTGGGCCAGAAAGCCCAAATTACATGATGCAGAGAATTCAGAAGCATTGCCTCTTCTGGCAATGCAGGCTGTTCCTTAAGGACTGTGGGGCACACTGGAAAGCTGTTGCAAAAGTCTTTTGAAAGTCTGTGGAGAGACCAGATCCGCAGCTAAAGCCATCACTCACAATCGAAGAATTGAATTTTAGAAAGGAAATAGAAAGGTTGGTTAAGGCACATAGTAACTGATAAGCGTCCCACCTTGAGGCCTTTCTTAGGATCTCTAGAAGTGTTCTCTGAGGAGTAATTTTTAGAGGTTTCTTAAGAGTATTAGTTAGAATGTCTCTTTCTCCGAGTCCTGTAAAATCACAGTGGTGGTAGCCAGCTAGCTTTTCAGGCAGCAAGAAATGAAAAAAAGCTCTAATAAACTCCATTAAAAGCTCCTGAAACTGCAGCAAATGGTTTTCTATAAACAGTAAAAGTTTATAATGTTGGTTATGGAGAGCGCTGGCAGTGTGGTGGTGTCTGGAAGCTTTATTTGGGCTAGCTCAGGGCATCTCATAATAAGGTACGTTCAAGTAGCGCAGACTTACCCCATCCTTGTGCTGATAACAACTGCTGTGGAGATGCACGAACATGGTTTTATGTGGCAACCTCTTTGATTGGAATGTTACCTACTTTTTGATAAGGCATGTGTGTTCCTTTGTGTGCAAGCCTGGTTTCCTGTGCACAGGAACCCTTGTTTGACCAAACGTGCCAAAACCCCCTCTAAACCTGACAGTAGGTTCCTTTCTACTGTCACATCTTTCATTCTCTCAGGCCTTTTAAAGGAGCTGTGGTGTCACTGGAAGTTTTTTCTCTGTCTTGTATCTTAAAATGCTACGCTTCCAAATTGTGGTGGTTTAAGAACAGACTGGGCCCCAGCCAACTAAACACAGTTAAATTGGGAGTGAAAGTTAATGTTAGTGAAGGGAGAGGAAGCAAGTCTTTGGAGACTTGTTTATATGTGGCCAGGTGATGGGGCCATTAGGATGTTTTGTATGGAAGTGTTTCTTGGCCAGACTATGCTTAAAGTTGGGAAGGACCTAGTGTTCTTGGGACAATGTACAGACTTCTATAAAAATGTTGTGAATACTTCCTGGTTGTCCTGTCTACGTGTCTACCATAATATCTGCTACCATATGTGGATAATCCCACACTCTGTCTAGGAGCAGCATCAAACCAGTGCTAAGTCTTCATGTCTGCCAAGATGGGACCATTTCATGAGAAAGTGCTAGTGTGCGTGATCACTATCTCTGAATTGCTCTGGACCACTTGATTCTCTTTCCCTAGGTGGGAGCTATGCTAATTGTTCTCTAACAATGTTTTTATTCCCTTTCACTCTTGCAGACATGCCTGGAGCTGGAGCGATACCTTCAGACTGAACCACGAAAGATCTCTGAGACCTTTGGTGATGATTTGGACTGTTTCCTTCATGCCTCCTCAGCCCCAGATGCAGACGACAATATTCGACGGCTGGACCCAATTCTTTTACCAGTGGAGACAAGTACATGTGACAAAAACTCCAGCATGGACATTATTCTTTCACGGGACAAGCTGCTCTCTGAGACGTGCCTCAGCCTGCAGTCCACCAGCTCTTCAACAGAAGGGTACACAGCTGTCAATCAGGCCCAGCTCAATGCAGTTACTTCATTAACACCCCCTTCCTCTCCAGAGCTCAGCCGTCACCTTGTAAAAACCTCTCAAACTCTCTCAGCAGTGGATGGCACGGTGACGTTGAAATTAGTGGCCAAGAAAACTTCACTCAGCTCTGTGAAAGTGGGTGTAGCAACAGCAACTGCGGGGACAATAAAAGGCGGGCAAAGTGACAGTGAACAAGGAGGTTCAGGGGTAGAAGCATCCCCAGAAAACAAGAAGAGGGTTCACCGCTGTCAATTTAATGGGTGCCGGAAGGTTTATACAAAGAGCTCTCACTTAAAGGCTCACCAGAGGACTCATACAGGTACTTGTGTAGGATGTTTCTCTCATCTTGTCTTCCTGCCACCTAACCGTAATCATCTCCTTTTATTCTCATTTAGAAAAGAAAAAAAGTCTCATCTGAAGGTCAAAGCTTCTATTTATGAAACAGGGCAGTGGAATATTATGGTAGTCCAGCATGAGTACTTGTGATTCCATAGAACAGAGGAGTTCACTTCTACCATTAACCTGTTTTGGGGTTCATAAGTCTTACAGGGCTTGATGCAGAGTCATTTTAGGATTCCTATGTAATGTAGATATATTGTTCATGCTAAAATGGTGGGCGTGCCAGCTTCAGTTGTCTACACTCAATACCCCAAGAGAATTTTAAAAATTCTAATTTTAGTGAAGTGTTAATTGCTCCAAATAGAAAATAACATAGGTAGGTTTTTGTTGTCTTTTGTGTAGGGAAAATAAAAAAATGTATTTCAGATTTAAGATACACAGTTTATGAATAACGTGTAAGAGAGTGAGTCTGTGTTATGGGTACAGATGTGTGGGTGCCCTTGAGATACCCATGATCTTGAACTTCTCTGGTGATAAAATACAAATGAACAAATGAAAGGATGACATAGAATTTGAATGGAATAGTGTAGGTGGAGAAGGAATAGGATATAGAGAAAGATGTCAGGCTGTTATTTTGGGTAATACTTATTAATGTTGCATATAAGCTCCACTGTGTAAGCTTCTTGAAGCATACCAAATTGGCTTAGGTTTGGCTGTTCATGATCCCAGCTCTCCTGTCATTTGTTCATAGTCCCCAGTAGCGTTTCAGCTGGTACTCAGTGGCAGCAATAGCTGTGCAGTTTGAGTGCGTTGCTGCTTTGTTCTAAGCTTTGCATGTGATGAGAGATGATAAATTCCCATTAGCACCGTCTTATCATGTGATTATTCTTGTTTCCAGAGGGATTGCTGTAATCAGTTTTCTCAATTTTACTGTAAAATGTGTGGTCTCGTAATGATAAATGCACATTTAATTCATGATCTTATCATGTAGGCAGATTCCTAGAAGCAAGGTTGTTCTTGCAAGGTAGAAAATAACATGTTGGACCAGAGCAGTAAATCAAACCAATGTGTAGGTTGTAAAGGGAGCTGCATCCATCAAATACTAAAGCATCTCCGTAAAAGTTACATGGTCTGAAGTATAAATCATGTTAAGACATAAAAGATGTTGGTTTTGATCTTTTTAAATGGGCTTTCTAGTGCTTTTACTAGGAATAGCCACCTTGCCATGAGTGACTTCACTTGTGATGCAGTGATTTGAAAGCCAGTGATAGTAGTGCAGTCATTTTGAAATCCACAGCAGTGTGGTCAGGAGACTCGTCATCATAACAGCACTGCTGTGAGGCTGGTCCTCTGGTGGGGCCATGAACCAGCCAGGGCCTTCTAGGAGGCAGTTGTATTCCTGTGAAAGCACAAAGGCAGAGCATGAGAGAGGTTGATGTGGTGGTCTTGTCTTTTCATATGTGACCCCTGTGTTCCTCCTAAACTGGAAGTGACAAGTCTTACACAACAATTCCAGTAGTTGGTCAGGGATGTGACACAGTTGCCTAGAAATGGTGAACTCAAGGAATTTTTTCTGGTTTAGTCACCCAGTAGGTGGAGATGTGGATGGTAACATCAATAGCATCAACACGTGAAAGCTTTTTTTCTACCATTAATCCATAATGAGAAACATTTTTTACCAGCCCTGTGGTACTTCTGTTGAACAGACTTAGATTTTACATAGTGCCATGGACGTGTCTGTGTGTGTGTGTTTCTGCCCACCCATAGCAGTGCTCAGCATGGTGAAAAGGCAAATCCCCCTTCCCTGGCAGATGGGGAAACCTGTATCAGATGGTGAGACTGCTGCTGCCAGGGTGCAGTGTAGACAGCTCCTACTCACAGCACCTCATCTGGTGGGCTCTGCTGCACCTCTGAACTTGCCAGTTAAACCACCATCAGTTAAACCAGTGGTATAACCATCCCCTAAATCATTTACTAGCTTACAGGTGTGTTCCTGATTCAATCCACCAAGTCCTAAGCAAATAGAATCAGTTGTTAGGAAGGCAAAGAGGGAATATAAACTCCTGTCCATCCTGCCCCGACCACATCCTAGCAGGGCACAGATGTGTAAGAAGCATCATTCCATTTTGCAATGGGGACTGGATGCAGCCTTGTTGTTAGAACAGATCTCTCATGTGGAACCTGGGAACAGGTAGGTACCTGACTCCAATTTTTTTCTGAGGAGAACATTATCTCAGTGCTTTTGAACATTTACATCTTGGGATCAAGCTCAGTGAATCAAGGGGAGGAGTGTGGTAGCCATGATTTGAAAAGTCATGGCAGTCTGGTAAAGTTCCTGCTGACTGGAAAAGGGGAAGCATAACCCCCATTTTCAAAAATGGAAGAAAACAAGACCCAGGGAACTACAGGCCAGTCAGTCTCATCTCTGTGCCTGACAACATCATGGAGCAGGTCCTCCTGAAGGTTTTGCTAAGGCAAGCAGATAATAAAGGGGTGGTTGGTGGCAGACAACACAGCTTCACCAAGGCCTGACCAACTCAGTGGCCTTTTACGATGGGGTCACAGCCTCAGGGGACAAAGGCAGAGCAACAGATATCATCTGTCTAGATATGTGAAAAGCATTCAACATTGTCCCACACAACGTTCTGATCTCTAAACTGGAATGATACAGATTCGGTGGATGGACCATTTGTTGGCTAAGGAACTGGCTGGATGGTTCCACCCAAAGAGTTGTGACCAAAGAATCACACAAGAGTTGTGTTCAGTGTCCAAATGGAGATATGTGACGAGTGGTGTTCCCCAAGGGTCAGTGCTCAGACCAGAGCTGTTTAACATCATTGTCAGGGACATGGACACTGGAATTGAATGCACCCTCAGTAAGTTTGCAAACTGTGTGATGAAGTCAACACTGCAGGAAAGGGCTGCCATCCAGAGGGACCTTGACAAACTCATGCAAACGGAATGAAGTTCAATAAAGGCAAGTGCAAGGCTCCATCTGGGTCAAGGTGATCCCATGCATGAATACAGATTGGGAGGAGAAGAGATGGAGGACAGCCCCAAGGAGAAGGACTTGGGGGAGGGGGTGGACCAGAAGTTTAACTGGAGCCATCAGTGTTATTTGCAGCACAGAAAGCCAACCATGTCCTGGGCTGCAGCAAAAGAAGCATTGGCAGCCGGTCGAGGGAGGTTTTTCTCCCCTTCTCNGGGGTAGGGCTTTTAACACAGCTGCATAGCGAGAGGACAAGGGAAAAGGGTTCCAAACTTGAAGAAGGGAGATTAAGGTTGGACATCACATCCTGTGAGTGTAGTGAAATGCTGGAACAGATTGCCCAAGGAAGCTGTGGCTGCACCATCCCTGGAAGTGTTCAAGGCCAGGTTGGATTGGGCCTTGAGTAACCTGATCTAGTGAAGATGTCCCTGCCTATGTAGGGGGGTTGGAACTAGATGATCTTTAAGGTCTCTTCCAGCCTTACTTAGCCATTCTGTGGTTCTATGATTCTATGATAGGCTTCTGTAACTAGTTTATTTGATTTCAAAGTACAAAGTCATTCAGATTCCCTCATCCTGCCTAAGTGTTCAGTTCCCTTAAAAAACACTGACCATTGGATGCCTTAAGTCACAGTTGGTACAATCAAGACTTTATGTCTCTTGCTGACCTCTGCATCGGGGTTTCCCCATAGGGTTCTTCTGTCTGCAGTAAAATGGGGACAGAGAGGATAACTATGGAAATTTGGGGCTGCATTGTAAATGGTAGGGCTTACTTTCCCTTTCACACCTTCAGGGCTGGGGACAAGAGGCCCTTTTCTCCATCAGTGCTTTGTTTTTTTCATGCCTTGAGCTGAGTGTGCTGTGGGTTGTGAATGCATCTAGCAGTGCCAATGGCTAGTAGCCACTTGGCTTAGTCCGAGGCAGAGCCAAAGGTTCTAAAATGGTTGCAAGATATTTTCCTTTGACTCGTAGTTTGTTAGTATGTCATGCAAGAGCAGTCTGCCAGGGCAGGCTCTGTGCAAAAGGGTGTGAGTGCTCTGACAGACAAAGAGCTCTCAGTGTGGGGTTCATGGGCAGGGAAGCAGATGCCGGCTGGCCACCCAATAGCACGTGCAAAGCCCAGTCGCTGGATCAAAGGGATTTATTGCAGTGCGTGAAAACAAGAGAACTGTGGACCGCAGAGCTGGGGAGTGGAAAGCAGCGGAAGGAGGTTGCATTCCTTTCATTCATATGTAAGGCTGACCAGACAGTCGCTGGCTGGCCTTCCTCACTGCTGTGCAATGAGGCAGGCTGTGCTGGAGGCAATACAGACCAATAGCAGCTTGCTAGATTGGAGACGATCTTCTCTTCAGACTTTACTTTTCTAAGGATCCCAGAGACCCTATATTGCACTTGCTGCATCCCCCACATTACTCTTCTGTATCTCATCTGTAAGATAATCAGGACACCGTTGTAAGGCCTATCAATGGTTGAACTGGTTATGAAACCACCTTCTGGATGACCTTTGGAGAGGGAAAAACAATCATCTGTGTGGGAGAGAAATTAATCTGCAAAGGAAAGGGAAAAACATTGTCTGGATGGAAAAGGAAATGAAAATACTTGAATTCACAGTAAGCTGGGGCATCTAAAGCAAACGGTGTGTGAAGAAGCTAAGATCAGTGGTGGACCTGACTATCAAAAGGCAGCACAGAAGACACTCTAGGGAGTGCAGCTGTACATTTGGAAAGACTATGCTGCCTGTGTGGGGGTGAGGGAAAAACATCTGAAGAAAGAACCACCAGGACTGCCATAGTAATCCAACCCTAGCACATTCTCTCACAGTTACTCATAGGGGAGATGTTGGTGCAAACAATGACATTTTATCTCTTTCAAGACAGAAATTTTTATCCAGCCTTCACACGTACATAGAGATGAAATGCCAATGTAATGGAGAATGGAGAGGAAAGACAAAATAAACGTGACAAAACACATGTATTGTTACTTTGTAAGTTAGAAAATAGGATATTGCTGGTGAGTGTCCTGATGCAAATAAGTCTAAGGGTGAGCTGATTTGTGACCTATGGAAAGACTGATCAGTCGTAGGAGGTCAGATATCTCTGAAGGAGATTACTATCCTCTGACAAAACCATCCTTATCAGCCTTCCTTGCACTAATGTGCAGGGGTAAGTATAACATGGTGTGGGTGCTTTCTGGTCAGAGATAAAGCATAGCATATAAAGTGACCAGGAAATCCTTAAGACTGGCATAGTGATAAAAAAATTACTTGGACAGTTCTGCTAGAGTTTGCATTTTATGAGTATCATAAAGTTTTGGGATCAGATGCAACCAAAGTTCTAGTCTAGAAAAACAGCAGTTGGGCACCTCGGATCTGTATTCAGGTTTCTAAATAAGTGGGAAATAACCTGCATAAATAGATGCTACAAATCTACATGCAATCTTAAGATAGCATTTATTTAAGCTGAGTTTGTTTTACATTGTCAGGACATCTTAATTTAAATTATATAGTTCTTTGATCCAAAGTGCTGGGCAAGAATAACTAAAACAAACAAATCTGCCCTGCAGGAAAACAAATTACTACATTTGCAAGAAAAAAGCAATAGACACTAGTGCTGGCAAGAACATTAATGAGCAGGAAGGTCTTTGAGATGGGGTATAAGAAAACAGAGAAGTGCTTTCCTTAAGTGCTGGAGATAGAACAGGAAGCATCCAGAATTAGGAACTTACTGGAATAGACTAAAGTGAGGACAGTAGGTTGGATGACAAAAAAGATTAATACAAATTAAAGGATTAGTAGAGAAAATAAAGACTCTCTGTGTTGGTGATACCACATGAATGGGAAGCTGCGTTGCTGTATTGTGTTAGTGTGGTAGCAACCGTGAACAGAAAGCCAATTAAGAGGGGGGAAAAAAAAGCAAAGAGCCAAGCACAGCACCAATTCTGCAGGATGCAAGATTTGAAATAATGACTTAGGGAGAAGCATTTGGGAGAACAATAGGTAGCATAGGAGAAATTAAAGGCAAAGCCCAAGGTTTTTTTGTTGTACAGAGACCCATGGCTTCATAGTGAGTCCCCAGCTGTGTATGTAGGTCTGCAGCACAGCAAGAGGACACAGAGGGACACAGGAGATGCTGTAGTTCCCATGGCAGCAGCTGAAGCTGTGTGAATTTGCCAGTGGAAAGGAGAGCAAAGGAGCTGTGAGAAGAGGGATATGTTAGGAAAACCATTCAGGGATGGATTTATTTTGGGGTACAGTTGCATTGCCAAACTAGAAAGATGTGTTTTGTTGTGGGGTTGGGGTTTTTTTTTAATTTTTGGGATAAAAGCATAAGAGTTTTTGAGAACAGATTAAAATAAGCCAAACCTGATCGCAAGTTCTTTCAAATTTTGTGGTTTTGAAGTCTTTTAGTCCTTTGGCAACTTTGAAAGGAAGTGTTATGATTTTACTGTGGAGGGCCAGAGCCTCTCACTTCATTATGAGAGCAAGAGCTTAGGCTGAGGAAACGAGATTTGTGAGCAGGAGGATGAGTTCAGCCAAAAGCAGCCCTTGCCATTTAAAACACCAGTGGTGGTCATCCATTGCTTGGTTGCCAATACCTGAATTCTTAGTCCTGCCTTCTCCATCATTTGCCAAATCAATAGCACAGGACAGTCTGTCTTACTGTTTGGGTTGAAAATACAAATAGGGGTTTTTTTGTTTGCCATGTGAGATATTTGGCACAAGGAAGACCTAGAAAGTGATGTTTGCTGTCTGTTGAGCTGCTGCAGGAGGGAGAGTGCAGGCGTCTCCAAGTGATATGGCTGTCTGCCTCAGTAAGGCATGAAGAAGCCGTATGCAGTTTGTCGTTCAGGGTTTTCTTTACACTCATTCACTCCTGAAGCCCTGTGAGACACCCATCAAGGGGGTGAATAATAGGGATCACAAAGATTTGAAGAAAACCCCTCAACTTGTCTTCTGCTTATTTCCCTTTGTGTTTGTGCTGTCCCACGCTGGATGCAAATGGCAGGTTAATGAGGAGAAACTGCGATTATATTTACATTTGTCTAAAACACTGGCACTTCTGAACTATCTTCAGGTCACCCTAGGCCTGAATCAGGGATATGTGCTCAGAGCTGCTGGTTTAGCCTAAGGTGGTCTTGTTAATTGAGAAGGGTGCTACCTCTCATCCCAAAAGCAGGTGGAGGTTAGGTTCTTCCGAAGAACATTGTAGGCATTTGAGTCTGGGTCACACCTGGGCCTGCAGACAGGAGCCGGGATGGACCTCTGCTAATCCAGAGCCTGCCTTTGATGTACCATGTGGACATGATCCTGCACATCTACAGACCAGCTGCGGCAACTTGTAAACAGGAGGAAATAAAATGCAAACCTTCATGCAAGCTGACCTAAATACACGGAGGCAACTGTGTTTCTTAAAAAGGTGGTGGCTTCTCAGATAAAACCATGGGCAAAAGGGTAGAGGTAGTGACCACTGTATAGCACAGACTAATTGTGGGTACAGAGTCCAGCCCGGCCTGGAATAATGGCTCTGGAATAATGGAATAATGGTGCTAGGAATAATGGCTAAAAACGTATTCTTAAAGATAGCCAGATGATGCAGAGAATGTAGGGTGAGTTTCATGAATAAAATTGTCTCTTTCTGTTCTGCTGCTATTTTGGAGATGGCAAAATTTGTGTCTTTAGAAAAACTCTGTCTAACACCGCTCTTAAAAGCCAGTTGGTTACCACATGTCAGTCAGTGAATGGTAAAATGCTGCAGTAGACTGAGATGAATGAGAGACAAGAATGTCAAGTGAGGGCAGTTTCAAAGACTGGTGCTGCGATTTTGGGTAGGAGAAGACAAAATGCTGTGTGGGACCTACTTTGTCCACAGGTCTCTGATAGTGACCAAAACCTCTGTCTGTCACTGCAGAACCCAAATCTTTCCATTAGTCTGCCTTATACATTATAAGAAGCCTTAATAAAAAATGAAAGCCTTTAATACAGTGCAGGCCAGTTCACAATCTGAGTAGTCCCCATTTGTTGACAGGAAGCAAAATGCTGCATTGAGCAGATATACTCTGGATGGTGTCTGGCCTCAAAACCGAGGACTGAAACCAGGGCTGTGAAGACTGAACAACACAGAAAAAAACATTTGCTGGTGTGCTAGCTAAGCTAATGGATGGGAAGCATGTGTTTCAAGATAAAAGCTGATCCCCTGCTGAGTTCTGAAAGAAAGGTGTCCTCGCTTGGTGGCAGCACGCATTCGGAGGCTTAGTGGGGATTTACTCCTTCCTCGGATATGCCTGGGCTCTTACCACCGACAGAGAGAACTTAATAGATTAGTTGGACAATTTTGCAATGTCATTCAATTTTTTTGATGGTGCTCGTAAGCAATCATCAGTGCATTAGTAGCTTGTATTAGTTCTTGGAAATTAGTGTTATAAAAACTGAGGCATGCACATCTGCATGTACTTTTGTTCAATACGTAGCTGCATGGGGCAGTATTAGGGTTAATTTTGCATAAACTTCCCTTTGGACATCATCTTGTTGATCACCTGTAGCCTTGCAAAGCTTTTCCTTCTTCAGAGTGAAATTTTCCACATTTGAGTTTTTTCCAGTGCGGTTACTGTTTGTTATTTTAGAAGCTGGAGGAAAAATATTTTGTTTTTAGGAGAATGTGGCATGTGTGTTGGGGAGGGGCAGGGAGAAAAGAGCTGTTTTCAGTGTAACAAGTTTAGCTAAAAACTTGGATTGTGTAGTGGAAAACTGTCTTTGAGTAGAACTCTTTTATCTGTGAGTATCTGGGTAAAAATGATCTTGAATGGACTCAGCTATGATATGTTCATTGTTCATTGTATCATTGGTACATGCAATACATTTTAATTACTAAGTTTTTGCAAACCCCATAGAATCACAAACATGATTCTTTTCCTGGGCTTTGTTTGGCTTTGAATGTGGGTTAGGAAATCTGTTTCATACAGAAAACCTCTTTATTGTTTTTACATTTTTTCTTTGAAGAGAATCATCCAGGAATGGAATTTTGTAGCACATTTGTGTCCTTCTTTAGTTCAACTCACTGGTAGCATAAAAGACCTGGTGGTTTCCAGCTAGGTGCTGGTACCTCCCTTGGAGCTAAGAACAGGTAATCATTTGTGCCTTTGCTAAAATCCAGATGAGGAAACTTTCTAGCTGGTAAAATGAATTCTCTTTACTTTCTGCCTTGTGCTCTATGAAACTAGACTGCTTGGTTTACCAGGGTTTGCCCAACAGTGTTGCCAAGAGCTTTTTTCTGAGTCCTGCTCAGAGTGCAGCAGCAAGGAGCTCCTGTGCTGCCTGGCACCTCCAGACCCAGAACAGGATGGAAGCAGGATGGGGAGAAAGCACCAGGAAGGATGAGATCTCCCTCAGAATCATTGTGTGTCTGCCACTGTATACGTATCGCTGCCCTGACACCAGGGCAGCCCTCACTGGGAGAACTTGCCACTGTGAACGTTTTAAGCTCAAACACACAATTTCCCTGCCACTTCCACCCCCAAATCAAATCAGATGTCTGAATGATTGAAAGCATCCTGGGTCGTCTTCTGCTTTTGTTGTTGACAGAATGGGAAATGAGAAGGAATGTTTATAATGTTCCCCTTGTGTTTTATTCCTGTTTTGTCTCTGCTGCTCTGCATCTCTTTTTTTGGTCATCTTTCTCTGATTTTTCAGTGGCAAAAAAGAGAATATGAAGTGACATGTTAAATGGTGAAAAACATCAGCACTGTAATGGTTTGAATAAGCAAAATCCCACATTCATTAGCAAAAAAATATGAAGCAAAATGAAATGTTAGCATTTGGGAAAGGGAATGTCTGTTCCTCTTTCTTTTCTTTTTTTCATTGAATGTAGTCCCTGATGTGTGTGTCTTACATTTTGCCTGGAATATTTGCATTTGTATTTTGTTTGTAATTTCTCAGAAATTCCTGTCCTAAAACACAGTGGTCCAAAGAGCACACACTTGGTGCACTGCTCCAGATCAAGTAAATATGTGCCATGTCCCATAAAGGATTGTCTTCCCTGCTCACCCTCTGGGACAACTTACAGAAAACAAGGGGAAAAAAGCATATTTCAATGTCCTGAAAAAATGTGACCCAGTGAACTGTAGATTTTTTTCCTTTTCATCTGTTCCTTCTGCTGCTGCTACCACCTTGCCTTGCATCTCTGAGCTCACAGTGCTCTGCTGAATCTGAAACTAAAAGCCCTTATTAGAGGAGATTTTTTTTAAAGTTCTTGCTGCTCCTCTGGGGACCAAAGTAATGGCAGCTTGAAGCAGCAGAGAATGTGTAATTAGGGCAAACAGCAATGCCTCTTGTGATGGGGAGAAGCAGGAGGAGAGGAGGGGAAGGGCAACAGCCCGGCATGCTCAGGCTGTTACTAAGAGACCCCAGTACGAAATGCGTGAGATGTGGGTGCTAATGGGGCAGTGCCTGGGTACCAGCCCAACCTGCTGCACAGCTGCTTCTGCCTGCCTGTTGCCAAGCAACTCCAGCCTTTTAATCTTTATTCCCCTCTTTTTTCTCTTTTTCTTTCCTTTCTTTTCCCTTTTTCCTATTTTTTATTCTTCTTTTTTCTTTGTCTTGCTCTTTTTCTTTTTTCTTTTTCCTCTTTTCCTTCTTATTTTCCTTTTCTTTCTTTTCTTCTTTTTCTATTTTCCTTTTATTCTTTCCTTTTTCTTCTTTTCCTAATTGTCTTTAATTTTCTTTCCCCTTGTTACTTACTCTAGTGGCTTAATTGGGTAGTTTTGCAGCCAGTGCTGCTTCCAGGTGCCCGCCTGGGTCTGCTGCTCTGCTGCTGTCCCCAGGGCTGGGGGGGAGGATATGTTGGCAATTAATGGGGCTGAAGCACAGGTTGTGCGCTCAGACTGGTGTGTGCATCTGTCCCCTGCCTTGTTCCCTGCCTGCCAGGAACTTCCTTTGGAGAGAAGCACTGGAGAAAGGGTTTGAAAGGGTGGCAATGTTTTGAAAGGGTTATCACACTCACTAGAGTTTTGCATAGACCCAGGAGATGAAGCCTGGGTATGGTAGGTGGGTATTTGTTACCTACATCCTCTTAGGCAGAGTAAAAAATGGAAAAGCTCTGTTTTCTTGCTGTGGATGTGTGTTGGGAGCTTTTGTGTACAAGACATAATGCTGCAGAAATTAATTTCTGTTTGTATCTTGAATAGCAGCTACATGTTGAAGACTGCTGCTGGCTCAGTGGACGAGCACTGACAAGGCCCATAGGGACAAATCCGGAGCTTTGAAGTTTGTAGAAAGGCTGATTGGACATCAGGTCTGGTTCTTAACCTCTTTTCCCCATCTCTAATAAAGACATGATCAGAACCATCTTTCTATAAGGGCACTGCTGATTCTTTTGGATGAAAGGAGCTGTACATCGTTCATGGAAATGTACCGCTTTTACACTTGATCATTCCTGCCTATCTAAAAATAGGTACCACCTTCTCACATTGTGTATTTCACAATCCTGTCACATTCTTCTTCTGCCCAGTACTGTCTCCTGCCAGCTTTTCTCTTGTGCTTTGTCACCCTTTCAAAAGCTTTTCCATCTTTCCAGCAGGTGGCAAAGCTGCGAATAAAATGCCTTTTTTTTTTAGCTCCTCTTTTGGGTAGAAAGCCTTAAAGCCTTGGTGAGCCACTTAAGCAGTGACCACTGCCCCCCCCCCCCCCGGTGCATTCCTCTGTAATAATAAAAATAATAATTAGGCTTTCTCCTCTCCAACAAGAAATCAATTAGGAGTATATTGAGGAACAAAAGGCTCAGAAAAGTATCTGAAATTGATTTTCGTAATTAGTTTTACTGGCTGATGGGTTGCATGTACATACACTTAGATGTTAGCATTGATCTCCAGAGGACCTGTGTATTAAATAGTCTGTTCTTCCTTTTAGCTAAAGAAATGGACTTATTAATCTTAAAAAGAGGGTGATGCTGTGTGCTGAACCGCAGCTGCTCACTACCTTTTCTGTAACCACCACCACAGAGCAGTTGCCTGAGCTGTGTGGTGGTAACTTGCTGAATCTCATGTGAAAGTGGGAATATTTAACAAGCAGCAGGTCTTGGGCTACTCTTCCTCCATGTCTACTGTTTGACAAAGTGTGTGTGTGCAATGCAGAAGGACAGGCATGGGTGTTAAGGAGACCTGTCTAGTTAGATTTCAGTTTTCAGGAGCCCTTAAAACTGAGTATCCTTCTGCAACATTCCTTCTATTAAACATCACATAGCTCCTGCCACAGGAAGAGAAGAGTAACCAGTAACATTTTCTGTTGTGCCATGTGCTGGGGTTCATCTAATTAGAAGAAATATGGCTCTGCTTCATTGGTATGCTATGTATGTAGATTGTAAAGCTCAAAGGGACCCTTGGAGATGAAGAGTACTGCATAAATATAAAATACAGTTAATGTGATGTTCCACATTAGGCGTCCTGTTGTGCAGACTTCTGTAATAAACTGCAAAGCAAATATGAATGCCTCCCTGGCATATCTCTGCAAGGCTATCTGGGAAACTGCTTCTCACCCCACCAGCTTCTGGCATTTCTCAGTGAATTGTGTCTGCACCCATGACATGCCTACGGGCACCAGCTCCCACAGGATGTCCTGCATGACAGTACTGCTCACTGCAACTGTACTGTTGCATACAAGCCACCAGCCTGGGAACAGCAAGCCCCAAAAGGATTTCTCAGAAAACATGGTGAGGAATGTTATTAAAACACACTCTTAAAAAGCCGGTGGCACTACTTGATTCTTCACACATTTCTTTGCACTGCTTAGGCCCCTAGAGCTTCCTTCTAGGAGAAATCCAGGTGAGAAATCATGCATTTAATTTCTTTTTCAGTTGCAATTTGCAGTTTGTCTGGTTCTCCAGAAACACCAGTCTTAGAGCAAACCTAGCTAAAGCTGCCTTTCAATAGATGTTTTTATATGAAGTTATTAGAACTAATTTAATTTTGAAAATTTTTTCAATCACAGATTTTAAAATGGAAGGAAGTATTTTGTGTTTCCTTCATCCTAAAATTGTAGGTAAATATTTCACAGTGGATTAGAACATATGGTGATTTTTAAGGGAAAGTTTCTGTGTATTTTTAAAGACACTTCTGTGTGCAACTTCGGTGTAATTTTGTAATGTGGTATTAGTGCCCTTAAAGCACAGTACCATAATTGTCTTTCTTGAATGGGCCTCACAATGTGCCTATGGACAGGATTTGGGTTTTGCTCCCTGGATTTCTTTAAGCATTTTGGGTTAAATCAGTCATACTGACCCAAAGAGTCCCATGAGTGTACCACGTTTTACCATGGAGAGGTACCAGCAAAAATGTTGACTGTGACTCTCCTATGAAGTTCATTGCAGGATGAGAGCTTAAATTACTTGTTTTACCAAGTGCACTGTAATCGGCATGTTTGTGGTGTGGTGTTCAAGGTGGGGTGCAGGGGAGAGATTAGGAAATAGACACAGATGAATAATTAGAATATGTTTTTTACTTTTAATTCTGAAAGGATACTGAGTGAAGCTCAGGCCTTAAGTAGCCTGGAGAGCTAAAGCACAGTGGCCTGAAGCAGAGCTGTTCACCTGACCCCTTTATCATCAGAGGAAACTCACTCACCTTCAGTTTAGTCTGATGTGGCTCTCTGATGTGTCACACTCTGCATATCCTTTTGCCTCCCCATTAACCTGAAAAAGAGCTGTAGATGGCTGTTTTGGGCCGGCTTTTGATACCTAAAGTTGCACAAGGTTAAACTTCCTAAGACTGCTGAAAGCTGAAATATGGAGGGAGAAGTGTGGGGACCAGGGCAGTGTCTTTATCACATCACAGAACAAGCCCAGCTTCATCAGTCATGATTTGCTGGGAACCTCATGTTTGCTTACTGTGGTAATGTTGCTCAGATTGTTTTCTTGGATCTTTCATATATTTAAATGATTTTTTTTAATTTCAAGAGAAAACTATATCAGTTATATGCTTATTTTTCTAACTAGAAACCCAGTGTTTAGAGTCTAGCATTTGCCTTAGTCACCAAAGGAGTAGTGACCTGATTTCAGAACTGCCAAAATCTGATAGATTGTTATGACTTGTAAATTCTAACATTGCTGATGCACGTTTCCTGTAAATTTGCAAAAGTCTTTGTCCTCTAAATACCAAATTGGATCAGGCTGAATGAGATAAAGAGAATGGAGGGCCATACTTTAGTGAAGTGAACCCTGGAGGTACTCCTAGAGTAAGAACTAGGTTGTGTAAACAACAGTGGAACAGTCTCTGGGTATCAAAATGTGCTCCAGAAAGGTGAAAAAATTAAAAAGATCTATGGATCACAGGACAAGACCTCAATGAAGAGAGGTTGCTTCATTGAAGTATTTAGTCATGATGGACTGAAACCTGAGAGTATATCTGAAGGGCTAATAGTGTTTCCATGCCACTAACTTTTCTGATGATACGGTCCTTCTAGATCAATAGGTTTCAGCACGTTGTTCTCTGTGCTTACAGGCATGAGCGGGCTGCTTCTTAGTGATCCTGTGCAGGCAGCTGAAGATGTGTCTGTGTGAGTGTTTCCTGGTGATCTGAGGAAGAACCCTTTTGAGCTGAGTCTTCTGGTTGTGTCCTGGAGCCATTGTTTGTCTTGGGATTAGAGGTCCTTCATGTTTTTCTCTGGGTGCTTTTCTTCTGATCCTTGGTTTGGTCTTGTACTGAGGAAATATTAACCTGTTGTTGTCTCACAGGCCCCATTCAATGTGCTTTGCTTCAGCCTGACCGGAGCATGGATGTGGTTTTGGAAAGCTTGTCCCAGGAGGTGCTCAGCCAGTGCCCAGCTGGAACACTTCACCTACACATGGGTTCAGGCCACAGGACCAGGCTGTGGCTAGCAAGAAATAATACCCTTCAAATGCATGTGGTGTGGATGTTGAGCCCTGCACACCCACTGCTCCACTCTGCAGCTCATCTTCAGTGTGCTGTGTGGCTCCCTGGTACACTTGCTCCTCAGGGAAACTAGAATGTAGTCGTTAAGCTTGGAATCACTAGGTAGCCATCTTTACCTCCCAGAGGAAAAAAAAATAGAGCTGAAAACCATTATTCTGGGTCAGTTCTGGAAGATTTTTCCACTAGCAAATGGTTCATAGTTTTTACACTATTGCTTGTTTCAGTAAACTGAATGGCAGGAATGTCTGCATTGCTGGCTGCCTGCCCTCCCAGGTGCTCCTGTAGGTGTGTGAATGCTGAACTGGTATGTAGCACGTTCAGAACTGAAACAGCTGAGAATTTAACAGCTGCTTATCTGGGTGTCTTTGTGTCTTTTGGCTCCTCTGTTCAGTGCATTTGTGTAAATGAGGATGTATGGCTTTGTTTAAGCACAGCACAAATCCTTGTGTTGAATAAAGATGACTTAAGGAGTGGAGCCTCCTTCCTGGGAGTGGCTCACAGGCACGAGTTTTAAGTGTGGTTATTAATTTTGTGGAATTAGAGCCTGAAAAAAAGCCTGTGTGGCACAGCTCTGTGATGTTCCTATTTTTAATTGGATTTTGAAGCTCATAATTAATTTGTTAAAAAGGAGGAGATCCTGGCCATGTAGAAGTGAGTTGGAGTTTTGCCACTGCGTTCAGCAGAGGAAGATCTATACTTTTATTCTTGTTAATCCTGTGCAACAACAGAAGAGCAGCCTGGCACATAAAAAAAATCCTTCCCATTTCTTCTCCCCGACATTGCCAGTAGTGAGGTAGGAGAACCCTCCCCCACATCTCCATTCCCATGCTCCCCACATATGTGCACCTCGGCAAGATGTGCTTTCATTTCATCCTTGGCTAAGGTGAAAGCAGCCCTTAAAGAAACAGTTTGTTCTTAATCTTCATATGCAGACACATACTCCTGCCATCTCATGTTTTTGAGTAGCTGCAGGATGGCAGGAGATTTAACCTCTTTGAGGTCTCTGGGTCAAGGAGTGATCTGACATGGTTTTAAAGGTCACCGTGCTCCTTTGCATTAATCTTGTGCTGTGTGGAGCATAAAGAGCTACTGTGTCACATTTTGTGGAGCACAACTTGGGTTACAGAGGAAAAACATCTGAAAACAAAACTCCACTCAGGGCTGTCCAAGGCCAGACTAGGAACACTTGGGAGAGGAGCCCCTACAGCAAGTAATCCAGATACGTGGCATCCCATGGGTTTACCAGTAATCATGCCTGGCATTTCTGTCTCTCTTAACCTATATATAGCTCTGTACATTTTCAGAGCTTTTGGCAAATGTTAATAGACCAAACCTGGTTTCAGTCCTAATAGCCCTTGTTTCCAGAAAGCCCATGATGTTTTTCCTTCACCCTTCTGCTCCCTAAGCAATTGTATCCTTCAGACTGGATGTATCTGCCAGGTTGTCTTCTGCCTTTGCGTCGCAGTGGGTATAGCAAACGTGTGCTGTAAGGCAGTTTGTCTGCCTTGCTGTCTCCACCCTAAGGTAGGCACTAGAGAGCGTCAAAGAACCGAGAAAACACAATTATCATTGAGACTTGTTTAGTGACAGCTTTTAAAAGTGATGCATGAGCTGTTCAGACAAAACTGGTGCACTGTCGTAGATGTGACCATGGCTGAGGAAATCCCTTTTCTCAGAGAAGGGGAGTGCAGATGCACCATGGCAGGTAGGATGTTAGGGTCTGGAGAGGGGAGAGTGCTGAAACTTGCAGCTCTAGTGTCTGGGGGTTAGTGCCGGTGACAGTATTTGAATTACAGTTGAGTAACCAGCCTGGAATCAAGACATCAGCACTTGGCTCACTAACAAGGAGTTACTTGCTTTTTTTTTTCCCCTAAAGAAATCCTTTTAAAAGAACAAAAAGCAAGTCTGCAGACATGACCAAGTAGGCATGATCTAAGTGGGGTGGTGTTAGTGTTGGCATAGTCCATTGTCCTGTTGGGCATTTTCCTCTGGTGGACTGCAGCGCTCAACAGAGACATCCATGCTGGCCTGTCTGCATTTGGGGACTGAGGAACAAATGGATATTTTGGTGATCTTTGCTGGCTGGTGCCACCTCTTCATTGCTTCGCCTCAGTGAATCCATTAATTGAGCTACTGAGCCAAAGAAACTTTTCAGAGGCCAGTAAAATGGCTCAACATCTCATCCCACTCTACTGTTCTCCCTGGGGTGGATGACCACTGTTAGTAGAGCTGCCTGTGCAGTAAGACCACAGGAACTTACTCACCAGAGAGCTTTTTTTCCCGTTGTGTATTTTGATGCAAGTTTCTTGGCAGTTTCACTTTTCTTGCTCTTTTGGCCTCTGCGGTTTGTCGTCTAGGAACACACAGGTCTCCCATAATCAGATCTCACTCCTTTACTTGCTGAACAGGCATGCAAAATACAGAAAACTACATCTCTGCACTGGGAAATGTGTCTGCTGTGACCAAGTGATTGTTTCAGATGACTAGCGTAGACAGGTCATGCAAACTACAACTTAAATTTGGTCAGTGGTGGGTTTTTTAAGATCACCTTTGCAATTTAAAGAGCAAATTATTATGTAATAACCCCTTCTCTGATTACAATTCCCAGCTTTGAACCTTGGTAGTGGAAGTCTACGTTTTATCTCAACTCCTTCCTCTTCTAACGTATCCATACGGTGCTGAATGTGTGTGGAACAGCAACATGGAGTTTATATAGGGATATGTGCTCTGGAGCATTTGTTCTGGGGGGAGATGATGAATTTGTATGGACACAAACATGTGTGCACTGAATAAGAAAAGGGGAGGAATGAGACCTTAGAATTCTTCATCAGGAGGTGTTAATGACTTCATGGATGTTGCACCATGGCAGACTTTGATAGGCAGAGACTGTTTGCACTAGAAGATGGGTAGATGTGAATACAGGTAGCCAGAATCACTCCTGTTTTATCACTGTACTGTTTCACTGCCTTCAGTGGTACAGTTAATGCTTTGGGGCAGAAAAAAGCTAATAAAGGTTGTCATGTCCTAATCAATCAGAGAAAGAAACGGGAGTGACTTGGGTTCATGTATTTTCATGGGCTAAATTAAGGAGCCTTACACCAGAGGTTCACACAAAAATTTACTAAAGTTAATTTACTTTGTACTCAAAGACTACAGAAAAGGAAAAAAAGAAAGAAAGCAGAGTTTCCGATCACCACCCCAAGTTCCACTGGTATCTAGCTTGGTCTGTTTTTCCCCTGGCTCCACCGATCCTTGGTGTCTGTCTCCTTGGTGTAATTTGCTTTCTATTTTTCCTCAGCGTAGTTAACCCTCAGTGTCTTTGGCTCTGTGGTGGGTGTGGGTGTTTGAATCTCTATTTTACCTAATGTTTCATGGGCTGTTTCTTCACCCCTGCCATAGCATGAGGGAAGGTGGCAGCTAGTGGGCAACTAGGTGTGGGCATGTGTGAGTGTTAGACATCATGGGAAGCTCTGTATCTTAATCTTTTTGGCATGTTATGCAGAAAAACTTATTTTTCTTGGTAGACTTAAACAAAACCAGTGGTGAGGCACAGCTGTCCATCCTCTAGTGCACCCCTGTGAAGGCGTATCTTGTTCTACTCCCACTGCAAAGTACATATATCTGCCAGCTGCAGGGGGGCTAGGCCTCTGAAGCTGCTCTGCTGCTCCCTGCTACTGCTCTGCTACTCCCCCGCTTCTCTCCCTACTTACAGTGTTTGAGACATTAACCTGTTTTTGGTTGGAGTCTGACAAAGGTGTAGTACCAAAGCCTGAAGGATAAGCTGATTTAAAGAAAAAAAAA
The DNA here is from genome assembly GCA_013397515.1 of Upupa epops. Taxonomy (NCBI): domain Eukaryota; kingdom Metazoa; phylum Chordata; class Aves; order Bucerotiformes; family Upupidae; genus Upupa; species Upupa epops. Next base: position 48,028 of record VZRI01002040.1, read on the forward strand.
TTATCCTCTCTTCCTCACTGTACTGACAGATAATTTGTTGAACCAGTGAGCAGGTTTTGTTGTCAGAAGCAAACAAAGAAGTTGCAATCCTAGGGGGCAGTGCGTGTGAAAGCTTGGGGGGAACCATGTGAGTCTGGCCAAACAAAGGTTAAATGGCATCTGGGGAACAGAATGTGTTGAAGTGATGGTCACCAGGGTGTGGTGCCCACCTGCAGAGTGTTGGGGTGTTAGTACAAACATCCGCTGGTACCCCAGTGTATGTTCTGGCTAGGGCAGAGTGAGCCAAAAAACTTGACAGTCAGGCTCAGGATGTGTTCTGAGATCCTCCTTGGAGAGGAATTGAGTGGTTTTGTTTGAAAGGGGAAACAACTTTGTGCAAGAATTTTAGCAACAAAACATCTGTCCTGGATCCATCCTCAGTACCATGCATCATGCCTAAATTGCTTCCATCCCACACTTGCCATGAGTTACATGATGGGCTAATCTGTCCAAGCAGGACAGGGGTGAGGTGGGAAGATATGGGGCTTGCAAGTCACCTGCTCAGTAATCCTGCTGCCACACTGACTGTTCTCTCCTCCCCTTTGCAGGTGAGAAGCCTTACAAGTGCTCATGGGAAGGGTGCGAGTGGCGTTTTGCACGGAGTGACGAGCTTACGAGGCATTACAGAAAGCACACGGGTGCAAAGCCCTTTAAATGCAACCATTGCGACAGGTAATGCAGCCTCCTCACACGGTGTTCAAACATGGGAAATTCATGAGTGGCAGAGAGCCACCAGCTTCCTGAGACAGGAGACCTGGCTCCCAGCCAAGGGGCTTTTCTGGCCTCTTGTCCCACTGCCTTGATTCCTGAGCCAGGGAGGTTCCTTGGGAGTCCCTGTCCTCTCTACCTGTATGGCCAGGTGGGTTGGCCGATGAGTAATTCCTAAGTAGCCTAAGGTGTTTTCATCCCATAATGTGGAGAAAGATGTGAGACCTGGTGTAGGTCTGAAACCTGCTGATGCCTGTTGTGGGCATCAGCAGATTCAGTCCATAGGGCAGTTCTTGTTAACACTCTTCAAGCAGAGAAAATATCTGGAAGGTCCTAGACCACTTCAGTGATAGATGTCTCTGCAAAGCATCTCCACACCTTCCTGTCCTCTGATCCTATGAGACTGGTGCCCTCACAAAGGGAGAGCTTCCTCCGCTCGCTTTCAACCACAGAGCTAACTGTGTTTGTTAAGAGCCAATGAACCTCACAAATACACATGCATATAATAGGGGGAGCATTTGTGTTTGTGGCTGTTGTGCCACGAGTGCCCCAAAGCTATAGAAAATCTCTAGGAAAAAGGCATTTAATTTCTTTATGGTAATTGTCTTCTCTTGCCACCATGTCCAGGGCTCCATGCTTCCCCACAAGAAACAAGAGAGAGTAAATAACTGAAAGTAGAGGTCATAATTTTCAGAAGCATGGGTGTGATTTAGGTATGTCTTATGATTCGTGTTCATGGGTTGTTTTGTGTAGGATCAGTGATCTCTGCACATAGTGATTTTTTTCCCCTACAGTTTTAAACTTCACCCTCAACATCTGTTTGATGTAGGCAATGCTCTGCATCTTTGCATTGTGTGGACCCAGATTTAAAAGCCTGACTGTTGTCCAGAGACAGGGTTCGTGAAAAGCTTGCCATGCAACAGTGCCTCTCTGGGCACTCAGAACTGAGGGTCTGTTTTGGCTGGTGGGCTGAACACCCAGCAGCTCCCAGTACAAGCCATGCTTGCTGCCATGCGTTGCAGAATCCTTTTTTGCAGTCCTCACCACTGTAGGTGATGAATGATCAGCTCATCTGAAAAATCTGGTCATTCTTAGTTAGTGCTGAGTGTTTTTAAAAGCTGGGTTCTTTGAATTTAGAAACAAAACCAAAAGAAAACCCTCCTCCTCAGCCCCAATCCAAATTGATAAGAAATTATGGTGGAGCAAAAGCAATTACCCTCGTAATGACTCTTGACAGCACTGACAGGATTGAACAATGAGCACTTCTCCCCCTTGAACCCCCCCAGTATGGAGATTGGCAGTGCCCTGAGTGAAACCTGGATCCACTATTGAGTAATCAAATAATGTGCTTGCATCTGAACATGTTATCCAGCTAATCCTATTTATATATATTTTTAAAAGAGGCTTAAGAAAATTACCCATCTTTTTAATGCAGCACTAAGGTTCTCTGCTCTGATAAGGAAATGCTTTGTAATACAATAAAGGCTCTAGGAAGCCTCTGGGTACACCAGACCAGCAGAGAACATACATGGAGAGAGGATGTGTGGGATATAAACAAGGGACCTCATCCTTTTATGTGAAGGAAATTCGATCATTTTCACATCCTGCCTTTCCAAGAGCTTCATCTCCTTAAGTGCTCTTCTACCCTTGTCTTCCCTCTTCCCAACCCCCTTCCCCCACAGAGAGCTTCCTCTTGGATTATCCAATGTTTTATCCCTGGATTATCTTTTGTTTGCTCAGAATGAGGGACAGGATAAACCAAGAATGGATCTCTTCAATTCTGCTTCTGTCTAAGCACCTCTGTGAAGGAGAATAGTTTTATGTTCTGTTTTGAATGTAAGGCATTGCCTTTCTCTTTTCTTTCCTCTGAAGAACAAACTAACCATCGCAGCCCCACAATCACACACATCCACACAAAGCCACAGGGTTTCTGTACTAGGGCAGACAGTATTTTTAGCAGAGGTCTAAAGAAATACAGCCACTATTCCCAACTCCTCGGTCTCTTTCAGCCCTTTATAAAGCATTCATTCTTTTCCCTCAACATGTTATCCCTTCCTATCTAGGTTTTTTCTTCAGCAGCCAATTAAAGAGAGATTCCTGCAATCACCTAATCCATGTTCTGGTCTTCAACTGAATCTGTAGATGAAGGAAAATTTTATTAGTAAATTAAGAGTGCTGGGGTTTGTGCAATGTTAAACTCCAGGTACATACCACCTGTGTGTGGTGGTAGGAACTGTTTGTATTTACTCTCCCAGTCAGTTGTTGCAGGCTCATAGAGTGACAGTGCCTGCTCATCTCTTGGCCCATTCTGCCATCCCACTATGTTTTTCATCCCACTTTTCTCATCCACAGATCTCTTTACTAGCACCTATTACTGATATCACCTCAAGCAAGCACCGAAACACATGCGCAAATCTGTCCTGAGCTGCTGAGGCAGACTTTTAATGGTAAAGACACTATCTCCTGCATCAGGGGGTCCCAGCTGGAGAACAGTTTCTCTGTATTTGGACTGCTACTCTTTATTGTCTCCATCATTATTGATAGGAGTTGTGGTTGGTCACTCCCTCAGACATTCTGGCTTGCTAAACTTTAAGGGGCCTTTTGGGGCTCTTTTAGCAAGACTGATACAGCACAAGGCATACACTTGTTATCATTCAGAGGTGAAGGCCGTATCTTGGCGATCAGAGCATGAAAGTGAAGAGTCACATATCAAACACTAGGAATGTTGTGCACACGGTTAGGCTGATACTCCCTTTCCAGGCTGTTCTCAGATTTCTTTGTGTCTCTGAGTTTCTGGCTGATAGAATGCATCAAAGGGATATTAATGTCCTCTGTGTACAGGTCAATTTTAAAACAAAAGAGTTAAGAAGATGAGATTCTCTTTTCCTGCTGTCCCAGCCCTATCCCAGCACCATGCAGCCCACAGATCATATTGTTAGTTATAGCTGGCAAACAACTGCTGGTTTGAGCAGCACCATATGAACTACAAATGGTGTGTGATTTGGTGGCAGTAGGGAAGAAAGAAGAAGTGGTGTGGAACTCAATGTACAAATACCTAGTGCTGTCCAGACACCAGGAATATGCAGGTTATTGGCATTCCCCTGGAATTCTGCTCTTTAGAAACACAAGCTAGGGTTATGTTCCTCACACAGTGCAAGAAGGGAATGATGGTGTGGTGGCACTCACTCATTCTGCATAAGTATGTGCTGAGGAGACACAAGATTAGTGCTAAACTATTGGGATATATATTCCTCTGTGTGAGTGTACGTGTAAATATATGCTTTTTGACAGCAAGCTAAGGGCACACTGAATGAAGTAGACATATCTCACAGTGGAGAATCCGCAGCAGGCAAGAAAGATGTCTGAGCAATGTATTCTCATAGTAGTGCTTACCTTCCCTCTTTCTCATGCAGGGACAGTGCAGTTTTGAGCAGCACTGTGTTGCTAAGGAGATAAAGCATGAAGGGAAGAAAGGGAACAGTAGTGTTTGAGAGCAGGGAATTCATGTATCACACATCACTGTTTGACTTTAATAATGAAGATATCATTGTAGCATAAAGAGTCATTTTTAGGAAGATCAGGACTAGGGGAGAAATGTTTGGGAAGACTCTGATGGTCCCACAATACAATGTATCACAGTGTCACAGTAATGATGAGGCTGGAAAAGTCCTTAAAGATAATCTAGTCCAACCTAAAACTAACCAAGTAAACCTAACACCTGACATCTAGATCACACCATTCAGCACTTCATCCAGCCTAACCTTGAACACCTCCAGAGACAGCGGCTCAACCACCTCTGTGGGCAGCCTGTTCCAAAATCGGATCACTATTTAAGTGAAAAACCTTTTCCTAATGTCAAGTCTAAACCTCCCCCGTTGGAGCTTAAGACTGTGACCCCTTGCCCTGTCTCCAGTGTCCAGGGAGAAAAGACCGACCACCACCTGACTGTAACCACCTTTTAGGTAGTTATAGACAGTGATAAGGTCACCCCCGAGCCTCCTCTTTTCCAGGCTAAACAGACCCAGCTCCATCAGCCTCTCCTCATAGGGCTTACCTTCCAGGAGGCCCTTTACCAATCTAGTTACTCTTCTCTGGACTTGTTCCAGCACCTCGACATCCTAAACTGAGGGGCCCAGAATTGAACACAATACTACAGGTGCGGTCTAACCAGTGCTGAATACAGGAGGAGGATAACCTCCCTCTCCCTGCTGGCCACACCATTCCTGATACAGGCCAGGATGCCATTAGCCCTCTTGGCTGCCTGGGCACATTGCTGACTCAGGCTAAGTTTACTGTCCACTAGTACCCCCAAGTCTCTTTCTACCTGGGTACTCTCCAAGAGCTCCATTCCCAGCCTATAGTTCTGCCTGGGGTTGTTATAACCAAAATGCAGCACCCGACACTTAGACTTGTTAAAACTCATCCTATTAGAGTCTGCCCATCTCTCCAGTCTGTCCAAGTCCCTCTGCAGGGCCCTCCTACTCTCCAGCAGATCAATAGGGTCTGTCAAGGGGATCGTCTGGGCAAATGCATCCTTCATAGCGGCTGTTTTAGCCCTCAATCGTTTAACCCTGACCATTGCTAACAAGGGAAAGGATAGTAGGTAGATTGGAAGCAAGAAGGAAACTCCACCTAACAAAACAAAACGCTGTGTGTAACCCTGCCTACTCAACTACCGTGCAAACTGCCTCTCTACAGCCAGTTACGATCCTGTTTGCCTACTCCTGTTCGCCGTGCTCCAGGTTGCCGTACTCCCTAGAAGCTCCTAGCCTTAACTACTGGAAGCCAAGCCCTGCCGAGACTCCTCCTTCTGGCAGCTCCGAAGGCAGGCTGGGAAATGAAGTCACGTTGCTCCGGCTCAGTTTAAAAACTGGAAGAGGTATAGCGCCAGAAGTGTGGAGCACAGTCTTGCCCCACGAGTAGGACAAGGTGCTGCCTGTGAAGAAAGGAGTTTCCTGTCTCAGTTTGTCCTGTGGAGTGTGTTCCACTGCTGCCTGTAGTCCAAGAAATCAAAAAACCTGTGTCCACTGATCAATGGCTTTGTTTTCATGGTGTGATTTAGCTGCAGTATTTTGTAGGAATTGTTTTGCTGTTGAAAAGTAAGATCCACATCCACCAGCCTTACTAAGAGACAGAATTAACCAAATTAGTCAGCAGGAGAATGTGAAAAATTAGTCTTATACCATTTTATTAGCTATAAACTAGCAAATATGGTACTATTTTATTAGCTATAAAAATTCTCTAGGGCTGAAAAATGCACTACATGCTAGTACTGTGTTTCCTTATATGAAAGAATGTATTGAATCTATATTTTGAACGGATCTTGCCGTGCTGTGACTCAGCATACTTTCTCCTGGTCTGCATCTATAATAGAGACAATCAGAGAGGAAAAGCTGTGCTTGGGTGGTGGTCTTATGTCTAGTCTTAGACTGAAGTGCCAGCTGGTGCATGTCTTTTTGGCAGCCACTCAAGCTGTTGTTTTGTTTTGGCGGCCCTTGTAGCCAGAGCATGCTGCTTTCTCAGTTTAGACTGACGGGAGAGATGTTGGTCCAAGGGTGTATTTTGGCACCCTAGAGCTAGAAATTTCTAGCTGTGTGGAGTGCACTGTGTTGAAAGCCAAGTGTCCATTGTCAGATTTGTGTCTGTCTTACTGTGCTCCATGTAGGTGCCTGGAGGAATGTGGCCTTCATCCTATTTTGAATTTTAATTTTTGCCACTCTGAAGATATCTTGTAATCTGCCAGAAATCAGTAGAGAGTAGCTGACTTGAGCAGAGCTATGTCTATCCACATAAGGCGAGTATCCAGCTTTTCTTGCAAAAATTGCCTTCATACAAGCTTTCTTTGTCTTAAAAAGGCACCTCTTGAACACTTATCTCTGCAGGTAGTGCAATGGACTGCCCATGTGGGGGAGCAGGACTATCAGGACAGTAAAAAAACCTGTAACTTTAAAATCTCTTAATTTTTCTAGTTCTCTTTCTCAGTCATTCTTTGCTTAGAGTGTTTATCCTGAGGGTGTTTACTTTTATCTTGAGTATTCTTTTTCAATCTTTAGGTTTTTGGCTTTTTTTACAAAGTAGTTCAGTTCTTTCTCTTGCCTTCTTTCTGAAAACTAGTTGATACTTGACTACTGCTTTTAGGAAATACTTTCAGTGCCCATGTATGATCTATTTCAATACTCTTCAGGCCAGTATTAGTGACTCTTTCATACTCTTGAGTCTGTGGCAGTGAAAAGATATTCCAGAAAAGTTAGTTGTGGAAGTCGCTTTCCATGGTCCCCTTGGACCCTACAAATACAGTTTACTCAAAAGCCACAGATATCTGGGGTTTTGTGTGATAGATGTTTTTTGCTATTAGCAAAAATAAACAAGCCAGTGTCTTGTGGCTTAGGATGGAAAGAAGGTAAGCCAAGACTTGCAGGGAACTTGGAAATCTCCTGGTTTTAGTGCTTATCTTGGAGTATCTAGTAGAAGTTTAATTTCTGAGAGTGGCCAAGTCCTGCTGCTCTGACAGTCAGGTGCTGTTTCAGGGTTTTGGGGGAGGCAGACAGAACCACTGCCTGCTTGTGCTGAGGTTTGCTCTGTGGTGTCATGAGCATCTTTAATAACACTTTGTCAGTGGGTGAAATGGGGTGGTGCTTTCAATCTAATTTATAATGCTTATGAAGTACAAAAATATTCTTTCTTACTGGTAGTCTTGATAAAATAAGCTACATATTGAATGATGGAAGAAAAGCATTTGTTCTCCTGGGAACAATAAGTTCCCCTGATCACTCAAACAGTATCTCAGTGTTGGTGAAGTGCCTGAATTTGGGCTGCTGTTCTGCTGCTGCTAGTGCCCTGCAGCATGTCTGCTACAAGACAGCTATTTTAGAATAGTAATTCCTGATTAACTCTTTGTGGGGTTGCTCTTCCCCTGGAGTAAAAGTGTTTTATTCTGTGTATCTTAACCCACTTCCCAAGGGATTTGAGTAATTTCAGAAGAAGGTATTCATAAATCTTTGTAGAGGGAGGTAAGAATAAATGCCTTATTTCAAATTAATACCCCACCTTATTCTCAATTAACTGCATGTTTAGACCAGCCATAAAACTCATGTAATTCTCTAGGGTTGTTGCTCTAATTCCATCTCATCAGCATCCATCTATATGTTCTGAATGTCAGAACATTACGTTTTCTTGTGAGATGAGAAAAAATAACTGGGAATGAGGAAGTTGAGAGCAGAAGCCTTGGTAATTTTTTTATGGTTTTACCACACTTGAGTGATTTACCATTTACTTGCCTCCTCTGTCCCTCAGTTTCTACTCTTACAAAATAAACATAATTGCTTATCTTTTCGCAACATCTTTCAGTGAGATAGCATTCATCAACATCCACAAATTACCACACAGATTCCCAAGAGAGGGAAAGGCGGAGATACACAATCTGATGGATTGTCAGTCTCTAAACTCTGAACCAGCTTTCCTTCCAGGTTGGAGTTAAAATAAGAATCCTGCTTTCAAACTTGACATTATACTTTGGTGCTTTCTGGGCACTTGAGAAAGCTGGTGTTGCTGAGTACTTGAGCAAAACTCAACTGGTTTGTTCTTATATTTGTGTATATACACAAAATATTTGCTTTTATACTACATGTGTATAGAGGTTAATCACACAGGGTTTGGTGCCCATCCATGAATAATGTAAGGATTATTTGTGAACTTCAATATATAATTCCTCTCATAAATTAGGAGAAAGGAGCAGGAACCATATTTTCCCAGATGCTGTATTTATTTCATTTCCCACTTGCTTTATTTTGCAGGTGTTTTTCCAGGTCTGATCACCTTGCCCTCCACATGAAGAGACACATCTAAAAATCAGTCAGCTCGGCATGGATTTCATCTGAGCTAAGTGTTGTGAGATGAAAGTGGACTCAATTGCAGTGTGCTACCTTGTAGGAGAAGAGAACTTGATCACGTGTAATCCTCTGTACAGAGACCACATGCTCACACAGTCATGCACCCAATTATACTTCAACACGTACATTGGTTCTTTATGCCTTGCCCCAGCTGGATGGGTGAAGATGCAGGCGAGGAAATGGTATGGAGGTGAAGTCAATGAGAAGGAACAATTGCTTACAGTACTTCGTCCATCTTGGATTTATTTCCTGGTTTTTTACCAACGGAAATCAAAGAAAATGGAGGAGGCTTCCCTGCAAGTGGACGGCAGTAGGAGGGGCTTATTTAACTTGCTTCTCAGTGCAACTCAGTAGGAGAATACGTCGTCTTGAAGTTGCAGATCTGTAGCACTAACTTTCTTTTTAAATAGATGGGGGGAAAACAATGACCTAGAAAACCAAATACCGGTTTGGTAGCCTAATTTAACCTCTTGGTTCATTTGTTCTTTGTCTGAGAATTCCTAATGTTCAGTGCGTCAGACTTCTCACAGATGCTTTGACCTGTATTGATTTTGGTTCTTCTTCCTAGAACTGAGCTGTTGAAATCCTTTTAAGTCAATACCAGTGGCCTTAAAGGCAGTAGACTGTGGAGTGACACTTGTGACACAAATACCCTCTTTTTGGCTTGAGTTTATGTGGACTTCACGAAGGACTGTATTTTTGTTGTTTGTTTTTATTTTAATTTTTGTTTTGGCTATTGCACAACTTATGCACTAGGGACTCTGGAAGCTGCTGCCATGATGGCAAAGTGGCCACAGGATAAACCCATGAGAAACAGCACCTAATATATCTGTAGGCCTCACCTTATTGCCATAGCTAGGACTTCTTTTTCTTTGTTGAGCAAAAAAAACTTTAAAAGCTTATTCAGAAGCTTAAACATTTTTTCTCTTTTCTCCACGATCAAGTGATCTTCAGAACTTCTTGTCTTCACCTGGATATCGGTCTGGGACTGGCCACACAGGCATGACTACAGGATTCCTTCCATACCATGCAAGCACGTTAGCTACAACCCACAGTGATTTAATGATGAATTATGTTGCTTTTTCTTGCTGTTCTCTTCTATTAACCAATTTAAAACATTAGACTTTTGTTTGTGTAAAGAGCACCCACAGACATTTTAATTTAAAGCTAATGTTTGTTGAGCATCTTACACACAAAAAATACCCAAGCCAAAAATCCTGCTCCAGTGTGTGAGTGGGAAATCGAGAACCTCTTCCAAGTACAATGGCTTCATTCAGCATCAGCCTTTCAAAGAAATTATCAAAATCCTTCTGTTCCATTCATCAAGTTGATGCTGTAGCCCTCTCCTATGTGAAAAAACGTATCAGTGTGAATGGTGAAGGAAGGGCTGGATTTTACATACAGCAGTAAGGCTTTTCCAAATGATTGGTCTAAGGTGTTACTAACCTAGAGGTCGATTTTGGCCTACTATGTGAACCGTCAAGGAGAAATGGAGGTCTCATGCTCACCCTTCAGTCTTATTGATTATTTGATTTTGTTGGCTCAAAGTGGATTAAAGCCTTCATTACAAAAGAAAAAACCTGTCCTATCATAACTTGCATTCGAAGCTATTTGGCACTGGCCCTGACTCCAAAGACTGCACTTAGGACCATAAAAATGGCCTATGCAAGCAGGCAGGTGGTCATTAGGTTGTATATTTTGTATATTCTGGGACCATCCCTACAAGATGTGTCTAGAAATTCAACACAAATGGCGTGTGGTCCACAAATGGTTGCTGCTCTTTTATACTGTATTAGCCAACTGCCCTTCTTTGACTGTTTTGACTCTTTGACTGTTAAATATATCCCTTAATTTATGTTTTGGGAGGTAAGACTGTACTCTTAGGGGAAAAAAAGAACAAAAAAGAAGCACGATACATGTTTAAGAGCCGTCATCGGGATCCTTGGCACTAGAATTCTCTGCGTTTTACAACCGTTGGTTCCAGTGAGATACTGAATTGACTCAAAAGATGCTGTTTTTCCTCACAGTTTTCACAAAGCACTGTGACTGTCAACTGAACACTTCGGGGACAGAGGGGAAGTACAATGTCTGGCCCATATGGCATGAAATATGGACCAAAATCTGACCATCTTTTAGGGACAATGATGTAACATTTATGATAAGAGCATGAGAGAGAGCAAGAGAGTGAGTGAAAGAAAGAAAAGAAAGACAGAGAGAGAGAACAAAAATTGAGTTTATTCCAAAGATTTAAAACTAACTGTACCTACATGTGTATATATATATGCTTATATATATGTATACATTTAAAAAATGCCGAGCACTGCTTGCTGACAATCTCGTATTTCTCTACTTCTGGATTTGCATACTTTTTATGGCCATTCCATCCAGCTGTTCCACTGGGACTGCAGGCCCTAGAATCCAATTTGTGTTGGAATATATAGAGCGTCCTGCCAGATGTCTAATGGGAACTGAAACCTCAGCTCTGTGAAAGTGTAGAGCATCCAGCCGGTGCATTAGATTACAAAAAGGGTAAGAAAAGCCTAGGATTTCATTACTGTAGCGTCCTAAAGTGTGTGCTCTCAACCCCACCAAAATGATACTTTGGCTGTGGACCCGCATAAATATCCTCCTTTGACCTCTGAACATATTTGCCTTTTGATAATGCTATCAGTAGTCTACAAAACTTAATTTGTAACTGACAGTCTAAGTACTAGATTTCCATTTAAAGTGGGAAAAAAAATCAAGCGAGGCTGTTTATTTGTTTCTAGTTGTCATTTATGGTCTTGTTCACATCTTACTTAAGTATGGCAGAACAAGGGTCCCATGGAAAAGAATCAGGCCTCAAACGTCTGACTGTTTTGGCCTAGAGGCAAGCTTACATCTATATCATAGATCCAAATAGCCTAAAAAACAGACAACAGGGGGATAAGCAGCTTAGCCAGATTTCAGATTTCTCAGGCTCTTTTTGTAGCAGCTCTTGAACTCTGAAGCCAAATTTTGAGCCTTGGGACCATCTCTTATGTCTGTAAAGGGAGGTGTTTTTCACCTGTATACATGGTGTACTCAGTCAATCTTTGGATGTAAGTTTTTGGGTGCTCATATGCAAGTGTCTTAGTGATTACTAAAATTTTGAACCACAGCTAGTGGAAATCTAATTTTTGGAAAGGAGTAATAGTGACACATTCCAGGATTTGTTGTTTTACAATGCCAGGTTTTAGTTCTTCACAGATATTTTAAGCTATGCACTTCCAACCTGTTGCATTTGTTATAGCAGAGTTCCTTTTGGTCTCATGTCTCCCTGCTAAAGTTGTGGAATTGTCCTTTATTTGTAAACTGAGACTAGAGAAACAGACTAATGAAAAGGGACTAATTCTCTCTGTAAGGCTTCTTGAAAGCAAGACCATAAATAGATGATTTGATGACAGTTGAGGACCAAGTTATCCAGCTCAGTAGAAAGGAGTTTAACCTTATTTCTCTTTCATGCTTGATTTATGCCTATCTGCAAAAGAGAAGCCATTACAAGAAAGTTACATTGTGGTGTCCAAGGCCATGGAACTCTAGGATGAGAAAAAAATGAGACAAAAGTCTCACAAAATAATGTACATAGAGGAAGCAACTAAAACAAACATGTTTTTGTGAATAGCTAAATAATACTTCGGAGCAGAGCAGTCAATCATGGAATGGTGCAGGTGAGAAGGGGCTTCCAGAGGCCTTCTTGGCCAACCTCCAACTAGACCTGCTTGCTCAGAAGCATATCCATATGAGTTAAATGTCAGCCAAGAGGAAAATTCTACAACCTCTGTGCAAGCTGAACAACTTTATGGTAAAAAATTAAAATAACCATGTGTCAAGTAGAAATTTTCCATGTTCCAAGTTGTTTTCATTGCCTCTTCTACTTGGCACCTCCAAGAAGAGTCTGATTTCTTCTCTGTATCCTCTCTTAGGTATTTGTAGATAGCAATAAGATCTACCCTTACTCTTTTTTCCCTAAGGATGAACTGTATCTCTCAGCTTGTCTTCATCCATCATGTGCTCCAGAACCTGGTCTTGCTCCAGTATGTCATTGATTTTCTTGTAATGGACAAACAATATTCCAGATCAAGGTGTACTTCATATATTACAGTATGGATATAATTGATTTATTCTGGATTTTTCTATTATCTGATTGAGACAAGCTGTACTGTTATGACAAGATACTATTTTGAAAATTGACTTACGAAGAATTATTTAGGAAGCACCAGTGCTAAAGATTTTTTCCTAACCAGATTTGGAAATCCATGTATAAAATCATAAAAATATGCTTTCTGTGGTACCAGCTTGAAGCCTGACTAAGAAATTTCTGCAATTCCAGCATACTAATTGCTTGTTTACCTTAAACTACAAACAAAAAGTGCTTTCACTTGTATCAAATGGGAAAACATGTGATGCTGATATTGTCACTTTTTAGACCAAAACAAAGCTTTGGAGTCCATCTTTGTTCTATTTGCTTTTCCTCTTATGAGATAGAGAGCAACCTAACATTGATAATGATTGGTTGAACAGAAAAGGAGATTCCAGAGTATTTTTCATTATCCCAGAGTTGTTCTTTTTCAGGAGCCAGTACTCAGTCATACTATCTGGATAAATTAGCCAATGAGGGGATAAGATAGATTGAAATGCTGGATTCTTTAAATTGCTTGGACAAGTTCCTGAGTAGTCTGATTTAACTAAACTGAGTTTTAGACACAGGGTGGAATTAGATGACCTCTAAAGTTACTTTGCAACATTAATTTTTCAGTGTTTCTGTGGTGCAGTTCAGAGCCCTCACTGATTAAATGTGTTCTGGTTCTAGTTTCTTCTAGTCTTGTGCTGGTGGAACAGATTGTAGAAGACATCGGCAGTGTTTCTTTCAAACTAATGTTAGTTTTGTCCTTACTAAACTTTATGAGGCTTCTTCATGAGGGAGACTTAGAGAGGAAGAGATCTTAAAAACTCAAATCCTTAGCAAACCATTTGAAACAATATCATACTGTGAGCAGTGTCACAGCTGCAGGGACAAACCAGATGATAAGGAAACAAGTCTGCTAGCCTGAAAGACCTGTGTGATGTCTCAAAAGCAGTTTACAGGACCTAAAATCTAAGCCAACATGAATTATTGTAGGAACTTTAGTTTTTTTAAAACTCATTCCTATTTTCTGGAATTGGGTTTTTAGGCTAGCACATTTTCACATAGTAAGTGGAAAGCACTGACCAAACACAGATGAGGAAGAACTTGAGTGCAAGAGGAGCCCTCTTGTCCTTGCTTTTGGAACTTTTTCGACTTCAGGAGTAAAAAGTTAACTAATCACTAAGGTTTATGGAGTTGATCAATATGATAGTTGCAGTGACGGAGTGTATCTTACCTGTGACCTTCTGACAGCTACTGAATGAGGCTTTCTCCCTCATTTGTACCTGGCCCTAAACAATTTGGGCTTTTTTAGCTGTCTATTAACACAGAGATTGCTCCTCCAGTTCAACATACATTGTGTTCAAAAGAGGTCATAATCAGTACTTTTGACAAAACTGATGAGAATCCAATTCAGTGAAGTGTTTGCTTTTCTTTGCCTGTTCCCTTAACGTATGTCAAAATCTTTACATTTAAAAAATAAAAAAAGAGCAAACTGTTGTAAATAATTAAATAATTGTAGGCCAGCACCCAGTGGATCAAGGGCTTTTATTCTTGGTTTCATTCAGGACTTGGCACATCCTGTCATTCCATCCAGTAGGACTGTTTTAAGCTTTCATATCCTGAGTGACACCTCTAACCCAACCCTCTTTTAAAGTACTTTTTGCTAGTTTCAGATAGAATTGCACGCGCAAAGGTCCGCACATATCAAGAACAAAACCAGTGCTTGACAGTAACTCTCTTTAACTGCATCTTGAAAAAAGAAAACTATTTCCTCCAAGATACTACAGCTACTCATTGACAAGTTTCGCCTATCTTTCATCAGCATTAAAGCTGCATGTTCTTGAATGAGCATTTCCAAATCAAGCTTGGATATTCTTCTTCCTTTAGTCACTTTTGTGTCTCTTTTTATTAATAGTTTATTGATGTCTACTGCAGTCTTTCTTCTCCACAGCTCTACGCTGGCTTCAGTGGCAAGATGTAGTATTGTAAGAACTGTAGGATCCGGCCTAACAGTTACCAGGATCTGTCTCATAAAAGCTGAGACTTTCCTCCTCCCTCAGAAGAAGAAATCCAAGATGTAATTGTTATAGCTTGTGCTATATAAGTTATATATATGATTATCTAATTGTATATATAAATTGTATACAAAACCAATTTGGAGATGGGGGAGTGGACTGCCTTTATCACCTCAAGAATGGGTTTCCCTACTGGAAAACATTCAGATGCAGGCATCATTTTTCAAACAGGGTTTTGTAGGTTGTTTTTTTAATGCTTGTTAATGGCATTTTTGGTGTAATAATTGAAGTTGGAACTCTTTGCGATTTTCAAAATGAAAGCTTTCATGATTTTTTTAAAATTGCTTTGGTCCTAACTTCTATATACTGCCAGAAAACAGGTTCTCCACCCTGCCTCTGTCTGGGCGTGGATGTACAACAGTATACCATTCGTACCTACACTGAAGAGGAAACCGAGCTACTGACTGAGAGTTTGTAGTAGCCAACTGTGCCTATTGCTTTGATTTAGGGAGGGCACTTGCTGTTGCCACTGCATTTTAAGAATCATGTCAACTTCTGTAGGAAAGTTTTCAACAATGCTGGGAAATACATGTTGCTGTGTACTGTGAACAAGTAGGCTGCAAAATTTGGATTGGGAGGGGAAGCGGGAAGGGAGAGGGATGAGGGCTTAGCATGTACACACTAATAATGGACAGAAAATTGACAATTTTAGCCTTTATTGTTGGGCTCTCGGGGAAATGAGATGCTACCATGCAGTCCCTGGAAGGCCTGATGGCTGAAGGGCTGATCTTTATATTTTGCAACATACGTTTTACCTGTTGCTCTGTATTTTAAACCCCAGGCCTGTCAGATTCTGGAAGCAGATCAAAACACTGGTTTAAGCTCTACTTTATTACCAAGGCCATGTCTCTACCAGGGAAGTTGCCCTACATCTAGTTAAAATCACTATGTTGCTGCACCTATTACTTGATTGCCTGGATTAAGTTTGCATTGGCATCCTATGCAGTTGCGCCGAAGTGTAAGAAATGCTTCACTCAATTAAGATACCTCTACAGGAAGGTGCTTGCACCAGGATTTGAAATCACTGCATATGAACCACGACAGCTTTTCTCTTAGAAACAAGGCCTTAGTTTAGCATGTCTGCTCATCTTGTTGAAAAAATAATAATGCAGGCTGAGATTTTTCTTTTTCTTGCTTTGAAAACCAGCCTGTTTTCTTTTGTGTCCTGTGAAACCTTTCTTGCTCTCTACTACACAGAAATTTTTTGTTTGGGGGGATTTTTATTTTCAGCAACAACAAAACAAGTCTGAATGCTCCCTATTAAAAAAACCACAACAACAAACAAACAACATTGCTTGAAGGACTTTCATTTTGCACTATAATTTTTCTTTTACCAGATGTGTCTGACAAGTGCATTTTGGAGATGCCCTCGGTCACGTTCTCTCAGGCCTACTCTGGTATTTCTAATATATCACAGAAGTACCCAATCTTGTAGCCCTCAGTTCTGCCTTTTTTTGACATTTTATTTTTTTTAAGCTTTTTATATATATATATATAAATATATTACTTTGTCAGTTTTTTTGCTGTACAAAAAGTCTTAAGATTTAAAAATATTATTTGTATTATATGATGGTGGTATGTTAATGTTACAAAAATATTAATGAAGAAAAAATTTATTTTTGTTACTGGTCTGTTTCATAATTCTTTTTTAAATTGGTATATTGTAAGATATCTATGCAAAAATGTTATGTGACGCATTTTTATTTAAGAATGTAATATGTGTAATAAACAGTAGAATGTGTTTGGCCTGACAGTGTTTAGTGTGCCTTGTATGTTATTTCTTCATGAAGACGTCTATGAATGGTGGAACGGTTTTTACGTGTCAGTTAAAGCTATGGGTCTATAAACAGCTATGACATAAAATATGTAACTTCTAAGTGTACTTTAGCTTTTCAGAATCACATTTTTAACATTTATATATCGTTTTATAACAATTCAAGTGTTGTTTAAATGAATGCCACATCACATATTGCTTTTGGAAAAGATGCTCAAGAAGGAAGTCCTTATTCTTAAGAGCCAACCAGGCTCTTGTAGTGCTGCTGCTGTTGGAGTCAGTGACTTCCGCAATCTGAGAGTTTACACTGGTTGAGGATTTCAGCCAGTGTTATTTTTGTAAATGACACAGAGAACCTTTGCATTGCATTTTCCATGCCTTGCTTTAAAACCTTTGTCAGTCAGTGGTCAAAACAGGAACAGACTTTGAAGGTCTTGTGCACTAGTGCTGTGCTCTAATAGTGTATCAGGCTGCCTTGCAGTAGTGCAGTGTTAATCTCTTGCTGCCACCTCCCTCTTTAATGTCTGCAAAGTGGCAGGCCCAGTTGAGTCCGCCTGAATGCTCAAGTGCTGGAAGTGTATTTAGGCAGTAAAAACAGTCATTCTGAGTACAATTACTTTGCAGTTCCATGGAATAAAATGAAATTACTTACTCAAGTCAGGCAGGTATCCCTTCAAGTTTTTGCTGTCTTCATTCACACACTACAGCAGCCTCAACAGATATTGCATCTTGTCATCCTGTAGGGTTTCTGTAATGCCAACTTGCTAGCTTTTACTTCTGGGACAGCATGCCTCACTTAGCCTCTTGGAAAACCTGCTAGGACTGTTTTTTGTCAGACAGATGGTAGGATTCATTTCCTGACATCTGCATCTGGAAGCTAGCTGACAATTCTAACTCATGTATACTCCCTCTGTAGCTAACGAAGAGAGAGACATCCAGAAGTGACTCGCTTCAGGGAATGACTTGAATGCAAAAGGAGCTGACTTGATGTCAAGCATTTCTGGAGAGCCACATGGTAAGTTGGAAGACAAAGGTTCCAGGGATGCCCATGTCTGCTATGGTTGGACCAAATGTTTGGTGATGGATGTAATTTGTACATTTTGGGTTGTATTGATAATAAACAGCTCTTTACCAGTGGAAAAGGGCTCAGCAAAGTTAAAAAGTTGGTCTTCTGCTCCAAACAGTCAAAACCATGCCATGCTCTGGCTGCCTCAGTGGGGCAGTCGTAGTTTGGTCACTTACAGAGCATAAATGAGTAAGGTAGAGTTGTTTTTGTCATATCATGCAAATACCGGACTGAAAAAGATGTCTTTTCATTGTAGAAGTATTTCTATGACAAAGGTATGAATGGTATTACATATGACACAGAATTCTTTCTGCAAATAGAATTTTGATCTTACAGCTTTTCCTGTGTAAAAAAAAGTCTAGATTCCTTGATTTGCTCTCCTCCTTGAGATGTGCCAGAAGCTTTTCACTTCCTACCTACCTTGGGCCTCCTGACAGTTTTGTCTTGTATGTCTAGACAAAAATACTTCTAGTGTTAGTCCTCTTCTCACCATCTGTGAGAGGGACTTCCACAGAGTTCTGGAACAATTGTTTGGAAGGAAACTTTTGGCGGAAACACAGTTGATTATTTAGCTTATATTCAATAGCATGAATTGGAGGGTGGACTATCAATTACAGGTAACTTTATAACCAGTTTGCTTTCCAGGAACTTTCAGAAAACATAATCCTTTACTATCACACACTTCTTAGAAGCAAGTGGGTTGTTAGTCTGCAGGAATAGTTGTCAGACA
Source organism: Upupa epops (assembly GCA_013397515.1). Classification (NCBI taxonomy): domain Eukaryota; kingdom Metazoa; phylum Chordata; class Aves; order Bucerotiformes; family Upupidae; genus Upupa; species Upupa epops. Next base: position 66,456 of record VZRI01002040.1, read on the forward strand.
CTTCCCTGGGCTGCAGGCCAGAGAAAAGAGATACTATGAAAGAATTTCTTCCCTCTGAAATTGTTTGGGTTGCACACCGTCACATGCCTTGGGCAACTCCCACTGTCAGGGAAGATAAGAAAAATGTATTCATTTCTAGGGTTAGACTGCATATGCCTGTCCTATTGAACTCACCTGGTGCAAACTAATCATGCAAACTTTGCATGATTTTTGAGACAGCTCCTCTCCTTCAGATGCATCTCAGCTGAAGCAGAGAAGGGCTGAGGAGTTCTTACCTTTTTCTCAGTCTGTAAGACGCTAAGCAAGCTCAGCATCATCTACACAAATCTCTGGAACACATAGCTATCTTTTTTTTTTTTTTGTATTTTTGGCTTGACCTCTTCCTAGTGAAAGCAATGAGAGTAAAATTAAAAATGAATGAAAGTGAGTGCTTGACACTGGGATGATGCTATTTTAGTGCTTTTTGGTTTTAATTATATATATGTATTACATAAAAAAATATATACATATATATTAGTTTATATACATATATAAAAATATTTTTATATAGATACATATAAAATATACACTTTTGTATATAATATATTAAAAATATATGTATTATATATTTGCAATTCTACAAATATATAATATTACAAAAATACTATTTTTTATCAATCAGTTTTGATATGAAATTAGTTTCTCGTGACCAGTTTCTGAACACCTGTCTGGAAATCTTTCCATAGGTCCAGTCGCAAGCCATGTCTGCTGACTGACAGTCCATTGTAAACCTCTATGGTGCTGAGATCTGATAAGGATTATCTATTGCTTCTACGGGTCTTCTGTGCCCATGTCTTGTCCATTGGACTTCACTATTCTGGAAATCTTTCTGGAACTGAAATGGACACATCTTGTTTTCAGACACCTTTCCTCTTGTATTCCTGCACATGGTTTCAGACTCATTGTCTCGTTATGTTTTGGCTGATTAACATCCAGTGATGGAGAAGCAATAAAACTAAGCAACATGAAGTTGTTCTGTAATTACTCTTGAGCTTAAAATTCCTCAGGGCCTTGAAGGCTTTTCCAAACTCAGTTACACTAATTTACCTCTGTGTGCTGGACTTCTTGGGGGTGCATGCTGAACAAAAGCATCTCAGATAGGTGGAACAGTGTAGCTGTACCTCAAATTCATCCTGAGTTCCCCAGTTATGGGGACTAGAAAACAGAATCACAAACCAGGCAAATGTCACTGGTCCAAGGATCCTAGCTAATATTTACAATTTATTGAGGTAGTCATAAGGCACTTTTCCCTTCAGGATACAGCCTAGATGGTTAGCAAATCTAGAACCAGTATTAATCCCATAAGTAAAGAGAAGTATGGTCAAGACCATTCAAAAAGTATTTGGGGATATTCAGGAAGAATCTTTGAGTCACAGAAATTTTCCTGCCCTTCAACAAAAGCTTTCCTTCCATCAGCAAAAGCCTCTTACCCTTTCAACAGAAAGCTACAAAATAAATAGAAGTTCCTACAATTCAGTAATGAGAGCATTGGCCTTCTAAGGAGAATATTTTGGTTCCTAAAATATACGTTTCTTTCCATCTCTTTCCTGTGACCTTGAAATACAGAGGCTAGCTGTTTGTGCAGAAAGAGCTGCAGAGGAAGAGGAAGGAGGATACAGCCTTCATAATCAGAACAATACCTGATGCTTGGGGAAGTGGCAAGGGCTGCCAGAGTAGAACCTCAACACAGTTCATGAGCAAAGAACAGAAGTTCTTAGCTATGGATCTTTAAAATCGTGTGAAGCATCACCACTGAACAGCCTGAAACCAAGTAACCCTTTCTGTTTCCATTCCACTTTCTTTTCCCCCCTCAGCACACTGTGAACAGCCTGTTCTGTCTCAGCTTCTTACATTCCCTGATGGACACTTAATGATTAAATTATTACTAAAGGGTATTTTTTCTTCATTGTGAGGGTGACGGTTGTTCAGAGACCCAGGAGGTAAAACTGGGGCGCAGGGGCTGAGGCAGCTCCTCTGGGGCCCTTCAGTCAAGGACCTGAGGAGAGACACAAGGCCTCAACATGGCTCCTCCCTCCCCTCCACCCTCCTGGCAGTGGCAGCAGCAGGCTGTCCCCTCAGGCACCTTTTCCCTACAAACCCCACCCCTGCTCAGTGCCCCAGCATCTGGAAACTACAGCAGCCACAGCAGAAGCATGAAGGTTGAAAGGAAGTACGGGAGGAAAGAGTCTTCTTCCACCAGGTAGGTCCCTCCCTGACACATGGCAGTCACCTTGACACGTCCCAGTCACCCTTCTGTCCCCTTCCCAAGCTTTACAGCGTTGTGGTCCCTCTTGCAAAGCCGGCCAGGATTTCTGCTGGGCCAGGAGGGTTTTCATTCCACAGTGCTAGTAACCAGGGAATAATAAAGAGCAGACATATTCCTCCTGGTGGGATCACTGTTAACCCTTTGTCTGCATTTCTCTCAGTATTCCTGACCCGGGTGCTTGGCACAGATTCAAACCAGTCCCCTCAGCATCCATGGGTAGTATTTCCATTACTTAAGTAAACAGGAACATAGATCCTTTGTCCATATTGTTCAGTTGGAAGCGTGGCCCCACCAGCCTCCCCCTACAGCCCAAAGGCAGCCCAGACATAGGGGATTATGTGGGGAAATTGAGGCTTGGATGGTGTTAGAGGTAAGCCATACTGAGTTGGTCTCTCTCAGGGCCAGAGAAGGCCCCAGGTGGGTTTGAGGGTCCATGTGAATGCCATCAGCCATCCCACACAATGCCATTCTTACTCAACCTGCTACTAGGCTCTCTTAATATCCACATCAGTTTGAGAGGAGAGCACTGTGGGCTTAGGGGAGCTAAGACTCTGCAATCAGCTGTTACCCGAATTAAATAGATCTGTGGGGCGAGAAGATAGCTAATTTCTCTCTGAAAATAGTCCACGGCAGCCAGACTGCTCCTGCTTGGTGCCTTAAATATCTGTCATAGTGCTGAAGCTTCCAGATGGCAGCTGTGCTAGCAGTAGCCAGGGTAGCTGCCAGGTTGAGGCCTTCTCCTTCCCCTGCCACTCACTGCATGTGCTTGGCGGTACCAGACAGTGGTAAAAAAAATTCTGTTCTCTGGAAGAACTTGTCCCACTGTGGTAAGAAGGTGGAAAAAAAGATCCACAGACCGAGCAACAAAAGATAGTTGCTTGATAGTTGCTGCCAGATAAACTTTAGTAGAACAGTTTTGTCTTTGATATTAGGAATTACACTGTGCACCTACCAAAGGGAGAATGTGCCCCTAATCAACAACTCACTGTGTCTCAATGGTTTTGGCCACTTGTTCCTCATTCTTCAGAAGGGCCCTATTTCCAAACAGGGAAGGACTTACGTGGAAGTGGCTTGAACAGGTAGAAAGTAGTCAAGAACTCTGAGAAAACTGCATGTAAGTTTGTGCCAATTGATTAGAAAAATATACCCTTGGATTTAAATACTTTCTTGATTTATTGTTTTTTTTACAGAATAGAAAAGGATTAATAGAACACTGAGGTCAAAACTTGCTAAGAAAACCTCAGTTTGGCTTTAAATAGAGCAAGAAGTTAGCGGAGCTGTATGGCAAGGAACTGCATGAAGATTTGGAAGTACCAGGTTGTACCTATACCACAGCAGATATTTTAGGTAAGTTTAACTAAATGTTATCATCTTGTATTGACTCAGCTTTAGTGATGTGCACCCCTTTTTCCTCTGTGTGTTCTTAACGTAGCACAAGCATAGTATGTCTCTTTAGTTCACCACTGCTGACAGTAGCCAAGCCCAAGGAGGACTGCTTGAACTATTATTTGTTGTTACTGAATTCTATACTAAATTCTGCACTAAATCCAGATTCTAGGAACTTATAGCCTGGTCTGCAGTTGACTTTGACACCAAGAAATGCATCTCTCCTTGACCAAAACTAAACCCATGTAACTGAAACCATTGTTTACAGTCCCTTCACTGGTATAGCAACCTATTTTCTTGGAGCCATGAAGTGACTTCATTACTCAGTCTTAATTTTTCTGAGAAAAATTATAAATTGTTTCAGAAAAATCCAGCATTCCTGCTAGATGGATATGACCCTTGGCCTGCTCTGTAAGTTTCATTTGTCTGATTATGGTGTCAATTGTCTTACAGTGTGAAGGAAAACAGGCAAAAATCACTTTCTGCTCAGGATGGATTTGGTTTTGCTTTTTTGGAGGAAAATGCTAGATAAATTAAGGAAGTTTATGATTCTTTCTTCATGTCATGTGCCTCATACCTGATCCAGAAGAGCTATTTGGAAAGCAGGACTAACCTAGTCTCTGCACCACTTAAATTCAACACTTGTGGAATCTATCTGCTTTTAGCTGTACCAAGTATTGCCAGCTGCAGAAGTTGATACACATGTATTAAGAACCAGAGTAATATCTGTTTCATGTACTGGCAATGCTTGGCACGTGCATTTAGGGATAATCAACTTCTTAGATTCCCTCATGACCTTCCTGGTGGTACCACAACATAATCCTTGAGATCATGATCCTATTGCTGTACTTAAGTGATGTGAGGGGAAGAGAGGAACAAAGGTCTTCTGAGTGTAATACTAGTATAGAGTTAGGAGGCCTTGTCTGCCAAGCCAGATACTCCTATGAGACTGCAAAACCAACAGTTCAGTCCATATTCACAAGCGGAATTCAATGCCTAAATGTCTTTGTTGTTATTGGGAAGCTTTAGCCTCCTGAAAACTCCCTAATCCAGGAATGACAGCATTCCTCTAGCAGATGGGGTACCTGCATTAATGAGATTATCAGATTCCAGAGAGAAGCCCCAGACTGACTTTCCTGGTCTTACATCTCTGCCAATCTGTTTAGAACACCATGTTCTTCTTAGTAAGTATCACCTTCAAGTTATAATCTGTTAAAAACAAACTTCTCCTTAGTTGACTGCTGCAAAGTGGCAACACTCAAATATTCAAACACAGTAAGTGAAAGTATTGTGTTACCACAGTTCTCCTCCTTCTCTGCCTTGTATTCTTTGTTTCATTCTTTATTGGATTTGTACAACAAATCACATAGTGGCTGTGTGTATTCTAGGAAGCGTGTTCTCCATCTCTGCAGAACATGTTTCTTTTCACATCCTGATGTATGCTGTGTGATACTTACATATTTGGTGATGCAAATGCACTTTTACCCTTATTTGGAAGCTGGAAATAACAGTGAATTCTTTGTCAAGATTGACTGTGAGGGTCAGATATTTCGATGGGGAAGAAGTGACTGTTAAAATATTATTTGTTTGGTAGTAAGCAGATTTTCTTTTTTTTGTAACCCCGAATCTCTGTTGCCATAAAAGACAAAAATGTACTGTGGTTCTGTAAGATACTCTAGGATCAGTGCTAATAGGCACTGGCCTGCTTAGATGAAAAATAAGATACATATGGAAGAGGTTGTATGCTGTAGATCATTGGGAGTGTTTTAGAGCATCACTATATACTCCAGTCTCTCTTCTTTTCATGGAGAATTATAGGGTGCCGATGTTAAAGATCATGGTCCACAGATAATACATAAGGGATTAAATTAAGTATATATGTAGCAGTTATTTAATCTGATGTTTTTGAAAAGAGAGATCATTTCCAAAGAGAGGGAGGTGTTAAGTTCCAATGTGTCTGAGCAGATAGATTTTTATGGATCAGGGTTGCATGTAGGAAAGAATTCCTTTTTCTGAAAAATTAACTCTAGCCTGATTTCTGATCTAAAGACCATTAAAGCTACTAGGCAGGTTCTCAACCTAAATAGAGTCTAGACTGAAACCTTAATTCTGAGTCCTAAGCATGAAGATTTTTCCATTCCTGCCGAACTGGTTATTTTTATTTTGTTGTATGATAAAAGGCACAAACAAAAGTGCTAAAAGACAGCCACTCTAATTATAATATTTCTGTGGGCACCCAAAAGAAGCAGTCTCCTGCCATGGTTCTGCTCTTCCTCTTAGTCTTGATTTTAATAAGAACAGGAGGAGGCACATAGAGAGCGTAACATTTTCTGCAGGAAACCAGTCCATGGCTCAGCATTAATAATCTAGCAAATTAACTGTCTAAGAACTTCTCCTTTGTAAGATGACAGCCCAGTGTGCTGTATTTCCCACAAAACCATAGCTTATGACTGACATGCTCGTCAGATGCTATACATACATTCATGTCATAAGTTATCGAACAGCTGTAACAATGGAGGCATTTTACAAGCTTTACACAGACTTTTTCTTTCTGTTTCTCCTTTTATTTTTCTTTAAAAAAAAAAAAGTTAATTATCAGTCAGTCCACCCTGAGCACTTCTTTTTCTCATCTATCCAAACCTGCCCCCCTTCTCACCCATTAAGCTGTGTGAAATCTTTCCAGCAAGACCTAAAAACATGTGATATCCTCTTGAATTCATGTTTCATGTAGGATCTCAAGCTGAGCGAGGCCTCAGGATAGAGCACTAACTGACAGGGGGATGGCAAGGCAGTTGGGATTGTGTAGGCGTGCAGAACCAAGGAACTGGGGCTGTTCAATATGTTTTTAATGAAACTAATAAATGCAGCTACTGAATGAATAGATATGATTGACAGGGGGAGTTCCTAGTTCCCCCCCTCCATCTGTAGCCTTTTCAGTAGCAGAACAGAATGAAGAAATTTAAAAGAAAACTGGGGCATGTATTTCCAAAGGAATGTTATACAAAATTGCAAGCAAAATGCTGGAGAAAAGTTGTTCTTTTTCTGTGAAAAGCTTAATGAGGTTTTCCACAGAAAAGAAATAAATTATCTCACACTTTCCAATGAGCCAAAGGAAAGATCAGTCATGGAATAGCTGAAACAAATTCAAATTAGAAATTGGTTTTCATTATCATTTCCATGCCAGGGAAAATTACTAGGGGGAAAAAAAAAAAAGGTGTCCCACTGGTTTTTTTAAAAAAAAAGTAACCAAAAAAATACAAATTAGCTTTGGAATGTCTTGAAGAGAAAGAGGGAGCATTTCCAAGGGAAAAGTGTTGCCCTGATCTAATTATGGAAAGGACTTTGCAGCCATACAGCTCTGACCTCATCACACAACGCAAGATCAGGCAGCACATTGTCTGCACTGCATAGGAGGTGGCTAGTTCAGTCTGTGGGTAGAAGAGTGCCCACATTTCCACATACCTTCTTTTTTCCCCCATTAGCATGTTAACTGTGTATTCAAGTCTAAAATATAAAAACTAGGGTGATGAATGACCTTAAGGATAACTAAACTGAAATCATAGTGGTATATTCTGAAGTAGGAAGCTAAGCACATGAGTTGTTTAAAAATAGGTAGATGGCCCAAAATAAATCCTATCAGTGTCTGCATAGCACAGGCTGTGAAGTAACAGCAGGTGAAAGCATAGTGTATGACAGTAGAAGGAAAACTTGATGTGGTGGGTGTTTCTGAAGAATGAGGGAGTGTCAAAAATCAATGAGATATTGTAGTACTTAACTACTGTCTTGAGAACAAGGACAGGTTAGGTCACAGAGTGAGAGGGAGGAAGAAGACTGCAGCTGCAAGACACCATTTGATCTACAGAGGTAAGATTTTAGTAGGTGAGAAAATCTAGATGGTAAAATATTTATCTATTGATGGATGACATTAAGCAACTATATAACAGGAGTAAATAAAAGTGACTGAAGTGTAACTCTGAGCAACCTTCTCTGTGGAAGAAGCATACTGAAGAGTAGCTTGCCAATATTAAAATTTGGAAAGGAGGAATTTTCTTATGAAAATACAATATCAAATAGAGAAGGTAACGAACAAGCCATGGAACTGCAAGTAAAGGTATTCAGAGCTCTAGGCTGAGCAAGAAAATCTTTCTGAGTCACTTACAGTTACAGTAGATTTTAAAGACTAGACTATCTAATGCCTTCCCACCTCACACTAATATTACACTGAAGTATTTTCTGCCTTGTGATGTTTCCTTTGTATCTTTGTCCCACGTAACAGTTACAGCAGTAGTCCAGCTGTTTTCTTGTTTCTGTGGATATATGCAGAAGTCTCCTACACTATTGTACAGATAATGGACCAAAATGCCTCCAAGCAACCCTGAACTGCTTACCCTTGTCCTTTGCACATTCAGAAATCACAAAATTAAAATTGGAGCAGGGGGAGATGGGAGCTACTCCACAGAGGTTTTAGATAACACATATGCTCAAGTCTTTGTAGGGACAGAGCTTCCAAACATCATGCAAAACTATAAAACCCCTGTGTAGTTATAGGCACAACAAAGATTATTTGATTTGAAAATAATTTGATCAGAGTCTGACATGCAATGGTTGATATTCTGTAATTAGGTTAGTCTAGCTGCTCTCTGTTGATTCCCATGAATAAATCCCAAATTAAACTGAAGTAATTCAGAACAGATTTTCTGTAACTTTCACTTCTCATTCTGGGTCCTCAGTAAATAAATTCTTGATGTGCTTCATGACAAGTGGGCAGCAAAGCTGAGCTCTGGTAAGTCAACTACAAATGCATATTCCAGAGTCAAACACATTGGTATTGAAGTTTTGTCTTCACCAGGAAAGTAGATCGGAGTCCTGTTTGGGCTAATCTGTAGTGAATTCTTGTGCTATTAATAGACTATTGTAGGAGATTAGTATTTTTTAAAAGTACAGAAAAATAAATCAGGAAGAAAAGAAAGAGTAGTAAAATGAAAAAAAAAAAAATCTCCCCTTGCCCAGTTCTTGCTTCTTTTCTTTGTTCTAGGGAGTTATCTGTTTAATCAGGGAGTTTTAATCAGATGAGTGTTTTTTGCAGATATAGGCAATTAGTGCTCTGCTTGTCACAAGTCTGGCTATCAAGTGATACTCCACAGGATTTTTACCTCCTATGGGCTATCAGACTGGAAACCTTGCAATAAAATGAACCTTTGTGAATAACATTTTGAAGCATAGAAGGATATCTTTAAGACAGTGATTAGACTCCTTTCAAGCATTTCAAGTGAAATGCACCTGACATAGGATCCTTCCATTCATAAATCACATTTCTAGAATTTCATTCCCTGGAGCTTAGATCCAAAATCACATATTCTACATTATAGGGCTGTATCATTTCTGTGGAAAACAGAATCATTGTATTGGATTTAGAGGCAACATGTGCAGGCTCTAAATGTCTCATTAAAACATAAGACTTATTTATCAAAATATTTGCAACATATTTCCAAAAAACCTTAAAATTATATGGGAATTTTAGATGGGAAAAGACAAAAAAAAATGTCCTGGAGGCACAGGAAAGGTAAATTTCAACATGGCAGTTTTATTTCTTCCTCTTTTGTTTTGTATTTTTTTGTTTTACTTGCTGTTTGTGGTATTTGGTGCTCATTTATGGCTTTCAAATTTAAACCTTATAGAAGAAATCATCAATAAAAAGCCAGGTCCAGTCTGACTTGTACTTAGTCTTCCAGCTTCCTGAGAAATTTAAATGATTCCCGTTAAAAAGTTGGGAATGTGTTACTATTTTTATAACTTAGATCCCCCACCATATTACGTAAATAATTGCCTCCTCACCCACCATACTTAGGAAAAAGAACTTTGTACAGACTCTTTATGTATGACAGGGGAAAAAGAAAAGTGGAAAAAAAGGAGGACATGGGAAAACAAGGGAAAAAATAAGACAGAAAAAAAGAGGAAAGAAAAAGAAAACAGTAAAGAAGGTGGCACCCATCTATAGACCTGCAAAAAGGACATAGCCTCCACTTCAGGAAAACCTGCCCCTTCCCAAAGTGGTGATTAATCATGTGACTGAAGTATGGACTTACGGTTCTTGCAAAACTGGGATATAGAAAGAAATTTTGTGCTGAGAGGAACATCTTAGTTTTATTTCCTAAAACATTTTATTGTCTTTAAGTTCGTTTCTGTCTAACTGGACAGTTGATAAACACAGGATAAAATCAACCTAGGCTCTAAAGAAAAAGTGCACAATTCTGAATATTCTTTTCATGGAAAACAGAAATTCTGAAAACCTACACTATGAGCTAGGAAAACAGAGTTGAATCTCAAGCCTGTTGCTTGTCTTGTGTCTCAGAACTCCAGAGGCAGCGTGGACTGCCCATTTTCCTGGATATGCCCTGCTCAACAGAGCTGTGTTTAGGAGCTGGAAGTAGTGCATGTCTGCAGAACAAGAGGATGAAGAGGAAGAGCAGGCAGAAGACATCAGAGAGAGATGGCAGAGACAGGGGGACAGCAATGGCAGGGCCTGACACCTAGGAAGTTGCAATGTAACAGCAGTGCAGCCAGGCACTGAAGACAAGGGCCTGACAGGAGCAGCCCCAGTCACAGGTGTTGGAGAGAGGAATGGGCTGTGGCCAGTTGGGACTCAAGATCATTCAGTTCAGTTCATCTTGGGAAGGGTCCTTTGGCCTCCTTGTCAGCTGGCCACAAGACAGTGATGGAGTCAAGATGTATGGAGCTAGTCATGCCGAGCAGCATGTTGCTAGGAGAAAAGACCAGCTCCAGAGCTGGGAGAAAGCACCAGTGGACTGTGAGCTGGGTTGGTTCAGTTGCTACTCCTCATGCTCTCTTTGTGTCTCTGCACACTGCAGACCATGATCTTCATCCCTTGGGAGATCTGTTTGCTCATCTGCTCCAGCATGGGCAACATCATCCTATTCACCGTTTCCGAACTGCTGCTGCTGGCAGTGTTCATCTACCACCTCATGGAGACCATGGACAAGACCACTGGGCAAGAGCAAAGGCCTTGAGGAGAGATCCCCTAGGCCCACAAAGCTGCTGGACTCCTCATAGCACTTGGAGACTCATTAAGTGGATTCATTCCCCCTGGAACACAAAAGCTTCCTGTGGTATTCCCATTCACTAAGAGAGGTCGTGCTAGTGTTGCCTTCTGCCCCACTGCAGCTGCCCCTCTGTACAGGTGGATGGCATAGATGAAACACTGGGCCCCTTCAACAGGTCAGTGGAACACCTAACAAGATACCTGGGCAAATTAGACCATTGAGGAAGGGATGGAGAGAGGGATGGGGGTCACAGCTGGAAGCAACCACTTGAGGAGGACATGGGGAAATCTATGGGCCTAAAACATGAGGAATGAAGCCTTTGTGCAGGGATTGGCCTCCCTTGTGCAGACTTAGCAGTGTGTCCCCCTTTTCTTGAGGCTGAGGGAGATATTGTGGTCAGCAGGGAGGGAGGGGTCCTTGAGCACATGCTGGGTGGGTCCCCACAGCAATGACCACAGCCTGCCACCTCCACCAGGACACTAGGGAAAGCCATTTTGGTGCTGGGATCAGGATACCCTTCCAGGTGACAGCTCTACAACTTAAAGCATGAATACCAATGGTTGGGATGGCGTCATGTCATAAATTATACTGGAGCAGGAACTGGGATAGCCTGCTGATGCGCATGAGAATCTTCAGAATGTTCCAGCCTCAACTTTTTAATCAAATCAGAAACCAGAAAAGGCCAGTGTGGTGCTTCTTGTGTCTGACCTGGCCTGGCTGGATGAAGCTGAGAAAAGTAATCTAGAGCAGCATATTACTAAAATGAAGATACAGAGGCATTACGAGCTGCATAATCAAGTGGGACCTGAGCTTTGAAAAACTCCCATGGCAATAAAAAAAGTCTCTCAGCATTTCCCTCTTGTCACAATCTTAACCTATCTGGCTGCTCATTCGTTCAGTTCTACCCTCTGCAGTGGGAGGTGCAACTAGAGAACTGAAGAGTCAAGACAAATCACATGCAGGGCTCAGTCACCAATTACAGTCATGGGGAAAAGACAGTCTGCACTGGGGAACCAAGGGGTTGCACATAATGTCTTCCTCTGTTCTATTGGAAGGAAGTGTGTTTCAAAAGTAAGCATAAGGAGAACCTTTAGTGTGCCATGGATTTTGTGGTTTGAGCCAGGCAAAGTTGTGGGTCCAGCATGGCTTCTGTAAGAGGTGTATGTAAAACAGACATCTAAACCTCTTCCCAGCTCTGAGACAATCATCATCTCTGCAAATTAATATTTTTGGGTGGGTAAATGAGTTTTTGCAGGCTTTTCGGTGGCTTTTTGTTTCCTTTGAGAGTCACTCTGTTTTCCTGGGAGCTACTGTTTTCATGTGTGGAATGGGAGGCAAGGAGAAGACAGCTCCATCGTAGCCTCAGGTCTGTTGCAACAGAAGGAGGGGGAAGACTTCTTAGACATTCCTTACACTGGAATGTAGTGAAATGTGGTTGTGAGCAGAAGTGGTTTGGAGGCCAGGAAGTCCATGCAGTCTGTCATGAGACACTTAACTACAGAGTCTGGCACAAACAATGGCTCTTGGGTTCTCTGACCTGCCAAAGAGCCTTACTACTTGGACCAGCCCTGCCACTTCCTGACAGAGTGGCAGAGCAACTGGTTGTCAGGCAGTTCAGCTGAAGCATATCCTGTGAAGGAGTTGCTGGAGTTTTGTCGTTCTTAAGGAATATGCTGGGGAAGACTGTGAAACCCAGCTTATGCATTTCTCACTTTATTAGTACAGGAACAAAAATTTGGAACAGATTCTTATTCTTTACATTTATCCTCACTTGCAATTATCTGGTACAGATATTTATGTTCCTAATTATAGTATTAATCATATTCTGGTACTTCTGTAGAATGGCTTTCATGTGAATCAAGTGAAAAAATGGCACTGAGTTATAAAGTGGTATAAATAGCTTTTCTGTAAATGTTACTCTGACCTCAAGTATTAGGAGCTCCAGAGTGAAAAAACAGCATCATTAAAACATAAAGGGGCAGAGAGGCTTAAGTTCAGGTGTGTAATTACTTTGCAGACATTCACCCTGCAAGTATAGGAGGCAAAAACGTGTTAGGAAAAGTAAGACAATGCAATACTAAAGCCATTTACCCCTAAGGCAAACCAGGAGTATTCTCCTGAAATCAATAGATTGGTGTAAGTTGAGCTTGGAGCAAGATTAGACTGAGATAACATTTGCTCAAGTTACTTCTGGTATTGGAGGGATTGTCTGCCTCTGCCAAGTCTATTTGGAGCTACAGCACAAGAGGATAAAGAGAAAATTCATGATCACCTATTGACAAGTTACCAGCTGAGTGGGTCTCATTATTTTGAAATGTAAATGCCTTTGTTGATTAAATCTGGACCATTAGCTCTGCTCTGCAACAGAGGAAGTTTCATCAGAAGTGAAAAAATAAAAGGAAAGAAGGAGCTTTGTAGTGGTGTGATGGCCATTGAAACATTGAAATAGCTGATTCATTGGAGTATATCCAAGAATGTAGAGAGCTGGAAACATAAGCTTTTATATTTAAACTTACCTTCTGCAACTGAAACTCTTCAGACTATGCAGTAAGGAAAACCATGACTACTAGTTATCCAACAGTCAGTTTAACAACAAGGCAAATTCCTATTCAGCAGGATCTTGATAATGTTTTATGTAAATCTAAGTTCTAGGGCAGAACAGGCAAACATTTCTTCTCAGATCCTTACCATAGATTTTTATCTCCTACAGATGCTTGGAGCTTCCATTCATGACACCAAATTTCTGCAAACATTGAAAAAAGCCCAAACTTGTAAAAACACATGTGTAGCAGTTTTCAGATTTGAACATCTTCCCGATTGGCTTGTGCAGGAGTAATCACCTACTTTAAACACCCAATGAATGTTGAAATTCTTAATATATAAGTTCAAATTCTATCCTGATTACAGAGCAGAATGATGGAAAAGTATTATTTAGCAAAACAACCATGGGTAACAAAGCTGTCCTTTTGAAACTTCGGGTCCAGTGGTGTGGATTTCTAGGTCTGAAATGTGTAGTCAACTTCCAAACAACTTCTTCTTGGTTTATGCCAGGGAGCCAAGACCACAGCATTTGGATTTAGCAATCCACTTTTCTTCTGTCTGTTTTCCAAGTATAGCAGAAGACTCTCCAGGCTTTTCATTACCAGAAATCATAGTGATCTCTGTGCTTTGGCATTGTTATATGTGGTTGTGAGCAGAAGTGGTTTGGAGGCCAGGAAGGCCATGGCAGAGTGTTATAAATGTGGTTACCTATACAGAGAATGATTGAAGGACTAATAGGATCATTGGAAGTATTACTGCACAGCTGTGCACATTAGTCACCCCGTCAAAAGCACTATACCCTATGTGCTGCAACTTTCACATAAATAGTGAGTGATATTTTCTGTAAGTTTGTGGTGAAGGCTTTGGGTAAGATAGCCTAACTTGCAATTATCTCTTGTTCCACTACACGGATTGTTGCTCAAGTTCTTAGGCTACAGAGAAAACCCATGTGGTATTTGAAAAGATGAGCCCCTGGAATAACTGGAAGGCCTCATTATATATTGGCTAGAGCAGAAAATAATTTTGTCTTATTGTTTAAAAGAAACCACCGTCTGCTTTTCTCTTCATTCTGTCCAGATTCACAGTTGGGCTTTATTTTAACCATTCATGAAATGGAACCATGTCCTCTAACACAAAAATGTAGGTTTGCATCATGGTACCACCAAGAATAGAGGCAGGGTGCCAGTTACACTAAGTGGTGCACAATCACTAGGTATGAAGGAAGCTATTTGTGATAAAGGTGTTGACTTCTAGTTGAAGACAAAGCATCAGCACCCAAGGTGGAAGGAGGTGTAAAGTTAGGGGAATGAATGGTTATAGGGACCAGCTTTGAGAATGTAAAATGGGTAAAGATTTTTGAATTGTTGCCTGTTCTGAACCTAGAGCTCGAGTAATGGGAAACCAATGGGACAGGTAAAATCATGTTACTTTGAAATACCTTGTCTTGTCTCCTGGCTTTATTAAGTGACTAGCAGTTGTTTTCACTGCAAAGGAAAACAAAAAGTGAAAACCCTACTCACAGAATAAATATGCTGGATGTATGTTTAATACAGCAGTAGTAGGGCATTATCCCAAATGACTTATAACCTCTCACAATGACAGCTCTAGGAAAAAGCAAACAGTGACACTCCAGTAATGTTTGCCCAGCAGTCAGTGAGCAGTATACAGCACTCAGAGTGTCTCTGTTACAGGAATCAATTAGGAAAACAAAGCAGTGAGGTCCTCAAATTAGAATTATGTAATGAATGCTGATAGCATTAAAATGTCCTCTCTGTGAACCTTTCTGAAGCCATGCATTTATCTGTTTCTCAGTCAGTACCACTTGGAATTCCCACTCCAGTTGACTACCTCCATGTATCCATACCTTCCAGTTTAATGTTATCTTCACACAGCATCCACCTGTCGTGCCTCCAAAAATGATCAGTACTGGCTTTATCAGCAGATGTAACTTTGCAGTTGAGATGTTGAAAATACACTCTCAGGGAATGTTCCTTCCTATTCACTTCATTGTGTCTTGACATGGACTTCATATACTTTGGTTACATGACATTCATCTTCTTCCTGCAAACCCTTGTTTCCTTCTCTCTCGTTGACACGTGCCAAGGATAGCCTTCCTGTGTAGAAAAAAACTCTGGAATCTTGAGTGAGTTCTTCACCACTTTGTATCACCAGTGAGGTAAGAGATTCAGCAGTCCCTCTTTACAAAGGGAGGACTGGAGATTCAGCTGTTCTGTGTCACCAGAGCACTCAAAGCAGTTAGAGATTAGTGACTGGAACCACAAATGTTTATTGAATGAAAGCTGATTCCAGTTGTTTGTGTCTGCAATACATGGGGCAGAACTGCTACAGGAAAGGTTCAGTGACCACTCTAAGTGACTCCATCATGGACAGATCACTTGTGTGGTTTCCATATGCTATTTTCTGGTTTGTTTAGCATTCACAAATGTCTCAATATCTAGCACTACAGCATCTCTAGTTTGTTGCTGCTTCTCTCAGGACAAGTATTTGCTATGGAAAGATGAATCTGACTGGCTTGTTTTTAAGACCAGAGTTCTTTCTTTCCCTTCTTTTCTGATAGCTGCATTATTGGTTTTGGCAGTTGAGATGCAAGAAGGTGTGACAAAGGATATTTACAGTATGAGGTACAATGAAGTTGAAAGCAAAAGTTCAATAGCCTCATATTTAAGATTATTAGAGCAGAGATGCTGTAGTGGAGCATCATGTTTGTCATTTGTGCTGTGTTTCTGAGAAGCAAGCAACTTAAGATTCTCCAGGCACTTACCGGCTTCCATTGTAGCTTCCCAGCTGACTTTCACTTGCAACAGAGTCTAGTGTTACCGAATGAAGATTGATAGAACCGTTCAGCACAGTGTCATCTCTGCTCTGACCATCACCAAAGTTACTTCCAGAGTGAATCAGAAAGGATTTGAGTGAAAGTTGGTGTTGGTGCCGTAGTGACTGTGCAGTTGCTAAGGATGTGATTATCACTCTAATTGCAGGAACAGGAGATGTAATTGCCATGTTCTTATTCCTTTTCTCTAGGAGAATACCTGTTAGCGAATTCTAAAGGACACATAAGCTACTCCCCACTCCCCATTTCCCCCATCCCACTCTTGGTTTTACAGCATTTGAAGCCAACAGCTCTTTGACCCTGAACATCTCAGTTATGGAACTAGAATACATAACTTTTATCCACTAAGTGCACCACATGGAATGCTAACAGTTGCTTTTGCAATAATAACAGTTGTCCTTTTTCCTCTTTTTTTTTTAGCTACATTTCCCCCTCCCCTGAATAACAGTCACTTACGTGCCCATGGATGTTTGAAAGCCTCTGGAAGTTTGAAAGCCTTTTCTTTTTTTTCTGTAAGTCTGAAATTCAGCTACTCAGCTGAAGAAAGCTCAGGAAAATGAGCTGAAATATCTAGTGAGAAGAAAAAGGACACGGTAAAGATGGGATAAAAAAAAAGCTCAGGGTAATGGAAATTGATCACTCAATCTGTCCATGGCCTCAACTATAAATGAGTGAATTTAACGCATTAGGTTACCATTAAGAAATGAAGTTGTTTCCGTGGATATAACATGGTTGGAGATTATTATGGGGAATTATTTATTTATTTTTGCATTTGTGAGTCATTTAGGTAGTCCTTTTAGGTGAGTGAAATTATGTTTATATTTCCACTCCCTGCTGTTGTGTGTTCTATTAATATCACACTAGTTGAAATAGATGGGCACACTAGAAAATATTTGGTATTTAATTTGTTTTTCAGGGTTTTTTTCTCTTCTTAATCTTCTCCAAGCAACTATTTTTATAAACGTGTTCAACAGCCCCCAGGCACTTTTAATACAAGTTTTCCTCCATTTTTAAAACACAGGGCTTAACCATGCAATAACAATCCACAAAGATGCAGGAGCCTGTAAGATCTGTGCTGTCTTTTATCTCTTTTGGACAAGATGGAGGTGATGCTATTTCTGTAGCTTTGCAAAACAAACCTTTGGGTACTCAGAAATAGTCACAGTTCCCACTGCTTCTGTTTGATTAAAATAAAGCAAAAAAAAAAAAAAAAAAAGAACTACCAGAAGAGAAGTTAAGATGAATAGAAGAGGAATATTTATTGGACACAAAGGGGAACATTGTTATCAAGGATGAGGAAAAGTCTGAGGCACTTAATGCTTTCTTTGCCTCAGTTTTTAGTAGTTGGTTATCCTCATGGTATTCAGTCCCTTGAGCTGGAAGATAAGTTTAGGGATCAGTATAGTCCCTTCAGAATCCATAAAATAGTACTGTATGACCTACTAAGCCACCTGGACACCCTTAAGTCTATGGGGCTGGATGAGGTCCACCCTAGAGTGCTGAGGGAGCTGGAAGAGGAACTTGTCAAACTTCTCTCCATCATTTATCAGCAGTGCTGCTTAATGGGGGAGGTCCCCCATTACTAGAATGATACTAGGATGACTAGAAACTTGCCAGTGTGACACTCATATACGAGAAGGGCAGAAGGAAGGATCCAGGCAACTACAGGCCTGTCATCCTGATCTCAGTACTGGGGAAGATTATGAAACTGTTAATCTTGGGGGCGATCATGTGGCAAGTGGAGGACAACAGGGGGATCAGGTCTAGCCCACATGGATTCAGGAAGGGCAAGTCCTGTTTAACCAGCCTGATCTCCTTCTATGATCAGATGATCCACCTAGTGGATGAAGGAAAAGCAGTGGACGTTGTCTGCCTGGACTTCAGTCAGGCATTTGACACCATTTCCCACAGCATTCTGCTGAAGAGGGTGGCAGCTCATGGCTTAGACAAGTGCCTGGATGTCTGAGCACAGAGAGTTGAGATGAATGGGGTTAAATCCAGTTGGTGGTCTGTCACAGGCAGTGTCCCTCAGGGCTCAGTTTTGGGACCAGTCTTGTTTAACGTCTTTATTAATAACCTGGATGAGGGGATCAAATGTAAATTTGCAGATGACATGAAATTAAGCAGGAGTGTCAATCTGTGAGAGGGTTTTGGACAGGCTGGAGCAATGGGTTGAGGCCAATAGGATGAGGTTTAACAAAGCCAAGTGCTGGGTCTTGCACTTCAGAATCAACCACCCCCAGCAGCACTACAGGGTAGGAGAAGAGTGGCTGGAGAGCCATTTGGCAGAAAATGACCTGGGGGTGTTGATTGACAGCCAGGTGAACATGAGCCGGCAGTGTGCCCAGGTGGCCAAGAAGGCAAATGGCATCCTGTCTGTATTAGGAATGGTGTAACCAGCAGGAGTAGGGAGGTGACGGTGCCTCTCTACTCTGGACTCGTGAGAACACACCTTGGGGACTGTGTCCAGTTTTGTGTGCCATGTATAAGAAGGACATTGAGGTGCTGGAATGGGTCCCAGAGAAGGCCAACAAGGCTGGTGAGTGGTCTAAAAAACAGGCCCTATGAGGAGCAGCTGGGGGAACTGGGGTTATTTAGTCTGGAGAAGAGGAGGATGAGAGGAGGCCTTATTGCTTTCTACAACTATCTAAAAGGAGGTTGTAGCAAGGCTGGTGCTGATTTCTTCTCCCACATTAGTAATGATAGGACAATGGGAAATGGCCTCAAGTTGCATCGGGGGGTGTGTGGGGGGTGTGTGTCTAGATTGGATATTAGGAAGAAGTTCTTCACTGAGAGAATGGTTAGGCACTGGAACAGGCTGCTCAGGGAGGTGGCAGAGTCACCATCCCTGAAGGTATTAAAAAACTTAGTAGTATAGAGCACTTGAAGCCACGGTCTAGGGGTTAGGAAAACATTAGGATGAGGGCTGGACTTGATGATCCTTGAGGTTGTTTCCAGCCATGATGATTCTATGATTGTGAACTGGCTGCAGGATAGAAGCCAGAGAGTAGTAGTCAATTGGACAGAGTCTAGTTGGAGGTCTGTATCTAGTGGAGTCCCCAAGGATCAGTACTGGCACCAGTGCTATTCCATTTATTCAGTAATGGCTTGGATGAGGGATTAGGGTGCACTGTCAGCAAGTTTGCTGATGACACAAAGCTGGGTGGTGTTGCTGACACCCCAGCAGACTGTTGCCATTCNAACAAAGATGATGAAGGAAGTAGAGCACCTCCCTTATGAGGAAAGGCTGAGAGAGTTGGGTCTCTTGAGCTTGGAGAAAAGGAGGCTGAGGGATGATCTCATTCATGTTTATGAATATGTGAGAGGTGGGTGTCAGGAGGATGGAGTCTGGCTCTTTTCAAGGTCATCTGTGGTAGGACAAGGGACAATGGGTGCAAGCTGGAACATAGGAGGTTCCATATAAATATCAGAAGGAACCTCTTCACAGTGAGGGGAATGGAGCATTGGAACAGGCTGCCTAGGGGGGTTGTGGAGTCTCCTTCTCTGGAGACATTCAAGACCCACCTGGATATGTTCCTGTGTGACTTGGTCTAGATGATCCTGCTGTGGCAGGGTGTTGGACTAGATGATCTGTCTAGGTCTCTTCTGATCCCTGATGATTCTATGATTCCTTGGTTTTATTAAGAATATGGAAGAGTTTATTATCTAAAGATATGAGCGACAACAGGTTTACAAAGGAAATCAGTGCAGAAAACTAATGTGAAGTGTTCCAAGCTGAGCAAGGCAGTTCCAAAGTGAGGGAGGTGATAGACAAGAGCTCAGAGACCAGGAACTAGAGCCAGAAGAGCTGACTTTCAAATTTGACTCAGCTGTGGAAATTATGGGGGAATGAAGGCACTTGTACTTGATGGAGGTGCTTTACCTGTGGTGAAGGCAAGGGGATTGATTGTACTGGGGGCATCAGGATGTTATCTGTGGGCTCCTGACCTCATATAAGCTGAATTGTGCTATTACTGCTGTCTGTATATGAGATACTCTTCACAGCCTCATCCAGTATGACCCAGTTAGCTTGCATCAATCAGGGTATTTGCTGCTGCCTGTGTCTGTGTAGTAAATCTGCTGTAGTGCCTCTGGCTTGGCTCTTGCTTTGCTCCCTGTTTGTCTCCCTGTTATGTGTCACTCTTTCCTTGTGCCATGTAATGTATAGGTAGCAAGGTATGTGCTCTATGGAAGAGGAGCTATCTTTTGTTTTAAATATCACTATTATACCTTGTCCATCATGGCCCAGACCTATTGGTACTAGTGCTAAGAGCTACATAGATTATCCCACCTGAACAATAAAGGAAGGATGAGCTGGCCATGATCCCATGATGCATATTCCCATCCCCCCATGAGTCTTCAAGTCTAGGTTGTCAGTGGAACACATATTGCCATCTTTTGAATGTAACCTCACAGCTTTCTCCTTGTGGGAACATGCCTCTGTCTCTTTGTTCTTTCCTGATCATATATTTTGTTCAGATACAACCCATATTATGTCCTTACCTCTTCCAGTGGGAGGGCAGTAAATTCAAAAGGGCATTAATGGTCTGTCATTTCATATGCAATTCAGACAGATCAGTGAACTAGTCAGTTCTTCCAAAGATACTGCTGGACAGTACGCAAATGTTATGTAAAGGTGAAGGACTGTATAAACTGCTCCACTGGCTTGGGCCAACCAATGAGAAGGCATGAATAAGCTTTCTGGAGAGGGAATCTAGAAATAGCAGCAGATTTGGATTTCTAGTGCAAGAGATAGGAACAATAGATTGGAGGACAAAAGAGTAAATTAACAACAGCTATATTGGTTTCTGTCCTACTTTCCTAAAGTTCAAAGGACATTTGTCAGCATCTACAAATAAGAGCAAGATCAGGACATGAAAACTTGCCCTTATTGCCTACCACTCACATTGAATATGTTGGTATTATTTAATTTCTCAGTCATTTTATTCAGCTGAGGAAACAAGCTGGGTAAAATGTGTCATACGTCTTTTCCAGGAACAAATCCACAACATGTGAGTGTTTTTCATCTAGGGCATAATTTTCCTCTGGTGGTGTTACTAGCAAAATTTGTGGTATCACCTTGTGAGTCATCTTCTACAGCGGTAGTTTTTGAAGGTGTTCTGCTTTCTAATGCTGCCTATCTTTTAATCAGTCCTTTTCTATAGTCCTCAGGCCCTAAGAAGCCAATTTATAACACATCTCTTTTTAAAAATATGTGCCAGAAACCCACACATTCAGCATGTCAAGCATGGGAGCTTGATATTAAGTTCTTAAACCTGTAACTGAGATCCTAAAAATAAGCACCAGAATTTTCAAGAGGATTGAAACCTAAACAGCTTCAAACTCACATCAAGAAATTACATATGTTCCTTTTGAAAAACCCACAGAATATTAGGAGACAGGACTTGTAATGCAGGACTTGTTTTCTATTTTGTGTGAAGTGTTTTACAACATTTTACACTGGTTTATACAGGACCAGATCAGGATCCAGGAACTTTCAGCACCTCTTATTGTTGACCCATTCTCTCTGATGTTTTTCCCCTTCTAGAAAATGAGAAGTGGGGAGGGACGATAAAAATGTAAGGAGAAAAGAAGATATTATGGTGTCAAAGTCTGTGGAACAGATGGATATCTTCTGATGAGAATGGGGCAGAAGATCAAGTAGTTATTATGAAGAACTATACTCATACTGGGCTAGAGTGTATACAGATGGACTTTGCAGAGCTTCCCTAGGAAAAGGAGTCCTTGAAATTGTTTCTGTATTTATATAGCATTGTAGCTATAATTATTATAAGATTGCACAGTCAGGGAAATAGTTGCTCCTTTGTATGACTGTCATACAATCAACGTTGCCCCATAAATCATTGCCCTGTTACATTGTTCTCCTGGATGATCTTCTGTTACTGCCCTAAAACCGTAAAAAAGTAAATCTACACTACTTGGCATTTGGAGACCAAACAATGGCTGTGCCTGGAAAATTACCTTCCTGGTTAGTCTTTGTACTAACAAAACCTGTTCCTTCTATGTGTGTAGATCCCAGGAGGCAAGAGTATTCAGCAGTCTTTGGGATCATAGTGGCAGGACCGGACCTTGGGGCTTTTTATTTTGTTCAGTTTGTGGGTTGTTTTTTTTTTTCATGACTAGTAGTCTCCTAAGCAACAAAATGGTAGGAGGAAAAATAGCAACTAGGCTAATAACCAAACCTGGGGAAATCCCAGCCTGAGTCATTGTAAGAAAGGGAATTAACAGTCCCCTTGAGCCTTGTGACACTTATTCAACAGAGAATGCTGTTCAAGATTATCATCCTGTCACCTGAAGGAGATAACAGGGTATGTGCTTTAACAAATCTTCACAATTGGAGAGCAACACTCTCGCCTTGCCTTGCCTTGCCTTCTGCTTTTTTTTAAAAATGTAGTATTTTCATAATTGAAGATTGAGACAGTCTGCTTTTCAGCAGGAGCTAAATTCACACAGGAACCAGATTTTGTTCCCAGACTGGCTTTAAATGGGGAAAAAAGCCTGGCATTTCTACAGACTTTTTAAGCCATAAATGGGAGCAGAATCTGACTCTTTTTTCACTTCCATAAGGGCAGTTGCTGCTTAGCTTGTAACTACCTCATTTCTCTGCACAGATCTTGTCTGAGATTGCTTCCATCTGAAGAATATGGGATTTTGAGGCTTTATCTCTAAGCATTTATGGTGATACTCTAAGCATATTCTCACCAAACAGAAAGTTGTTCAAGCATGTTTTTAAAGAGTACAACGGGCAGTACTAAGTTAATGCTTCCAAAATAAGCTGCAGTGCAATGGTAAGGTGTTTTGGTTTATCCGATTTCCCAAAGGATGGAAGACCTCTCAGAACAACCTCTGGCTGAACTCACAAATGTCCAAAAATACACACTGACTTACTTAGATGCCACCCTTTGCTACAAATGCCCTGCAGGTTCTTTTCCTAGTTTTGAGGGCTTTCAACATGTACATGACTTTTATTAACATGCAGTGTAAGTTATATGTTGGTATTGGCTCTTCTTGTGTATGACTACATATTACACAGCTTCTCAGCGTTCTAGCTTCTTTTCTCATCCTCTTGTGGTTTGATTTGGGTCTTTTCATGTCAGTAATGCAATTGAATCAGCTATATCTAAGAATCCTCATGATTTTCACAGAAAAACAACCAAGAGGCAGAATTAACAAAGTCTAGTTTCCTCTGAAATTGTTTCGCCACCCACACACAATCTGTAACCCACTTCTCCTCAATTTCCATCATAACTGTGCCAAAAAACACCCTCAATTTCCTCTGTTCTCCTCTCAGAAAAGCCCCCTCTGCTCTTTTCAAGCAAGACCTAAATACTAACCTCATCTCATACTCCTTTCCCTCTTGAAAGCACTAATGTGGGTATGTACTCCAAGCAGCCACTTTTTTAGAGATCTTGTAGGAAGTTCTTACTTTTGCTCACATCAGCAGTTTGGCTGAAAGCTGCAAGGTAGTTCATGAGTTCTTACAGAGGGGCTGAGAGATAGACAGTATGATCTCTCAGGCCTTCTTTTTCAGGAAAAGAAAAAAACACCACAAGGTCTTTCTGTCTATGCATGTGGGATTTTAGACATGTCTTTATCCCACGGAGCTGATGATTTTATTGAGGAGTTACTGTATATGCTCCCACGTATTATCTAGTCATTATATTTTACCATCATCCACTGAGTACAATAGAAATGTTTTAGTATAATGGTAGTTTGTCTAGTTGGCTGTGATAGACTGGAAACTGCATTTAACCAAGGCAACAATTCTCTTCTAATTTTAAGCAGCTTGGAAGTTTCCAGGGACCTTGTCTGACTCCCCTCCCTTACTGTTCCGTGTTCTCAATTGGCACACATTGCCAAAAGTGCCTTACAAAAGCTGCCCAAGAAGTGGATGGCATGGCTTCCTGTCGAGCTGTCAACATAGTTCTTTTAATCAGTCAGGGATTTGTTGCTGAATGAAAGAAATCTCCCCCAGACATCTTTCATGTGAATGGTCTCCACAGAATTCCCAACCCAAGTTGCCGTGGGAAACTGGGTAAAAAGTTTTTCAAAACCAAACTCTGGTGTCAAGCATGTTAGGATTTACAGGGTCAGATCCAGCATTGCTAAAGCCAGGAGAAGTGTGACTATGAACTCTGTGCAGGATTAAGCCCATTTCCACTTAGCTACCATGGTGACAGAAACCTTGGACATTTTTGAGACATTGCTGATGAAGCTTAAATTTGGAACAGTCTATACAGCAAGTTTAACATTGCCAGTTAAATTATAGTCAACTAGCCTTTCTCCTAATCTGTATTAAATAATATATATATTTACATCTGCAAGGTGCATTGTGGTTTTGCAAATCCTTTTCATCTAGAAAAATTGACGACTCAAAAAAGAGGGAGATTTCCTTTTAAACAGCTTCTGTTTCCACTATCATGTTTGGAAAATTCTGCTGTTCTTTAGCTTTCTGTGAGGTCAGAACTCCTCACCCTCTCATTGTGGTCTGCTGCTGACACATCATCATATTAAAGTTCTTTTTGGGTTTGTCTACACTGTCTGTTGTGTTTTGAAGCTGAAGAGGTGAAGTCAGTAAATTCAGAGAATACTATAGCACCATGCCATCATTTGGGTTTAGTCCTCTAAGTAATGTCTGCTCCACTTCTAGAAATCTAAGGTCCTTGCAAAAAACATGACCTTTAAACAGGGTGCATTTCATGTTTTTTTTGTAGGAAAGAAAAAGGTAAATTTGCACTACATTGCAAAAGGACTATGTAAGAGAAATGCAACAGGCAAAATCATTGATTACCTCTAGGATTCTATGTGGTTTTAAAGTAGACCTGTGCTGAGAAATACTTTCTTCTCCTTTGAAGCCTTTATTTTAAAGCTCTATGACTCAGTTTGAATGCTGCAGGGTTGTGAGTAGGTCACCGAGTGAGACTCCAAAAAACTAAGATTCACTTTGTGCTCTGGAGTCCATCTTGCAGTTTTTCTTTCCTCTCAGTTCACAAGTTGAGTTGTTTCTCTTGCTATGAAGATTTTGAATAGCCATGCATGCCTCACTGTGTTGGTCTAACTGAAGTCACTATAGTCGCATAAAAAGTAATACTTCTGCTGTTCAAAATCACAGTATCACAGTA
>VZRI01002045.1:3717-14799 GCA_013397515.1 Upupa epops
GGATGGGGAGAGATCTGGCAAGCAGGCCTTATGAGGAACAGCTGAGGGAACTTGGGTTGTTTAGTCTAGAGAAGAGGAGGCTGAGAGGAGACCTTCTTGCTCTCTATGGCTCCCTAATAGGAGACTGTAGTGAGGCTGCTGCTGCTCTCTTCTCCCAAAAACCCTAATGATAGGATGAGGGGAAGTGGCCACAAGCTGCATCAGGGGAGATTTAGATTGGATCTTAGGAAGAAGTTTTTTCCTGAGAGAGTGGTTGAGCACTGGAAGAGGCTGCCCAGGGAGTTAGCTAGAGCACTTAAAGCTGTGGTCTGGGGGCTGGGGAGCTGTTGGGATGAGGGCTGGACTTTGTGATCCTGCAGGTCCTTTTGAGCCATGAGGATTCTCTGATTCTATAACAGGATAAACATGAACCTAATTAAAGCCAAACAGCCAGTCAAGCCAGAGACAGTATATTGTGCTTTTTTGGTTGAAGGAATAGCCATAATATGAACTGCAGTTTCCAACCAGAAAGGAAGTCAAAACCTCTCAGAGCATGTACTTACAAATGACATAGTAGTAGGTATGCCTAAAAGTTTAAATGCCTGTAAGTTTAAATGTCGTTCAGTTGCCATGAAATGATCTATAATTGCACCAGTGTATCGTGTGTTACCTATTTATATGGGGACACCTGATTGCGTTGTCAAAAAACAGTTTCAGCTTGCTATTTCTGAAAAAATGATGGGAGATGATACCGTGTATTATTCTTAGGAGTAGTTTATTAGGTTGCGGTTAGATGGATGCTATTTGAAGTAAGAATTAAGCAGTCCTGGGTTGTTTTAGTCTAAGGGAACTAAAGTTAAGTGTTTCAGACCGTGCCAGTTGCTAGTGCTGATCTTCCCAGTCTGTGGGTCAGCAGCTGGAGGTCTAGTCCATTTTAGCATCCATTTTTATCTGCTCCCAGCTGTCTTTCCTCTCACCCCACACTGGGATACCTAAATTGCTTTTAGAAGTTCAGCATCCTGGGGCAGCTATAAAAATGGATTTAAAAATAATTTATAATGTGCCCAAGATCAGGGCAAAGAGGCTGAGCCTGCGGAGCTAGTAACCATCAGAAAAACCAGGGTAGAAGTTTTGGTGAAGTATTTTTGTAGTTAATATAAAACTGATGCAAACCTTGGTGTCCCACAACCTTTCTTCTAGTTATATATATAACAATAAAGGGTGCTTGGCTTCAGAGAAAGAGTTAAGTGCCACTATTGAACATCTCTATGAACCTCAGGCTATGAGGGCTAAACCAGGTTTGATGAGCAGTCATCTGCTGAGGGCATCTGCTAATAACAGCGGACTCAATTTGGGGATTCCTCTGAGAGAAGAGGTAAGCGTGGCGCTTCCTCCTCTAGATTAGAGTCTAGGTAAAGGAAATTACTACTGATGTGACTTCATAAAGGAGAAGTGTGCTGGTGATGGAGAGAGGATGGATAGTAGCACTAGGTCTGTGTGTTTGTGATGTGGGAGACTGGAGTATCTCAAATCAAAGGTATTTGCTTCTTTCTCTGAGTAGAACATGGAGAAGAGGTTGTGTACTTGCTTGAGGCCACCAAGACTAGCAAGACTTTGAAAAATCTTTTCTCCTGTGATTAAATCTAAGAAGGATGTGGTACTCTTGGAACGAGTCCAGAGGAGGCCATGAGGATGATCAGAGGGCTGGAGCATCTCTCCTATGAGGACAGGCTAACGGAACCAGGCTGTTTTGCCTGGAGAACTGAAGGCTCCAGGGGGACCTTATAGCAGCCTTTCAGTACCTAGAGGAAAGCTAGAGAGAAGCTTTTCGTAAGGGCATCTAGTAAGAGGAAAAAGAGGATGTTTTTAAGCTAAAAGATGAGAGATTTAGGTTATATCTTAGGAAAAAATTCCTTCCTGTGAGGGTGCTGAGACACTGGAACAGGTTGCCGAGGGAGGTTGTGGCTGTCCCCTCCCTAGAAGTGTCCAAGGCCAGATTGGCTGGGGCCTTATGCACCCTGGTCTAGTGGGGGGTGTCCCTAGTCATGGCAGGGGGTTGGAACTGGATGATCTTTAAGGTCCCTTCCAACCTGGACCAATCTATGACACTATGAATCTAGACACTGACAGTCATCTTAGATCAACTGTATTAGCTTCAGACAGGTTGTAATGTGCCCCAGCAGAGACGTGTGCTCAACATGACAACAGCACAGTGCAAAAATCACAAGAACTCTGTTGAATCCATTTAATTGGATAAATCTTAAAGACTGATAGTTATACATTCTGATTTTATTAAGCTTAGAGTAAGATTTGGATGAGAAAATCCAAGTAACATATAGCTAGCTAGCTCTAAAGCCAAACTGATTTATTTTTCAGTTTACTCAGGCATTTCTGTCCAGGGTGTCATAGAATCATAGAATGGTAGGGGTTGGAAGGGATGTCTGGAAATCATCTATTCCAACACCCCTGCAGAGCAGGTTCTCCTAGACCAGATCACACAGTAACACGTCCAGGCAGGTTTTGAATATCTTCAAGAGAAGGAGACTCCACAACCCCTCTGGGCAGCCTGTTCCAGTGCTCTGTCACCCTCACAGTAAGGAAGTTTTGCCTCGTGTTCAAAATGAATCTCCTATGTTCTAGTTTAAACCAATTTCCCACCTTGCCCTACTGCTGGGCACCACCCAGAAGAGCCTGGTCCCATCCTGCTGACACTAGCCCTTTAGATATTTACAAGCATTTATGACATCTGACCTTAGCCTCCTCCTCTCCAGAGGGGCTGAACAGCCCCAGCTCTCTCAGCCTCTCCTCTCCTCATAAGATGCTCCAGCACCACCCTTGATCATCTTTGTGGCTCTGTGTTGGACTCTCTTCAGTTGCTCCCTGTCTCTTGAACTGGGAAGGGCAGAACTCCAGATGTAGGAAGGATGCAGTACTCCAGACACAGGCAGAGTCGAGAGGGAGAAGAACCTCCCTTGACCTACTGGCCCTCCAGGAGACCATCTGCCTTCTTAAGCACAAGGACACACTGCTGGCTCAGGTCCTCCTGAGGTTCACCAGCACTCCTAGGTCAAGTTATTTCCATTAAAATTTGCACTGTTTAACAACCTGATTCCAGCTGATAGAATAAACCCAGTTACCCTTAGCCAACAACCCTGTGCTGAAGTAGTAATTTGAGCTGATGTTACTCAGTATTCAAGTAGTCTTTTTTGAGTGAAATAGGTTAGTGTTCACACGTTGCAGTGATAAGAGTAAGGAACTACATTTGTATTGAAATAAAATACACTTGAAAGTCGCTTGGAACACAAGATACCTGTCCAACATCCTGCCCTCCAAAGTCTAAGGAGCCTTGTTGTCCTTCGGGGAATACAGTAGCCCTGATAACTTCTTGTGTTGTTTCAGCAAGACCTTTCCTTTTGTTTCTGCTTCTTCTCACAGGATAGATAAAAGAGAATTCAGTCTACAAGTTAGACCTCCCTTTTTTTCTCCTCTTCTTGCCAAACAGTGGCTGCTCCTAGGTAGTCTTCACCCACCTCTGTTCTGCTGGCATGACTCACCTAAAATACATCCCTATCTACAGCAGCCAGCAGCTAGTTCCAAAACCAGTAAAACTTGCAAATTCAGGTTCTTTATAGCTTCAGGTCTTACACTGTTTGCATCTCTGTCCTGGAAAATCTTCAGTCCTTTTCACATCTCTCTTATCTTCCATGTTGGGTAAAAGAAAGGCTCCTAAAAACTACCTAATCACTGATAACTCCCAAGTGAAAATGGGCAACAACCAAGTCCTCCCAAGCTACTAGGCTCCTGAGGGGTTTAGAGAACCAGTCTTATGAGGAGAGGCTGAGGGAGCTGGGCAGGTTTAGTTTGGAGAAGAAGAGGCTGAAGGGGGACCTCACTTCCCTCTACAACTACCTGAAGGGACGTTGTGGAGGGGTGGCTGTTGGCCTCCTCTCCTTGGTGACTGCTGACAGAAGAAGGGGCAGTGGTCTGAAGTTGAGGCAGGAGAGGTTTAGATTGGACCTTAGGCAGAAATTTTTTGCAGCAAGAGTGGTTGGGCACTGGCAGGGCCTTCCCAGGGAGGTGGTGGAGTCCCCATCCCTGGAAAGAGCAGCACCAGCCTCGCTACAACCTCCTGTTAGGTAGCTGTAGAGAACAACGAGGTCTCCTCTCAACCCCCTCTCAACCCCCTCTCAACCTCCAGGGATGGGGACTCCACCGCCTCCCTAAGCAGTCTATTCCAGTGTCTCATCACCCTTTCCATGAGGAAGGGCTTCCTAACATCCAACCTAAACCTCCCCTGGCAGCTTCAGACCATGTCCTCTTGTCCTATCACTAGTTGCCTGGGAGAAGAGCCTGACCCCCACCTGTTTACAACTTCCATTCGGGTAGTTACAGAGAGTGATAAGGTCCCCCCTGAGTCTCCTTTTCTCCAAGCTGAACAACTCCAGCTCCTTCAGCCTTTTTTCAAAAGACTTTCCCTCCAGTCACTTCCCCAGCCTTGTTGCTCCCCTAGACCCACTCCACCTCCTCAATCTCTTTCTTGAAGTAAGGGGCCCAGAACTATCCCAGTACTCAAGGAGAGGCCTCCCCAGTGCCCAGTACAGGGGGAGAATAACATCCCTAGTCCTGCTGGCCACACTATTGGTGATGTCATTGGCCTTTTGCATCACCTGGGCACCCTGCTGGCTCCTCTTGTCACCCAGTAATGCCAGGTCCCTCTCTGCCAGGCTGCTCTGCTTGGGGTTATAGTGCCCAAGTGTTACCCATGGTTAACCATCAGCCTTGGTTCCCTTGAATAGAAGTGTAAACAGATCAAATAGTGACCTAAGGGGGCTACAGGAGGATGTAGGAATTCAGAGCTACAGCTAATGGCAATGTTTCACTTGTGGCAGTTGGTGTAGTTCAGAGCTGTCCTCCAGCCATGCTCATTCATGCAGATGGACTGGTTCAGCACCCAGCTGGCTGGAGGAAGGAACATATAAAGAATGTTTTGTGAGCCAGAATACTGTATATTGTCGCGGTTATTAGGACATTTACTGGTTAGGCTCATCAGGGTGATGCTGGGGACATTAAAAAGAAAAGAAGTGGAATAATTTGTTCCATCTAAGTCAGCCTATGGGGTGTTAAAAACAATTCCAGAATATAACAGCTTTCCAGTACCTGAAGGGGGCTACAGGAAAGCTGGGGAGGGGCTGTTTCCAAGGGCTTGGAGTGGTAGGAGCAGGGGGAACGGTTTCAAGTTGGAAGAGGAG
Organism: Upupa epops; assembly: GCA_013397515.1. Classification (NCBI taxonomy): domain Eukaryota; kingdom Metazoa; phylum Chordata; class Aves; order Bucerotiformes; family Upupidae; genus Upupa; species Upupa epops. The sequence continues at coordinate 8,946 of VZRI01002045.1, forward strand.
AGGTTTAGGCTGGAGATCAGGAGGAAGTTCTTCACAATGAGGGTGCTGAGACCCTGGAATGGGTTGCCCAGGGAGGTTGTGGCTGCCCCCCAGCTCCCTGGAAGTGTTCAAGGCCAGGTTGGCTGGGGCCTTTATCACTGTGGTCTAGTGGGGGGTGTCCCTGCTCATGGCAGAGGGGTTGGAACTAGATGATCTTTAAGGTGCCTTCCAACCTGAACCATTCTATAGATCTAGGAATCTATGAATAGGAAGTGCCTGGAACTCTAAAGAACAGAAAATGCTAAAAAAGATGCTGTCAAATAATGTTAATTATAGCAGAGGATCGGGCTGAAAAGAAGGTCCCATAGCTGATGAAGCTGACTCAGTTGCCATCACGGGATGGTAATCCTGCTTCACTATTGCTTTAGCACATCTCCCTCTGTATGCTGCACTGGTATTAATAACCTAAGCAGTGATTTTGTAAGAATATCCCTCTCTTGATCTTGACAAGAAGAACAGGAGGTGTTTGAACAGAGACAAACCTGCTAGGTAAACATGCTGGATGCACTGCAACACAGGCATTGTCTGAAAACAAAAGAACTGCAGAGTTAGCCTCACAGAGCTAAAGACACAATGCCTGAAACCTGAAGGGTTGTACTTCAAGCTTAAAAGAAGGAACCGAAATCCAGTCGTCCTTGTAATTTTATCTCCATCTTTTAAATTGCTGAGACCAAATGTTTGGGGTTTTGTTCTGTTTGATCCTATTAAGTGGTACTGCATTTGTCCCATCACAGTTCTTCTCCTATCTCTGATCCGCTCTGATATCGTGTTACTCCTGTGTGAGATCAAGCAGAAGGTCACAGTGGACAGAAAAAAATCCAGCCAGTTACACGGCTATTGCCAGCACTGCTGGAAATTTAGAAAGGCACTGAGTGGTGTTTCTCTTTCTCGAGCTGATTGCTATACGAAAACACCACATGAAAACTAAGTTTGGATGTTAACTTGCTGAGTATTGGCAAAGTATTTGTTGACAATCTCTGTGTAAGAACTGTAAAACATTACTTCTACAGAGCTAAAGTAAAGGGTGTTTTGTAGAGGAGTTCCAGTACTAGAGAGCTGCGTTTTCCTCTTGCTCTTTAATGTGTCTCGCTCAGGCTATTTGGAACTCCCTTCCTGTTTCTCTCCAAGACCTTTAGTCACTTCCTTTGTCTAAAAAAAACCCCCTTTCATTTGGTTTTAACTGATGGATTGTCTTTCCAACCTTCTGATAAAATCAGGTAAATTGTATGTGGATTTTTCCTACCAGTAGATGACCAAAATTCAACGCACATAGATAAATTAAAATCAGTCTCAGCACTGTGCCTGCACTCGGAGGTTTACAAATGTTTAACAGTACCTTGTTCCCTTAGGGAATATTTTAATGGAATGGTAAAATTCCGTTCTCTTTAACCAAGAGATGTGGAAAACAGATTGGCGGCCACAGCGGTACTTTATGAAATCAGAGTATTTTTATTTGCTGTCCCAGAAGCACAGATTTACAATACAAAAATAAAAGTGTGTTTACTTCCGTGGTAAGAAATGAATGCGCTGAAAAGCTCAACTTTCCTCTTGGTAAAATATGTCAGACTCAGATCAAAAATACAATTTGTGGATAGCTGACAGCTTGGTGAAGGTCAAGGTTGATACTTAAGCTGGCTGAGCTGAAGGTTGGGTTATGTTCTGTACTACATGGAGCGCTAGACATATCAGTGAGGATGGCGGATGGGGAGATGTAACAATAAAAAGAGGGACATAATTAAGCCAGAACTTCCATGATTTATATTTCACAGAATCATAGAAATGTTGATGCTGGAAAAGATATCTGAGGTTATCCAGCCCTAACATCATCACATTAGCCAGACCAGGGCACTAAGGGACATAACCAGGCTGTCCTTCAACACCATCAGGGATGGCAACTCCACTGCCCTGGGCAGTCCATTCCAGGGTCTGATCACCCTTGCAGTGAGGAAGGGCTTCGTAACATCCAGCCTAACCCTCCCCTGGCAGCTTCAGACCCTGCCCTCTCATCCTGTCACTAGTTGCCTGGAAGAAAAGCTGGACCCCCACCTGTTTACAATTTCCCTTTAGGTAGTTGTAGAGCATGATAAGGTGCCCCCTGAGTCACCTCCAGCCCCCTCAAACTCTTTCTTGGATTGAGCCCAGAACTGCCTCCAGTATTCAATGGGAGGCCTCCTCAGTGGCCAGTGCAGGGGGAGGATGACATGCCTAGTCCTGGTGGCCTCACTATTGCTGATCCAAGCCAGGATGCCATTGGCCTTTGGTGGCACCTGGACAACCTGATGGCTTCTGTTTGGGCGGTTGTCACCCAGTGCTGCCAAGTCCCTCTCTGCAAGGCTGCTCTCCATCCTGCAGTCAGTAGCTGAAGGGTGTTACTGTGGCCAAAGTGTAGGACCCTGCAATTGACCCTGTTAAATCTCATCCCATTGGTCTCTACCCATTGACCCAGCCTGTCCAGATCTCTGTGCAGCATCCTCCAGCAGATTGACACTCCCTCTCCAACTTGGGTTCATCCATGAATTTACTAAGTGTAGATTCAATCCCCTCTTATTTAGTAGTCTGTGGAATTAAATCCAGCCTTCCTGCTGCCACTGCAACATCTCTTACATTGCTTTCAAAGGGCTGAACAGCCCCAACTCTCTCATCCTGTCTTCTGGTAGAGATAAGGAATATTGATGGTTAGTACATTCTTGAACAAAAATCTACTCTGGAACTTCCTGTGCTCAAACTGAGACTGGGTTGGGGACAGGGAAAAGTTACTTGGAGGAGAAAGGGAAACGGTGGCAGGGGAGCTTTCACTTAAGAAAGCAAGAACTGGACTGAGCAGGTGAAAGATTAAAATGCAGAGAAAAGAGCAATTTAAATCAAAAGGAAAGAACGTACATTGGCCTTGAGCAAATTAAGGCTGGAAGTTAGAAGGAGGTCTCTAGTCATTTGGAAAATGAGATATTTTCAAACAGCCTTCCCATCAAACGGACTTAACAACCCTCCCCATGCTGAAATGTTTGTGTTCATATGGTTCATGAGAGGAAGAATACATTTTTCTGAGGTAAGATGGAACTTGAGATCCTTGAGAGTCCCTCCAGGCATGTGTGGCCATTCTTATTTTTAGTTTTTTTCAGAAATTGACTGATTGCTGGAGATTTAACCCCTACTTCACACTGGAGACTCCTCCCTCTGCACTATGAAAGGCAGTTACCTCCTCTCCACCTCCAGGTTATTTGGGTACACTAAGTAGAGCTTGCTCAGGACCTTCTGATACATCACAGTCCTTCTGCTTAATGGGTCCGGTCACCTGAATCTCCTTCTCTGCATACACTGCATCCTGTTACCTGGAAGTAACAGGAGAGTGGTTATTTCTTTCCCTTGACTTCTTGTTCCTCACTGAATGCGGTTTGCTTGCTCTGAACGTTTCCATGATGTATTCTCTTAATGTAGGCACATGCAGGCGCATACATCAGCTGTGGGTTAAAAATCCATAATAATGTTGGAATAGTAGTAAATATAGAATTATAAGTCCTTCTGGTCTTATTATGGTAGCTATGTGGGTGGAAAACGCATCCAAATATACACCACTGGAGTTAAATCGTTACCCTAAGGGCTTTGGCCAGTGTTCCATCCCTGAGCAGACAGCAGAAGGCTGCACCAGAGCCCAGCACAGAGGTACATGCATGCTTTGGGTTTGTGAACAAGCTCCGTTTTGTTTTCCTGCAAAAGTTGCATCGTTGAAATTCAAATTTGACACAGATAGTTAGATCTGTTCACATGGCTGACTTCTGTGTGTGAGGGCAGCCCAGAAAGCCAACCATGCCCTGGGCTGGATCAAAAGAAGTGGCACCAACAGGGGAAGGGAGGTGATTCTTGCCCTCTGATATGTTCTTGTGAGACTTCACTTGGTGTGCTGCATCCAGTTCTTGAGTCCCCAGTGTAAGAAGAGCATGGAACTGTTGGAGCAGGTCCAGAAGAGACTACAAGATTCATATGAGAGCTGGAACACTTCTCTAAGGAAGCCAGGCTGAGGGAGTTGTGGCCTGGAGAAGCCTCCATGGGGCTCAGGGGCTTCAAGCACCTGAAGGAGGCTACAGGAACGTTTGTTACAAGGACCACCCCTGATGGAACAAGGAGAATGGTTTCAGAGGGGAGATTTAGACTGGATGCCCAGAAAGAAATTCTTCACTATGAGGGTGGTGAGGCACTGGAAGATGTTGCCCAGGGAGGCCGTTGGATGGGGCTCTGGGCAACGTGGTCTATTGAGAGGTATCCCTGCCCGTGTTAGGCAGGTTGAAGTGAGATGTCCTTTACGGTCCCCTCCAACCCGAGCCATCCTGTGATTCTAACCGATACCAGTGAATGTCGCTCCTCTGGCTTTTTGTTGTTGGGTTTGGTTTGGGTTTTTTTTTCAGACGCAGCAATTTTCGCGTTTGGGTTAAAACTTGTGTATCTTCCCGGATAACGGTGCTGCCCGGCTCCGCCTCTCACCCTGTGCTGCTGCTTCTGCCCGCTCCAGGCCCGAGGAGCAGCAGCGGGATGGGGAAGGGGTCTGATCGCTCCCGGCCCCGCCCGGACGCACCCCGGGAGAGAAGAGGGGCTGAGTGGCGGCCGCTCGCTGTCGCGCACGTTCCCGAGGAGCCCCCAAACACCTTTCCTTTGTGTCTTCCCACAGGAAAACCTACGGGTTTCTGGCAACAGCTTTAAAACAAAAAGTATCCCCGCTCTGCAGCGGAAAGTGATGAATCACGGCCGCTCTTACAAGATGTCTCTCTCGACGCTGCCAGCTCCCAGCCGGCTGGAGGATGGAGGAAACACCCATCCTCGAGACCCCGCACCTCCGTTAACGCGAAGGACTGCCCTAGCACTGCCCCCGCCCCTCGGGCCTCCAGGCATCGTGCAGGTGGGTGCCGCCCCGACCCCACCCCGTATTCTCCTTGCTGAACTTTCCCCGACTTCTCCATCCCGCTCCGCCATCCCCACCGCCCGGCCTCCTCCTTTCATATTCATTAGGCGGCCGCACCCAGCGCCGCTTCTCACTGGTTACCCTGCGTCCCTCTCCCGTCTCTACTGGCGACGGCCGTTGCCGCTCAGCCCCTGTGTCCCGCCTCTGACAGCGGTGACTCACCGGGGCGTGGAGCTTGGGCCCTGCAGCGGCGGCGGCAGCAGCGCAGCCCCCGCCCTTCCTCCCACCCCCCAGCAGCGGCACAGCCCAGCGCCGCGCGCTTATTGTTCCGTCAGCTCCAGGCACCATGGACGAGCTGGACCAGTCACCCCTGGTCTCCTCCTCCTCCTCCGGGCCAGTGCGGCCGCAGCAGCCCCAGTTTAACTACCAGTTTGTGCGCGAGAACGAGAAGGAGAAGGAGGAGGAAGAAGAAGAGGAGGAGGAGGAAGAGGAGGACGACGACGAAGACTTCGACGAGCAGCTGGAGGTGATGGAGAGGAAGCCCGCTCCCGCCGCAGCCTCACAGAACCGGCCGCCGCAGCTGTTGGATCTCGGTACTCCTGCTGAGCCGCCCCGTCCCTCCGCTCCGGAGCCACCGCAGACCGGCTGGAGCCCCCAGGGGACCGAGTCCTCCTCGTCTGCCGCCAGCACGCCGTCCCCCGCGCAGGAGCAGCCCTCGGCCCCCGCCCAGCACAAGCCCGAGCCTGCCGCCGCCCCCTGCCAGCGATGGTCGTCCGGCTCGGCTGGTGAGTTCCTTCGCCCCGGACCGAGGGGCAGCGCCCCTCGCAGCCAGGACCCCCGTACCAATCGCCCCGGTTCTCGCACCCCGCTCCCTTTGTCTGCCAGCCCCGGGCCGCCTTCTGCCGCATCGCTCCCCCCACAGCC
>VZRI01002060.1:39513-50094 GCA_013397515.1 Upupa epops
GAAGCAGATTTACAAACAGTAACTGATCAACTCCAGTGAGCAGAGGGCTAGAGCACCTCCCCTGTGAGGACAGGCTGAGCAAGGTGGGGGTGTTCAGCCTGGAGCAGAGGAGGCTCCCAGGGGACCTTCCAGCAGCTTCCAAAGAGCTGAAGGGGGCTGCAAGAGAGCTGGGGGAGGGCTTTTGACATGAGTTGTAGTGAAAGGACAAGGGGAAAGGGTTCCAGCCTTGAAGAGGGGAGACTGAGGTTGGCCATGATGACCCCATTCTTTGCTGTGAGGGTGCTGAGAGGCTGGAACAGGGTGCCCAAGGCAGCTGTGGCTGCCCCATCCCTGGCAGTGCTGAAGGCCAGGTTGGCTGGGGCCCTGAGTAACCTGATGTAGAGAACCCTGCCTGTGCAGGGGGGGTTGGAACTGGATGACCTTTACAGTCTCTTCCAATCCTGGCCATTCCACGATTGTGTGAACAGGGGTTTTTGGTTGTTGTTTGTTGGGTTTGTTTCAGAACTGAGAGGATTTGTGAAGTTTGTAATGCACATTCAGAGTCACGTTAATTCAGCAGTGACCGGTCAGGAAGGCGCATGGAAAGCTCTTGTGCCTGGGAAAAAATTCCATCTATTAACACATTTAACCTCTGCTGTGCAGCTGTATTTACCCTGCAAACCACTGCCAGCAAAGGGGGGGATGTGTCCTGCTTCTCCTCTAGTGGAAAAGCTTAGAATCCGCACTCCAGAGGAAGGGGAATGAGATGGGTTTGTCCTCATGTGCTTTTCTGATGATAAGGAAGACAAAGGTGGAATTCACTCAACCCTTGGTCCCACGCAGGCCTTGAAGAAAAGAGTCAGGTGGTGATCAAAGCAAGGCTGTGGGGAGGAGACTACTACCCGACTGGTGTATACCCAGGAACAGATTTCTTGGTGCCAGCTCAGGAAACATCTGGTTTAGTAAGTTAGGAAGCAACACCTTACAGAAAGAAAATATAATGTCATGAGTAATAAAAAGAAAATATAGAAATAATAACAAAAATAGAAATATTTTCACTGGTAGAAATTGTTCACACCCATCCTTCATCCATCTTATGATGTGTTCTTGCACACATCTAGCCCTTCAGCAGATAGATGCCTCCTGAAAGCAGTTCATATTACAAACGAGTGTCCTTTGTCCTAGTTTGTACTCGGGAGCAGTGGTTCATGAGAATGCCTCAATCACAGCGTGGCTCTGAGAGAGGTCAACAACTTTCCTCCTATCATTTGGACTGCTGAGTTTGAGTCCTCCCTATTCTCAGTGATTTATTCTTCATGTATGATCAGTCACCTGATTCAGAGAGCATGGAATAATCAACTCTCTGATTAGCTGAATGAAGTGAGTTTACAAGTGTTTTAGGCAGTAAGGAAAGGCGAATATTCTGGGCTCTTCTCAGCATCTGCTTGGGAAGGCTGAGGGAGCTGGGGCTCTGGAGCTGGGAGAAGAGGAGGCTGAGGGGGGACCTCATGCCTGTCTCTAAATCTGTGAGGGGTGGGTGTCAGGAGGATGGAGCCAGGCTCTGCTCAAGGGCATCTGGGGACAGGACAAGGGGCACTGGGTGCCAGCTGGAACAGAGGAGGGTCCCTCTCAATCTCAGCAGGACCTTCTTCCCAGGGAGGGTCCCGGAGCCCTGGTCCAGGCTGCCCAGGGGGGTTGTGGAGTCTCCTTCTCTGCAGACGTTCCAGCCCCGCCTGGCTGTGTTCCTGTGCCACTGGGTCTGGGTGACCCTGCTGTGGCAGGGGGATTGGACTGGATGATCTTTCCAGGTCCCTTCTGATCCCTAAGGATTCTAGGATTCTGATTTATGGACAAGCAGCGATTCCAATTATTAATTACAGAAGCTAGTGTAACTGTCAGAGAAGATGACAGGTAACAGTTCAAGCTGTAGCTACTCCTTTATCACATGTGGTATCAAACCCTTTCTACTCACAAAACAAAGAGAAAACCAAACCAGAAAATCCCCGTAAACTCCACTGAACTAGAAGGTTTCCTGTATAAAAAAGATATCACACGGAATCATTGAGGCTGGAAAAGCCCTCTGAGCTCATCCAGCCCAGCCCAGGATGTAACATCACTACGTCAGCCAGAGCAGGGGCACTCAGGGCCACAGCCAGTCTTTTCTTAAAGACAAATGGCCGCTCCGCTGTCCTGAGGACAAGGTGTGCCTTGCTTTTATTACCTCAATCCTTTGTGCCTGCCTGGGTGCTGAATAGTTTGCCAAAATCAAAAGTCCACATCCAGACTGCAGAGTTTGAGTGCTGTAGGCTTGGCTGCCAAACTCAGGTGATCTGCTAACCAAGGGATGGGTAAAAGCTTAACTGCCTTGCAAACAGAGGACACAGCAGTGGGTTTCCTATCACCCCATTGTTTTTAAGAATAAAACAACAGCAAGGTTTAATGAGCTAAGCAGTAGCATCTTTTATGTCAGAGGACTGACCATTGGCAGTGATCAGACTAATCCTTCCAGAGCCCTGGAGTGCTGAGCAGGCAGGTAAGAAGGAGGGAATGAGCACTCTAGTGTAAAGTTCAGGCTTTCCTGCCTGCGCTGCTGACCCATTTGGTTTTGCTTTTCTCTGCCACAGCATGTGCTGCAGCCCTCACCGCTTTGTCAGCAGTCACTGGTCAGTCTTGCGTGCCAGCAGGAGAGACCCTCCCATGCGTTTGTGACCTCTGGGCTTGATTATTATCTGCAGGAATGAGATGACTAAGCTGAAAAATGCTCTGCTGGTTGGTAATTCAGCAGATGAACAAGCCACTCTGCTGAGAAGACAGCAGCCATACACTCCACTCTCTGGGCAGGTGTCCCTGTCAGAGGCAGAGCTAGGCTGAGGTTTTCAGTACCCAGTACCAAATTCCAAGTGCCATTAACTTCTCTTTGCGTCAGCTAGTGCTTCATCTGAGAAGGAGAACGTTACCTCAGCAGCAGCGTCTGCTGGTTTGCAGGGCAGAAATTGCTCCAGAGTTGGTGTTTCTGGATGTTAGCTGTAAAAAGCCACAATTACTGTAGACCTGCCTTCTCATTTCTCACAGTGAGATGCAGTTCATGCTCCTCTGAGCTACTCCTTCAGTATCAAAGAGACATCAATTCAAAGGGGAGGACCTTGAGGAAAAAGAACCTGTGTTCTCTTGGTGATGCTCAAATGTGGCCTCAGGTCTGGTCCTCTGGTTCTGCTGAGGATGAAGCCGGGTGCATCTGCATCCACAGTTGTGAGTAGCTGTTTTGTTTACTCCCAGCTTACACCCTGGAGTGAGCTAGCTGTTTCCTTCTAAAGAGTCGTAGAAACAGTTGACCTGATAATTTGTTCCAGGGTCCGTTCCTTGATGCAGCCCACGCCTTCCATCTAGAACATTCCTCCCACATCATCCCATGCGGTAAGGCAGCACGTGGCCTTGGTGTCATGCTATGAAAGGGGCGGTTTTGCCAGACTGCATGCAGCACATCCCTGACGTTTTATTTTAGGCACTGTGAACTGAAACCTGTTGACAAATAGTCTGTTCTTGACAGAGAGGAATCCCCGTAGGAGGGAGATGACTCTGGTTTATAGCCACAGTCCTGGGAAGCGTGCTGAGGTCAGTGCTGGCTCTCTCGTGGTGACTGCAAATGCTGAGATTTCTCATTTTATGTGGGAGAGATTGTGTGAGACCACTTCTGAGACCACCTTGTTGGGTAGAAAAGGTCTTGAATTGTTTCTAAAACCTTTGACTTCCTTGGTCTAAAGAGAGACCTCTTCTTTCAAGGACACAGGTGTCAAGAAGCAAAAGAAAATTCAGAGGTTCCCAGGTTTGTGGGCTGGAAGGGACCCCAGGGATCATCCAGTCCGACCTCTCAAAGCAGGATCCAGCTGAAATGAGCTGGCCCAGACCCGATCCAGCTGAGCCTGAGCACTGTCTGCAGCTGAGCAACCCCCCACTGCCCTTGGAAGACCCTTCCACTGGCTGACAGCTCTCAGTGTGAGCAGCTCTCCTCTCCAATCCAGTGGGAATCTCTCCTGGAGCAACTGGTAACCATCCCCCCTTGTCCTTTCTACAGGACTCCCTGTGCAAAGGGAGTCTCCATCCTCCTGGCAGCCACCCTTGATGGACTGGAGCATTGTAATAAGGTCCCCCCTCAGCCATCTCTTCTCAAGGCTGAACAGACTTAGTCCTCTCAGTCTTTGTTCACATGGGAGCTCTTCCAGTCCCCTGATCATCCTGGTTGCCCTTCTCTGCACCCTCTCCAGTCTCTCTGCATCTTTTTTGTCCAGCAGGGACAAAACCGAAGGCAGTACTCAAGGTGTGGTGTGAGCAGCAGAGTGGAGTGGCAAGATCCTCTCTTTATCACTGGTGCCCTAAGTGAGAAAGCACCATCCAGCAAAAGCTGAGGCCACTGCTTTGTCAAATGAATCGTGGGAAAGCTGTTTTCCGCAGGTCTCCTGATAGCTTCTTTCACCTGTCTGATGGAGAGCAGGCACATAACACTCTTTCATCAACATCCCAGCTGCTTTCATACGTGAGCTGGCACACACCGCTTCCTCATCACTATCCACTCCAAGTAGCTAGAGCACTCGAGGCCATGGTTTAGGGATGAGGGAGCTGTTGGGATGAGGGCTGGACTTGGTGATCCTGGAGGTCCTTTCCAGCCAGGAGGATTCGATGCTCCAGCTGATGCTCAAGCATAACTAGCTTTAGGAAATATAAAATAAGCTAAATAAGCTCCTTTTGCTTCCTGGAAACAACGTTCCATCGTTCCAAGACCGAGTACTTTGGGGAAAACTGGTGGGTGTTTTATAGCAGCAAAATAACATCATGCAATTAAATGTGAGGATCTAAATCCCAAGGAGACACAACACAAACTCCATATGTACGTGTGTGTGTACGTACGCAGGAATGGCATTACTCACTCCGAGTGCCAGAGCCAGTTTTTGGGAGGCTGGAACACGACAGCTGCTCAGTAGCTGACATTCCCACATTTTACAGCTGGGGTGAAGAACGAGAGCACCCTCAGGAGACATTAACATTCTGCTTTTGTTAGACGCTTTGGCAAGAGTAACAGCTCTCTGTCAGCAACCAGTAGTAGCGCACTGGGCACACACAGATTTAGCAAGTGGGTAGACATCATTTGCCATGGCTTCTTGGTGGGCTGTCTCTTTCAACTGCAGGTGTAACCTGTCTGCTTACGGACTGTGGCAGTCAGCTTCCACTCGGTGTTCTCTGCGCTTCTGTGCTTGCAGACACTCTGAACACACAGTATCTCCTCGTAGTTTTGTTCTCAGTAAAGTTCTGGGCCCTTCATGATAGGAAAGACAGGGAGATGCTGGAACGGGGCCAGAGCAGAGCTACCCAGCTTGGGAGGGGTTGAGAGAACCAGTCATGTGAGGAGAGGCTGAGGGAGCTGGGCAGGGGGAGTTTGGAGAAGAGGAGGCTGAGGGGGGACCTCACTGCCCTCTCCAACTCCCTGCAGGGAGGCTGTGGAGGGGTGGCTGTTGTCAGGAGTGGCAATGCTCTGCAGCTCAGGGTTAGATTGGATCTGTGGCAGAGATTCTCTGCAGCCAGAGTGGTTGGGCACTGGCAGGGCCTTCCCAGGGAGGTGGTGGAGGCCCCCTGCCTGGAGGGGTTGAAGAACCCTGTAGCCATGGTGCTTCTCACCCTGCTCGAGTGGCAGCAGGGAGGGGGTCAGGCTGTGTTTGTCAGTGTCTCAGGGACTGAGGGGTTCTGTTGGGGTGGGGATGGTTGGACTGGGGGAGCCAGAAGGTCCTTTCCAACCAGGGTTGGTCTGTGATAGCTCATAGTACATTGTGTGACTGTCACAGAACAGAGAAATATAGGGAATAGAAGTGAAAGGAATAGAACCCGGGTGTCTTAGGTTAGGATCAACAGGTTTATTACCATCTTTTGTTTCACTTTTGTTCCCAAAATAGTGTCAGTTCTGTGTGAGACTGTGAGGGAGGCACATCACCTTCTTCTGGTGATAAAGTCACCTCTAGAGCAGTTTGCAATGATCATTGCAGTACCCAACCAATCTCTCAGGAAAGAGTTTCTTCCTAAGATCCAATCTAAAGCAGCTTGAGGCTGTTTCCCCTCATCCTATCATTAGGAGTTTGGGAGAAGCACAAAGGACTGTTTCCCAGCCACCAAAATACTGAGGTCGCCTGTCAGCTCACCAAGACAAGGCGTGAAAGCTCTTGCAGCTTCCCTCATGTGGAACTGATAATCAGTGCAGCCTTTGTGCTAATCACGTACCCTCAGGTGCAAAGCCTGAGCTATCCCCCTGCCTGGATAAATAGAGGCACAGCTTGACGGTAGGGTCTGAAGGTCAGCACAATGAAAAAGGGGTTGAGAAAGGAGGAAGGGGAGAAGAAGCAGAAGGAAGGTAAGAGCTTCAATAGTGTTAAGTTGTTGCACAGTGAGGTGTGTGGTTGTTTTAATGCTAATGAAGCGTAAGGTTGTGTACTGCTGCCGTTGCCTACAGGTGAGCTAACTGAGAAGAGAGGGTGTTTGCATACAGAGCTGTATATGCAAATTTACAGTGGGTACTGGCACAGGCTGCCCAGGGAGGTGGTGGAGTCCCCATCCCTGGAGGGGTTTAAAAACCGAGTAGCTGGAGCACTTGAGGCCGTGGTCTGGGGGTTGGGGATGAGGTCTGGACTAGGTGACCCTCGAGGTCTTGCCCAGTTGTGAGGATTCTGTGACTAGAGAATGGAGGAAGAAAGCTGGGTAGCTCTGTGGGAATGCTAGAACAGAGTGCTTAACTGCTGTGTTCCCTGAAGACAGACTTCATTTTCATTTTAGAACTTAAACCTTGTTGCTGTTGAGCTGGTGTTTTTTGTTGAACAGAAAGGTGTTGATAGCCAGAACTCCAGGATCATGTTAACCATGTTAATGTGGGAGGTGTATGTTTTAGTACAGGAGTTAAGCTCTTCTAAACTCAGTGAGCACTGTTGGATGTAGCCACTACTTGTGTTCCTTTTGCCTCTACTTCTTCGTTGTGCTTTCCTACAAGGAAAATCTCTGAGAAGTCACACTGTGGGGGTGACTGGCTCAGGGATCAGAAGCAATCTTCCCTTAAGCTCACTTCTATATTGCTGAAGATTTGACTCTGCCAAATGCTCATCCTTATAATTACCCCTTGTTCTTACTAAACTGCTCCGGACTGGGGTGGTGAATGGCCATGCTGGGGGGGTACTTGCCTTCATTAATGCCAAGAGCAAGGTTGTCACCCAAGTTGATTCAGCTCTCCGGGTAGAAGGTATCGGAATGCTATGTGTGGGGGTGCCTTTGGGTTTAGCACAGAGTTTACAGAAATAATGCTCGGATGTTTAGGGTACAGAGCATAAATCTCATGAGGAGTGACTGAAGGAGCTGCGACTGCTTAGTATGAGGAAGAGGCAGCTAAGGGCATTGGTGCCGGTCTCTTCTCACCGGTAACCAGCAACAGAACCAGAGGGAATGGCTTCAAGCTGCAACAGGAGAGGTTTAGACTAGATGTTCTCGAGCCTGCTTGTATTCCTCCTGATTCAGTGCACTCAGTTGTCTGGGTTTTGTAGTAAAGAAGACATTGGTTTCGTTGCTGCCTCACTACCATCTGAGTGCAGTGCTTTCAGCTAGCTGTCTTTACTTCTCAGGGCTTACGCAGCTGTCTCTGCTAAGCGATGCCATGTGTTTGTCATTATTCGCTGGTTTTGGTGTGGTGAGCATAACGTTACTGGCAGATTGAGGAATTGATAAGGTTCCCGGTCAGATCATCTGGAAAATGTATTCCTGTGTGTTTGCTGAGAGCACTGTGTGAAAGCTGGTGATCTGAGACCATGTTACACAATCTATACAGACAAATAAGGAAGCAGGTTGGCAAATCTGGGAGGCAGTAGATTCAGGGAGAATAAATCAATCCCTAAGTGAGTCAGTTGTCCATCTCGATGGGACAGGGAAATGAGAAGATGGGAAGATAGAAGATAGTAGGGGAAATAAATGGTCTTACCGTTGTACAGGGCATCAGTGAGGGAGTGCTTTGAATTCTACTCGCATGCTTGGCACTGGATTTGAAAGAAGAGCCTAAGAGATGGAAATGGGACTGGAAAATGCTGCGGTGTGTGGTCTTTTTTTAATTAGAAGATTTAGAGGTGATGTGCCTGGTGCACAGTGTTTTTATTGAAGAGCAGGCAGTCGAAGGGTCTTTGGAAGGAAAAGCCATAATGAGAATGCTTTTGAGTTGCTTTAGCAAGTGAAGCAACTTGTCTCATTCACTGGACAGGAGCAGAGGTGTGAGCTGGCTGCTGTTAGGTGTCAAGGAAAGTCTGAGAAGAAGAGAGTTCAGCACACAGAATCAAAATTAAGGTGTCTTGCTAAGAATAAAACAGGGTAAGGAAGGAAATGCAACGAGTAGGGATAACACAGCACGCAAGGCAAAGCCAGCTTTGTAGTCCCTGTGCTTCCTACTTTTCTAGTGTCACAGCCTTGATGGCTCCTGAGTTACTTTTCTGAAGCATCTGCCCAGAGTGGGGACAAGGGCTGCCTCTTCGCTGCTCGCTGTCTGCCACTTGGCCACTCGCCTCTCTTTTCTGAAAGAGGAGCTGCACACAGTTTGGCCCAGGGGACTTGACACAGCAGTGGGAAAAAGACCTCCTTATAAGAAACAGTCTCCTTTTGAAGTGGTTCTTCATTCTTCCCATTGGAATTCTGGTCAGAGAGGAATTTGGGGATGACACCAGCTGATCCACCAAGCTTTGAGTGAACGGAAGTGCACAGCAGATTCCTGAGTGTGAGAGCTGTCCTTGGAGGAACAGCTCATCTCTCGCTGAATGCTGGTCTCTCCAAGGCCTTGTCGCTAGCGTGTTTCCAGCACTCAGCAAGGCTGTTAACAAAGTGATGGAGGGATTTGGAATGTTCTGTGAGCAAGAAGCATAAAGCTCTCCTTTAGAGGAAAAAGATGATGGTTCAGAGTAGGAAACTTACTGATAATGCCTGTCATAATCCAGAGGGTTAAGTCTACTGCCAGGTGTTCTGACTCTTTCAGAGAGAAACCACAGAGATGTGGGATCTGCTGTCGCTGCCTGGGTGCTGCAAGCCCATCCGTGTCACCCCACCATCCCCCAACAGAGCCTCTCCTGTTAATCTCAGCCATGCTGACTCTAGACCTTTTTCCTGGTTGCCTGTAAAACCTAGGAAGCCAGCACAAGCTGTAGTTGTGTTCACCTTTGCTGATGAGCATTGTCTTCTGCAAGAGACCTCTTGCCAGGCAAAGGCAGGAGAGTGCCCACAGGGCAAACACCACAGGGCACCAACCCTCCAAAGGGCTGTTTCCTGTCGGGATTAAGGGACTGCTCAAGATGTGTGTTCAGGCCACATAGATCAGATCTCTTTTATTGCTCAGTACTCTCTAATTTCTGTGCTGTAGCTGTGAATCCTGGAACAGAGGTTCATTTCAGGCCATCCTTGCCCTGGCCACAAAGACCTACTACACCTGAGCCATTCTATCTGGGCAACTGCTGAGCTTCTCGGTCAAGGAGGTGCTGTGGAGAAGGAGATGGAGTAGCCAGGTCCATGTGCACTCTTGCCCTCTTCTCCAGCCAGTGCAGATCAGGTAAAGAAAACATTCTGGCCAGCAGTCCCTCACACAAATAATCCCTGTGGAGATCCTTTCTGCAAAGGAAGTCAAACACGTGTTTAACAGTCTCTCCATCTTGTGAAGTCTGTTTCTTGTTGAATGTTTTCATTCCCCTTCCCAATTTCACCTGCATTCTGTTTGCACATCTTTAGGTTCTTTATAAAAAATACCTGAGAGCAATTTTAATAACGTCCCCTCTTGTTGCTGCTTTGCCTCCTCTCCCCACTTCTCCCCAGTTCTGGTTTTAATTGTTTTGATTTGCAGGAGAAATGAGAGTGTTTACTGATCGTGTCCCCACCCTTCCCTTTCGTGTCACAGCTAGTCCTCAAAATACGATGGAATAATAGTTCTGCATGTTCTCTTTTTTCCTGTTTCCAACCCCCAATCTATTAGGAATGAGTTCTGGTACTGTTGAAAGATCCCTGATGTAGCTGCCAACTGGGGGTGTCTCAGACCCCACTGAAAGAAACTGCAATTAATAGCTTGCAAAAATCACGTGGACAATTAAATAGCCACTGTACTTTTCTTTTTCAAAAGTGAACCAGAATCACGGAGGGTTAGGGATGGGAAGGGACCTCCAAAGATCCTCCAGTCCAATCCCCCTGCCACAGCAGGAGCCCCTGGATCCAGCGGTATAGGAAAAGCCCAGGAGGGTTTGAAATGTCTCCAGAGAAGGAGACCACACAGCCCCCCTGGGCAGCCCCTGCCAGGGCTCTGGCACCCTCACTGGGAAGAAGCTGCTTCTCCTCTTGATGTGGAACCTCCTCTGTTCCAGCTGACACCCTGTGCCCCTTGTNTCTCAGACCCCACTGAAAGAAACTGCAATTAATAGCTTGCAAAAATCACGTGGACAATTAAATAGCCACTGTACTTTTCTTTTTCAAAAGTGAACCAGAATCACGGAGGGTTAGGGATGGGAAGGGACCTCCAAAGATCCTCCAGTCCAATCCCCCTGCCACAGCAGGAGCCCCTGGATCCAG
>VZRI01002060.1:57537-69412 GCA_013397515.1 Upupa epops
TCTCTCTGCCCAGCTCTCCAGCCTCTCCAGGTCTCGCTGAATGGCAGCACAGTCTGCTGGGGGGGTCGATGACACAATGCAGCTCTGTGTCAGCAGCAAACTTGCTGCCAGTGTCCCCCACTCCCTTATCCCAGTCCTTAATGTGCTGGAATGATTTCAGAAGATGCTCTTGATGGTGTTAATTGTTCTGGCAGATGGGGCAGGTAACGCACAGATGCTGAGCATCTGTGATAGAGACAGGGTAGCTAGGTAACTGCAGAACCCAGGTAGCTGATCACAAGGACACAGTGCTTCTGTATGCAACCCTCATGAGCCGCCTCTTCTGCACATCACTCTCTACAGGTTTCCTTGACAGGAGGCTGCCAGTGCTCCTTGCAGCTTTGCAGTAATTTGGGTCTAATCCTATTAACTTCCTGTCAAGTAAGGACTGTGCCTGGAAATCTGGGCAGCCTCGGCCTCTCTGCTCTTACTGTAAACTCTCTATTAATATGAAGAATTAGCGAGTGTAATTACAGCAGCAGAAAGTTCCAGCCACAGCTCTGATGTTGCGGTCTGTGTAGTTTCAGCGTGCTCGGCGAGGACAGTTTACGCGTAGCTGCCTGCTATGCAGATAGCTGTTTCATCTCATCTTGGCACCACAGTCCTTCAAAGGGCAGCACTGCAGTCATCTGCCAGCCCAGGAGCCTTAGCCCAGGCTGTTCCTCCAGTCAGGCAGAGATTACACTCACTTGTTCTTCCGTGGTGACCGTAAAGCCAGTGAGGATGCTGACTTTCCAGGTGGCAGCTGTCTTTCTGTCCCCCTGTGCCTGCTCCTCCGGAGGAACCTACTGGTTGTCCCTGTCCTGAGGAGAGCAAGCGGGGCTGCAGCGGGCTCAGCACAGCACAACTCGTTCCTGGGGTCGGGTCTACCTCTGCATGGGGAGAACACCTGAATCAGAAATGCCTCCCAGCGTTTTGGGGTCCTGCTGTTCTTGGTGTGAAACGTGAGCTAGAGACATTCTTTTAAAGCCCAGAGCGTAGTGGGCTGTTTTCTCCTCCCCTCCCGTGACTCTGAGCACCAGTGCCCGCTGTGCTTTCAACCACAGGTCAGAGGCTGTGTGTGAGTGCT
Source organism: Upupa epops (assembly GCA_013397515.1). Classification (NCBI taxonomy): domain Eukaryota; kingdom Metazoa; phylum Chordata; class Aves; order Bucerotiformes; family Upupidae; genus Upupa; species Upupa epops. The sequence continues at coordinate 58,646 of VZRI01002060.1, forward strand.
TCAGCAGACAGGTCTTTGCTTTATTGTCCTGATCCTTAGAGGTTGGCAGGCTGTAGGGCAGGGCCAGTAACGGTCTGATGGATAGTGTGTAGAGGTTGGCAGTCAGATGTGCCTGTTGGTTAGAAATAGGTCTGTTTACTCCATCCTACAGATCCCTGACCCCAGAGTCATGGCACGCTGCCCAGGGACTGGAATCTAGTCCAACAGCAAATCACTAGAATTTGTTCTAGTTGCCTGTGTTAAAGCAACAGTCTGGAAAAGCTAAGACCACCAACCATGCTGTTTCTGCTGCAACCAAGTCACCTCTGCTTCTTCGGAGTGAAATGATTTGAGAACAAGAACATGGGGCAATTAGAGAGGGCTGGGAGGTTCTGCACAAGAACTGGCGGAACAGGAGCCAGCAGGGTACCCAGGCGGCACCAAAGGCCAAGGGCATCCTAGCTTGTATCAGCACTAGTGTGGCCAGCAGGACCAGGGATGTCATTACCCCCCGGACTGGGCGCTGGAGAGGTTTCGTCTTGAGTCCTGGGGGCAGTTCTGGGCCCCTCACTGCAAGAAAGAGATGGAGGGGATGGAGAGAGTGCAGAGGCACAATGAGGCTGGGGAAGGGACTGGAGGGAAGGGCTGATGAGGAGAGGCTGAGGAAGCTGGGGGTGTTCAGCCTGGAGAAGAGGAGACTCAGGGGGGGACCTTCTCCTTCTCTGCAACTCCCTGAAGGGAGGTTGCAGTCAGGTGGGGGTCAGGCTCTTCTCCAGGCACCCAGCACCAGGATGAGAGGGCAGGGCCTGGTGCTGCCAGGGGAGGGTTAGGTTGGCTGTCAGGAAGCCCCCACTCAGGGAAAGGGTGCTCAGAGCCTGGACTGGACTGCCCAGGGCAGTGGGGGAGTCCCTGTGTCTGGAGGTGTTGAAGGACAGCCTGGCTGTGGCCCTGAGTGCCCTGCTCTGGCTGCTGGGGTGCTGTCAGGTGCTGGGCTGGGCTGGAGGAGCTCAGAGGGCTCTGCCAGCCTCCGTCATTCAGGGACTCTGTACGTACATTGGGAAAAGGCAGGTGTCCTTGCAGCCCTGCAGTTTTTTGTTCTTGTTCATTTGCCAGCAGCTTTTTTTAGAACATAGATGGAGAAGGGTCTCTGTGGGTCACTGGGTCCAGTCTCCTGCTGTTGCAGCCAATGTCAATGTACGCGGATTATCCTCCTCCATAAAACCTGATCAAATACATAGCCAGAAGGAGTCAGAGTAAAGAAGATCCTTGAATTTATTTCTGCCTTCCAATTCTGCGGTAATTACAGGTCTCTGTCTAATTTCCAGCCTAAATTTGTCTTTATCTTCCTAAATAGCCGTGCGTTACTCTGTGCTCTGAAAGGATTACACTCACAGGAGGATATTACAGCAATTTGTGAATCCAATTAAGTTCTCCAGAGCAGGGGATACTCTGCCAATACAAATATGTTAATATCAGCAGGAACTTCTCCCCGGGGAGGGTCCCAGAGCACTGGAACAGACTGCCCAGGGGGGCTGTGGAGTCTCCTCTGCAGATGTTCCAGCCCCGCCTGGCTGTGTTCCTGTGCCACTGGGTCTGGATGATCCTGCTGTAGCAGGGGGTTGAACTGGGTGATCTTTCATGGTCCCTTCTGATCCCTAAGGATTCTATGAGTTCAGTGTGAGCGTTTCAAACTCCCGTGTGATTTCTGCATCTCACTTGATGAATGGAACAGATACTTTTGTAGAAACATCTGGAAGGGCAGCCGGGCACATCGCTCATGTGCTGGAGGTTGTATTTTAAGAAACCTAGTGAGAGAATCATCGTGTTAGCTATTTCATTCATGAAAAGGCAGTGTAAAACTGTTGCTCTTAGAGAGACTTGGAAATTAAGTGCTCATAGTGGACCAGCCTGACCTTGAATGTCTCCAGGGACGTGGAGTCATCTGCCATTCGTCTGGGAAAGTTGTTCCAGTGATTCACCCGCCTCATTTTTATGTTTCTTCCTTATAACTGATCTGAATCTGCCCTCTTGTAGCTTAAAACTGTTACCTCTTGTCACAAAAGCCCTTGCTGAAAATGCACAGCATCACAGAATGATTGAGGCTGGCAGAGCCCTCTGAGCTCCTCCAGCCCAGCCCCTGGCATCACCCCAACAGCCAGAGCAGGGCACTCAGGGCCACAGCCAGGCTGTCCTTCAACACCTCCAGACACGGGGACTCCCCCACTGCCCTGGGCAGTCCAGTCCAGGCTCTGAGCACCCTTTCCCTGAGGAAGGGCTTCCTGACAGCCAACCTAACCCTCCCCTGGCAGCTTCAGGTCCTGCCCTCTCATCCTGGGAGAAGAGCCCGACTCCCACCTGACTACTCCACCTGAAGCTTCTCTTCAGAGAGTTGTAAGGAGGGAGAAGGTCCCCCCTGAGTCTCCTCCAGGCTAAACCCCCCAGCTCCTTCAGCCTCTCCTGTCGAGACTTGCACACAGTTGTACTTCAGCTCTCCCAGAAGAGTAGACAGTACTGTACCCGTGTGGTTCATAATTGCCACCCATGACACTCACACATCCTCTGCCTGACCATTTCCTGCCACCTCCTGTTCCTGACCAGGCCAGCGCTGAAGGAACAGTGAGTGCTGCTTTCTTGAACCGACCAATGTTTAAGTTAAGCATTTGCAGTCCCTGGAGAGCCCAACAGGACCTTCTTGTCCCACGGTGTGCCTGCTTTTTATTAAACTGTACAAGGATGATGAAAACACGGGTCACGCAAGCACTGCTAGCCAGATTCTTTCCTCTGCATTCAGCGTGCAGCCTGATTTGGAGGACAGAGAGCAGACTGATGTCAAGAAAATATCAAGTATTTAACTCTGGGTCCTAGATTCTCAAGTTTTCTTGGACAGTCTTGGACTCGTTTCTAGAGTCATTCCCTCGTGTTGACTCAGTTCAGTATTAGCACGGACGTGGGCTGGATTTGAATAGACAGAGTCGCATCTTTCCTCAGCACTGGCAGTGCTTTCTCTTCCCCTTTCGCTTGTTTCCAAGTGGAGAGGAGCAGGAATTTGAAATCAAAGCCAGGCTTGTTGACTTTTTAGCAAGGAGTTCCCTTCTTCCTCTGAGCGAGATGATTCCCGACCGAGTGAATTATGGAAGGAATTCTAAACCCAGAGGATTTGGGCTGGGGTTTTGGAAAGCAACAGGATTTCCAGAAGGTGGGTGAGGGAATGCCGCAAGCTTTGCGTGTGGAACACGTCGAGTTCTCAGCTCTGGAGCAGACAGAGGTGTTTGGAAGCGAGCAGTGTGATGGAAGCAGTCTGTGAGTGACCTTCCGTGATGGAATAGAAAGACAAGTGCAGTTCTTCGAGGGAAATAGAACTGAAGGTGCTTGAGGCACTGCGTTTAGCTCTGCTGTAATGGCGAGATGCTCCTGCGAGCCGTCGGTAAGCAAGAGCTGGACGATTCACACTTCAGCTAACGGGAGAGAAGTCATCTCCAGAGGAAACGATCGAAGAGCCTCCCGGCAGGAGAGGCAGAATAAATGAGAAACCTCAGAACAATAAAAGAATCACAGGATCATTAGGGATCGGAAGGGACCCCAAAACTTCTTCCCAGGGAGGGTCCCGGAGCACTGGACCAGGCTGCCCAGGGAGGCTGTGGAGTCTCCTTCTCTGCAGACGTTCCAGCCCCCCTGGCTGTGTTCCTGTGCCACTGGGTCTGGGGGACCCTGCTGTGGCAGGGGGACTGGACTGGAATTGAATCATGGAATCATTAGGGATTGGAAGGGGCCTTGGAAGATTAAAGCTGTGGTCAGTGAGGGGAATTCCTTTCCCACTGTTAGCAACTCTGGTCTGCGTGCTGCAGTATGAGTTTGTGTGTCTCCCTCCCGTCCTCTGGAGAATAAAAATACTCAGCCTTACATTCTAGCCCCACACTGCTGAGCCTGCAGTAAAAAGCACTCTGAATCAGGACAAGAAGAGCTGCATTCCATTGCAGTTATCACAACTTGTGAACGGCCTTGACTACCAGCACAAGACCAGAGATGCTTCCCTTTGGACACACAGGCATTGTCCTTGGTCTAAGGTCTGTCTTTGCACACGGTGTCGCCAAGCCTTGACTCTGATTGCGTTTTTCCAGATGCTAACTGGGTGAAGACCTTAATGAAGGATGATGTTTGAAGAACTTGTGCATTCACGTCCCTCCCAGGCGGTTGGGCTGAAAATAGTTTGAATGTTTAGAACCCACATGAAATCCTCCCTAAACCTAGAGAGAGATAATACTGACTTTAACGAAAGGCAAGTTATCTTCTTGGTATTTTACTTCTCTGCAAAGAGCCCTTGACCTTCAGCTTCTGTCATCCACATCAAGAGGAGAAGGACCTTCTTCCCAGTGAGGGTGCCAGAGCCCTGGAAGGGGCTGCCCGGGGGGGTTGTGGTTTCAAACCCGCCTGTGCAATTGGATCTAGGGGATCCTGCTGTGGCAGGGGGTTGGACTGGGTGACCTTTTGAGGTCCCTTCCAATCCCTGACGCTGTCAGTCTGTGATCTCATTTCTGCTTTCAATGGGGTCTTTTAGGTTTCAGCCGCTATTACATATTCATGATACAGAGTAGGGCCTGAAAGCCCCATTCTTTTGTGCATGAGCACACCTCCTGCCTGCATCGTGAGGAAAAGGTAGCCAGGTAGGGTAAGAAAATCACACTGATTATTGCAGTATCACAGAATCACTGAGGCTGGCAGAGCCCTCTGAGCTCCTCCAGCTCATCCCAGCACCTGACATCACCTTCCAGGGCTCTGGCACCCTCACTGGGAAGAAGTGTCTTCTCATCTTGATGTGGACCCTCCCCTGTCACACAGGACTGCATCCAGGCAGCTTTTAAATGTCTGATGGGAGGATGTCTCCCCTTCAGAATGATGGGGGTGCCAGCAGAAGCTGCTTTGGCTCCCCTGTGGACCCCCGGTGTGCTGTGCAGTCCGTGTGCTGCAACAGGGAAGAGCAGCGCCGCTCCATACTCACGCACATCATCAGTGTGACCTCACCTGACCCCGGTTTTAGGAGAGTGAAACACTGTGCTGCTTTGTGTAAATGCAGAGGCTGCAGGGAGAGAGGAATTTGGCCAGCGGTGATCGTACAACAGATGCAAATAGCTCTCACGTTTCCCCGTGACAGCTCCGTTCACTGCACTTTTGGACTGGATTCCGCTCCAGCAGAGCCGTGGGGTTGGGTTTTTTAGCTGACTGTGTGAGCTGCTCTCCTCTCATGGTATTTTTGTGAGCAGCTCTGGTTGTAGAGGTTTTCAGGCGGCTATCTCGTAATCTAATTCATGTCAATTAGTCGTCAGCCCAGACAAAAGCTCTCTTATTCAGTCTGTGCATCTCGCTCCCCATAAATCTTGCCTTTGCTCTATCAGCACATATGGCAGCATTTTTGCTCTCAGGCTTCGTTTTGTAGCTTTCAGCAGCAGCTCCTCCCAAGAGACCAAAACCTCCTTCTCACTCTGTCCTTGGTTTCTATGTTCCTGCCCATGAAAGTGATGGAGTAAAGCGGCAGTCGGGGTAATTACACACATTGCTCTGTTTTATCCAACGATTAACTTCACTGCTTTGTTGGTGGCAGGCTGGAACAGGTCCAGAGCAGAGCTACCCAGCTCAGGAGGGGTTGAGAGAACCAGTTGTGTGAGGAAAGGCTGAGGGAGCTGAGCAGGGGAAGTTTGGAGAAGAGGAGGCTGAGGGGGGACCTCACTGCCCTCTCCAGCTCCCTGAAGGGAGGCTGTGGAGGGGTGGCTGTTGGCCTCTGCTCCTTGGTGCCTGCTGACAGCAGCAGGGGCACTGCTCTGCAGCTGAGGCAGGGGAGGGTCAGACTGGCTCTGAGGCAGAGATTCTCTGCAGCCAGAGTGGTTGGGCACTGGCAGGGCCTTCCCAGGGAGGTGGTGGAGTCCCCCTGCCTGGAGGTGTTGAAGAACCCTGTAGCCATGGTGCTTCAACCCTGCTCGAGTGGCAGCAGGGAGGGGGTCAGGTTGTGTCTGTCAGTCTCTAGGGGATTGAAGTTTCTTGTTGGGGTGGGGATGGTTGGGGCTCTGGGAGCTCCTTTCCACCCAGGGTGATTCTGTGTGACTCTGTATGAGTACAGCCCTCGCCATTCTGGAAAGCAGATCAAAGTGATGGCAGTGTGTTCCTCCCCAGGGTAAGAAACTGAGTGCAGACCTTTGTAGGGACCCTCCCCGTAAATCCAAGTTTAGAGGGAAGACACTCACTTTAAACTGAGACCTGCTTTTGCCTCCTTTGGGGGTGGCAGTTCGCTGTTTGGCTGGGAACTGTCTGGTGAGTGAACTGCTGCTTGAGAAGGCACCGGGTGTCCAGATCTGTTACCTTCGTTGGTGGTCTTTAATCTCTGCTGTGATTAAACATAAGGGTGGGATGGCCTGAGTAAAAAGAGAAGTGTCTTACTGAGACGAGTGCTGCAGGGGAGTACAGCAAACAAACCAGGGCTCGCTGGGAGTTAAGGCAAGAGAACATTCAGGTTTGTAAGAGCTAGGGAAGACAGAACCACAAAACCCCCAAATATAGGCTCTCACCTCCGCAGTCACTTCTAGCATGTGTGGGGTCTGTTCCCACATGGGAACCTCGAGTCTGGATGGGTTTGGTCAAGTCCTGGCCTCTAGTCGAAGGAAATATATCCCAGGTAAAGAAAAACAGCGAGAGGCTGTCAAGGGTTAGGGCTGGGCCAGCCACCAGGCGAGCGACACACACTCTATTCATCTCTCTCCCTCCCTGAAAGAGGAAGAGAATAAAGGAGAGAGCCTTATGAACTTGAAAGATAAAATATGCTTTCATGAAGTGGTTCTCTTAAAAACAAGTACTACTTCACAACTCATGCTGTGGGCAGACACTGAGGGAACCCCAGACTGGACAGACAGATTCAGGAGCTGGATTCAGACTGGGATCAGTGCAGAGCAGAAGAGTCCTCCTCAGATGCCAACCATGGAAGAAGACAGCTTGATCCTTGTGGTCTCTCATCTTTATACCATGATGTCTGTGAGATGGAGTACCCTGTGGCTCAGTGCACTCTCCCATCCTCTTCTCCAAGCAGGTGCAGCCTCTCACTTCCTGCGCCCCGAACACTGGACGCAGAGTAGCCTTGAAGAAGGTATTTACCTCAGGAGACAGCACGTTGAACCTAAGTGCCTGAACAGCTCTAACTGTAGCTGTGACAGAGCGTTGCTAGAAAAGCTAACTGTAGGATTAAACACACTGTTGCTTAAACTGTTTAATGTGGAAGAAACGGGCTGTGCTGTTCCAAACCATGTGGTTTTATTCCGGTCCTTCTCACTGGCCATCTGTGCTTCGTTGTCTGTCCCAACTCCACCCCCTACGCTCAAGGTGAGGACCCTACCTGCAAAACTGCAGAAGGCAGGAGCTGGGCAGTCAGAGCCAGTAAAACCCCATCACTTCCTTCTCGGTTCTCTTTGTTCCCAGGGCTGGAAGCTCTGGGAACGTTGGTTGCCCCACTGATGTCTCTTTAAGGTCATCTAGCACTTGCACAAGGGGTTAGGAAGAAGATAGAGGAGTGAGAAGAGCTGTTGATGAATCTGGCACAAGAGGCAATGCTGCTTTGCAGAGGACAGATGCAACCTGCAGAGAGCAAAGCGTTCCCGATCAGTTGAGAGGCTTCTTCCTTTGTTAATTGTTCTGTGTTGAGTTCAGCAGGAGCTGGGCAGGGAGAGACTTAATGAGGTCCAACAAGGGTCAGTGTAGAGTGTTGCTTCTCGGCAAGAACAGCCCCAGGGACCAGCGTAGGTTGGGAACTGACCTGTTGGAGAGCAGTGGAGGAGAAAGGGACCTGGGGGTCCTAGTGGCCAGCAGGGTGACTCTGAGCCAGCAATGTGCTCTTCTTGTTTGGCTGACCTATTCATCACACACCTGGCACCTGCCTGCAGGCCAGGGGACAGGGCTGCCCTGGGGTCAGGGTGACACAGCTGCAGCGCTGGATGTGACCGCTAACAATGTGTGAACCTGACAGAGGTTACAGATAGCACTGTGTGGGTTGGCTGGGCTCCGCAGAGCTTTGAGGGAGAGCTGCTTAAGAACTGGTTGGATTCCACAGGTTATCCTCACCATATCAAAGCCATAGGGTTTGAGTGCTGACGCAGCAAGACTGGGACCGAGGCAGAAGAAGTAATTATGGTTGTTCAGTTCTGAAAAGATGGAGATGGCAAAAGGAGGAGCAAGAGGAGACAAAGATGAGGTCAAGGAGCAGACAGAGGTATGCGAGTGGTGTAATCAGGGCTGCCCAGGGGTACCACTTGATCACTACAGCCTTGAGCAGGACAATAAACCAAACCTGTTCCTGACCACACCGCAGGCTTCCTTTGCCAGCAGGGCTGGAGGTAAAAGTGGTGCCTTCCTTGGGGGCAGGGCCTGAAGCTGCCAGGGGAGGGTGAGGTTGGCTGTCAGGAAGCCCTTCCTCAGGGAAAGGGTGCTCAGAGCCTGGACTGGGCTGCCCAGGGCAGTGGGGGAGTCCCCGTGTCTGGAGGGGTTGAAGGGCAGCCTGGCTGTGGCCCTGAGTGCCCTGCTCTGGCTGCTGGAGTGCTGTTAGGTGCTGGGCTGGGCTGGAGGAGCTCAGGGGGCTCTGCCAGCCTCAGTGATGCTGTGGTTCTGTAATCTCTCCATGTATGAATATTTCCTTAGGATGAATGATGCAGAAAGAAGGTCATTGTGACAGACAGAAATAAAACGGCGAGGGCATGTAGTCTAGGAATTCCTGGCAGAATCCTATCTGGATGGGATAACAGAATAGCATAACGATCAAGAAGTCCAAGTTTTGAATGTAAACAACATGTAGATGTGTTCTGACTTCTCCAGTGTTTTTCTTAAGTTTATAGCAATTCCCTTAATCCAGGAAACACTTCAGACTGCTGGTAACAACCAAACAGGCAGCCACCAAGGTCTGCTGTTATTTTTGTACTTACAAAGCAGAGAAAGAAAAGTCCTTTATTGGATTCCTAGATTCCTAGAAAACCAGGTTGGAAGGGACCTCGAGGATTATGTAGTCCAACCTAAAAAGCTAAAAATAGAGTTTAAATTCAATGTCCCAGCAGCCTGTGAGCTGGGTCTGAAAACTGTCCGGTGTGGGGCAATCAGCCGCTGCCCTTGGGAGATGATTCCAGTGTCTCATTGCTCTCCTGGGGAAGGATTTACTTCTGGACCCTCTTCTCCCCATGCAGCACTGGGGAACAGCAGCACCCTTCCAGAGCAGAGTGTTTTGACACCACAGGCTTGAACATTTTAGGTCAGCACAAACGTCTTGGTGTTCTGAGTGAGCGTGAAGCCTGGATTGGTGCTGAGGGGTGACGAGCAGTGAGGAGGGCACAGACCAACTGCAGTAAGAGTCTCCTAGGTGGTAGCTCTGCAGAGGGACTGGGACAGGGTGGATAGATGGACGGAGGCCAGTTGTCTGAGGGACAGGAACGCCAAGGGCCAGGTCTTGCATTTCAGTCACAACAGCCCCAGGCACTGCTACAGGCTGGGGGATGAGGGCTGAGAGCTGCCCAGCAGAACGGGACCTGGGGATGCTGGGAGACAGCCGGCTTCAGAGGAGCCAGCAGGGTGCCCAGGTGGCCAAGAGGGCCAACAGCATCCTGCCCTGGATCAGAAGGAGTGGGAGAAGGGGAGTTCTCGTGGCCTTGGATTCAGCCCTTGGGAGGCCTCCTCTCAAGGACTGGGGTCAGTTCTGGGCCCCTCATGCTAGAACAGACAGGGAGATGCTGGGATGGGTCCAGAGCAGAGCTACCCAGCTCCTGAGGTGTTTAGAAGAAGAATCCATTTCAAGGCACCTGTTGAATTCCTACATCGGGAGATATTTTAACACACACCTAATTAGCTTTTAATTACTGACTGAATGGAGCCTGAGGAGCTCAATGCACACCTCCTTAGACAGAATTCCTCTGGGAAGTCTCTTTACCATAGAAAAGGCAGGTGGAACACGTGAGGCCACCTGTGCCTTGTGTGTCTGAGTCTAAGCTGCTCAGCTCCCACCTTGCACGAGCACTGTCTACTCTGCCCGTGGCAGCATGATGCTGAGGGATTATTAGCTGATTAGAGTCTTAGATAGCAAACTGTGATTTATGTTAAGGACATGGTTTTGTAGGTGCATGAGTTAAAAGCAAAGAGAAATGAACTTCAGCTTTGCATCGCAGCAGGCAGTTTTAGCCTTTATGTGATTTGGCCTGAGCTGAGGCTGTCTGCTCACGAAAGGGCTGGTGCTGGGACTCGCGGGACTGTTATTGTAGGCAGAATTCAAGCCCGTTGGCAGAATCTGTGGGAACGTTAATCCACTCGAGTCCCGGTTCTGTTGGGTGGTGAAGCATTCTTCGAGTGGTTAACGTGCTGGCCCAGAGCCTGCAGAAGTAACTGAACCTTTCTTTTCTCTTCATTTCACACGGAAAACTGACCAGAGGATTAATAGGACAGGTTACCTACAGGAGGTGTTTACTCTGTCTGTTACAGACTGGTCAAGGCTATCAAGCTGGTTCCAAGTGGAGGATGTGGGCAAGAGTATGAAGTATCTAACGGGCACAGAACATTCTGCAGACATCTTTCCTGCAGGGTGTAATCCTCTGCAGCCTGTGTCTGTGCTCTAGAAAAAAGAGTTGCACGTGCAGTTAGCTCCACGAGGAATTCACCCCAGGACTCTGGCAAACAAACACAAGAGGTGCCATCATCTTACAAGAATTGCAGGATTATTTAGGCTGGAAAAGCTCTCTGAGCTCATCCAGCTCAACTCAGCCCAGCCCAGGGTACTCAGGGCCA
>VZRI01002060.1:73436-87663 GCA_013397515.1 Upupa epops
TAACACTCTGTGATGCTGTGATGGAGGTGCTTTGTGTGATATGTGATTATCATGCCAGTGCATCCTGTTTCCTATAGTCTGAGCGGCTGGAATGACATGAACACTTAGCGTTCTTTAAATGGATCTAAGCCAAGGGGTTTGGGGTTTCTCCACCCTATTGCATTAAAAAGTAGTGGGGTATTTCCAAATGCAGATGGTGCCCTGTACTGTGCACTGATGTGACCACACGTTGAGTACTCTGTCCAGTTTTGGGTGCCACAGGATCAGAAGGACATTGAGGGGCTGGAGCAGGGCCACCAAAGGGAGTTAAACTGGGGAGAGGGCTGGAGAACAGGCCCTGTGAGGAGTGGCTGAGGGAACTGGGGTTGTTTAGTCTGGAGAAGAGGAGGCTGGGAGGAGACCTTACTACTCCTTAGGGCTACCTCAAAGGAGGTTGTAGCAAGGCTGCTGCTGCTCTCTTCTCCCAAATTCCTAATGATAGGATGAGGGGAAATGGCCTCAAGCTGCTTCAGGGGAGGGTTAGACTGGATCTGAGGTAGAATCTCTGTGCTGAGAGAGTGGCTGGGGACTGGACCAGGCTGCCCAGGGAGGTGGGGGAGTCCCCATCCCTGGAGGGGTTTAAAAACCGAGTAGCTAGAGCCCTTGAGGCCATGGTCTGGGGGTTGGGGAGCTGTTGGGATGAGGGCTGGACATGCTGATCCTGGAGGTCCTTTCCAGCCAGGAGGACTCTATGAAAACACTGTATGGAATATCATGCTCTCCTTGGTACAGTTTGAAGAGAGAGGATTGATAGCAGCATCATTTAGTAGTATTTGGACCTCTAAGCTTGTCAGATACCCTGGAAAGGCTGCCTCGGAAGCTCCTCCTCTTACCAGTATCTTGTACTGTATTTTGCCAACGTAAATGAATCTGATTGAGTGCGAAATCATCAATAACTCTGATTAGTTTAGTATGTAGGACCCACCCGCTGTCACTGAGAAAAGGCAGTGCCACAACTTGGCCAAGAATCGCTTGGGATAGCTACAAGCACTTGAGAAATATCTTCCACATTCCTTGCAAATGCTTCCCGTTTGCTGGCATGGGAGCTGCGTGGCTGAATGGAGAGCTGAGAGGTTGTGCAAGACCTTTGGGCAATTCCTCCTCATTCTGGGAATAGTCTGGTTAATTAGCATCCTCTAAATGCAGCTCTTGGCTGTCTGAGGTGCACAGCTGGACGCTCCGTGCTCTGCTGGAGATCCAGCTACGCACAACACGCCACGCGCTTCAGCTGCTTTCTCTGTGCTGCTAGAAGCACTGCCGTCTCTGCTCTGCTCTTTGTCTTCGTTTTATTTTGTTCTTCTTTGTAATTAAGTTGCAGACTTGAATAATTACCTGTTAACACAGTGTTATCACAGAGTCACACAGACCCACAACTTACTGAGGCTGGAAAAGCCTTCTGAGCTCATCCAGCCCAGCCTGGCACCCCATCAGCCAGACCAGGGCACTAAGGGCTGCAATCAGGCTGTCACAGAATCATCCTGGTTGGGAAGGAGCTCCCAGCTCCCCCAGTCCAACCATCCCCACCCCAGCACAACCCCTCCATCCCTGAGAGACTGACAGACACAGCCTGACCCCCTCCCTGCTGCCACTCGAGCAGGGCAGGAAGCACCATGGCTACAGGGTTCTTCAACACCTCCAGGCAGGGGGACTCCACCACCTCCCTGGGAAGGCCCTGCCAGTGCCCAACCACTCTGGCTGCAGAGAATCTCTGCCTCAGAGCCAGTCTGACCCTCCCCTGCCTCAGCTGCAGAGCAGTGCCCCTGCTGCTGTCAGCAGGCACCAAGGAGCAGAGGCCAACAGCCACCCCTCCACAGCCTCCCTTCAGGGAGCTGGAGAGGGCAGGGAGGGCCCCCCTCATCCTCCTCTTCTCCCAACTCCCCCTGTCCAGCTCCCTCAGCCTCTCCAAAGACAACTGCTTTTCTAAACTCATTCTGAGCTTGGCAGCCCTGCACTGGGCCCATTCCAGCATCTCCTTATCTCTCCTATCTTGAGGGGCCCAGAACTGAACCCAGGACTTGAGAGGAGGCTCCAAGAGGGCACTGTAACTCCCCTTCTCCTGCTGACCATGCTACTCCTGTTCCAGGCCAGGCTGCTGGTGGCCTTCTTGGCCCCCTGGGCACCCTGCTGGCTCAGTCACATGCATCCTCTCCATTAGGTTTGTTTTCCAGCTATAGAGATGCAGCTTTCGAGCTACAGCACGAAGGGGAGCAATAGGCAGGGCCTCTATCATTGAGCACAAAGCTCAGTGTAGCAGTCGTGAGGCTGGCGGTGACCTTCCTGTAGAGAAGTCGTACTCTGACTAATCATACATCATCCTCAGCACAGGATCGCTCTCCCACCCCTGTGGACAGGGTGTTACTAATCACGCAGTTAATATTCAGCAAGCCTTTATCCCCAGTGCTTTTATTTTCTTCTGAAAGCCATCAGTTGTCTTCCAGCTGCAGTTCCTGTTATCCCAGACGAGATCCCGCTCGTTTGTCTTCTCTTCTTCCAAAGAAGGGGCAATTATTACCTAACCCGGGTCTGTAGGAGGAAGGCTCATACTTTATTCAGGTGGTTGAAGGGAGGAGAGTGACACTGGGTCCAGAAAGCCCCCGCGGTGTTACCAGAGCAGACGTTCTGAAAATTTCCAGCCTCTTAGGAAAGATTCGTGCCTGTCGTGGATTCCCAGGAAGCCTAAACGGCGCTGACAGGGCCCGTTAGCAGGCGAAGCGATGCTGTTGAACTCTTTTCACCTGGGAGTAAAGCTTTGAGTGTAACTCTGTGTGACCGTGAAGTTGCTTTGCCCTGCTGAAGTGAAATGAGGGCTTATCGCTGGCCTGCTGATAGAGTTAAACAACATTTCCAGGCTCGAGGTGGCCATCCTGTGTGCCAAGGTGCACACCTCCCTGGGCAGCCTGGTCCAGTGCCCAGCCACTCTCTCAGCACAGAGCTTCTTCCTCAGATCCAGTCTACCCCTCCCCTGAACCAGCCTGAGGACAGAAAGCCAAGTTACTTTGAGGAAGCCTCCCCAAAACTCCTCCACAAAAATAAACCAAACAAGAGAGAAAGAGGAAGCCCAAAGATTGATCTTCCGTTCTGAATTCATCGCGTGGGGAGCGTGTGGGATGCAGTCTATTTCAGTTACGGGTTTTGCTTCTCCTTTATTCTAAAACCAGGAACAGGTTACTTTTGCAACCCCTGGCTTTGTCCTCCTAAACTGAGTGTGGAATCGGTTAGTTTTCACACTCAACTTCTCTCTTCATCTCTTCAGCTGTTAAGAGCAGTGTCAGAGCACTGTGTTCTGCTTAATGAAGGGAAGATACTGAGCTGTGGGAAGGTGTCCAGAGGAGGGCCACGAGGATGAGGGGAGGGCTGGAGCACCTCTGCTGCAGGGACAGGCTGGGAGAGCTGGGGCTGTTCAGCCTGGAGGAGAGGAGACTCTGGGGAGGTCTCAGAGCAGCCTTCCAGTCCCTGAAGGGGGCTCCAGGAGAGCTGGGGAGGGGCTGTTCCCAAGGGCTGGGAGTGGTAGGAGCAGGGGGAATGGTTTCCAGCTGGAAGAGGGGAGGTTGAGACTGGAAGTCAGGAAGAAGCTCTTCCCAATGAAGGTGCTGAGACCCTGGACCAGGTTGCCCAGGGAGGTTGTGGCTGCCCCCCAGCTCCCTGGCAGTGTTCAAGGCCAGACTGGCTGGGGCCTTGAGCACCCTGGTCTAGTGGAGGGGGTGTCCCTGCTCATGGCAGGGGGGTTGGAACTGGATGATCTTGGAGGTCCCTTCCAAGTGTTCTCTCAGTCTCTGAATGCATCACATCAGATCCAGGAGTCATTTCAGTCACATCAGGTGAAGCACTCTCTGCTTGACTGAATGAGCTCTCAAACCTCCTGATGCTTCCACGTAGGTGTCACCAACGATAGAAGGAGTAGAAGTGAAAACAGTGAGCACTAGAAAAGCTGCACCAGGCTCATTCCTGCAGTAAACCGTTATTCCAAGTCCTCCAGTGAGTCACCCTCAGGTTTAGTAGCCTGACTCAAATTATAACAATGCATAATGAAAACATCATACAGCTCCTGCAAAACTACTTACTGCACTTGTAGGCACTGGAAATATCCTTTGCTCTGCCGGCTGAGCTGCAGACAGCTCAGTCCCTCGCCGACTCGGCTGCTGCATGGGGAGCTCACATGCCTTCTGTGGAGAGCTCGGATTTTATGCATCCACACGAGTCTGCTTAAGTCCTCTAGCTCTGCTCTCCTCGTTCCTGGAGGCGTAGCACAGCTCTTGGAGAGAAACAGCTTCAGGTTTTACTGTTAAGAGCTCTCTTCAGAGAGAGCTGGACAGGCTGTGGCAGTGGGCAGAGGCCAAGGGGATGAGGTTGGACAGGCGCAAGGGCAGGGTCCTGCACTTTGGCCACAAGAACCCCCTGCAGGGCTATAGACTGTTTTTCATCCTTCCTCGGTGTATCCTGGGTGAACAGCAGGACTGTCTGCTCCTGCTTTCTGTTCTGGGTGCTGGAAAGTGGAAGTGTCTCCACTACAGCTTTCAGCTGTGTGCTGTGCCCGGAGCAGGATCATGCTGGGGGGGACTGCTTGAGGTTTTCCATCAGACTGCTTCACAGGGTTCAGTTCTGGGGACTTTCATCCCTGGACAAACCTTGATTTTCTGAAATCTTAATTTTTGTAGCTCAGACTGAGGATAAAACAGTCAAAGATCTGCTCTTACTGGCTGGGAGGAGCCCTCCCTGCCTGAACTCAACCCCTGTGAGCTGTTGGATCTCCAAGAGCTTTGTGGGGAAAGAGAGCTCAGGATGAATCACTAGAACAACCCCATAGACCAGTATTGTCTAGGGACTGACCTGTTAGAGAGCAGTGGAGGGGAAGGGGCCATGGGGGTCCTACTGGCCAGCAGGGTGACTCTGAGCCAACAATGTGCTCTGGTGGCCACGAGGGCCAGCAGCATCCTGGGGGGGATCAGAAGGGGGGGGGGGAGCAAATGGAGAGAAGATCTTCCCCCCCTCTGCTCTGCCCTGGTGAGACTGCATCTGGAGGGCTGTGTGCAGTGCTGGGCCCCTCAGTTCCAGAAGAACACAGAGCTGCTGGAGGGTGTCCAGCGTAGAGCAACGGAGAGGATGAAGGAAGGAGAGCAGCTCCCTGCTGAGGAAAGGCTGAGGGAGCTGGGGCTCTGGAGCTGGGAGAAGAGGGGGTTGAGTGGGGACCTCATTCCTGTCTCTAAATCTGTGAGGGGTGGGTGTCAGGAGGATGGAGCCAGGCTCTGCTCAAGGGCATCTGAGGACAGGACAAGGGGCACTGGGTGCCAGCTGGAACAGAGGAGGTCCCTTCCCATCCCTAAGGATTCTAGGATTATTATGAAACTGCAGTAGAACCTTCTCTTTCCTTCCTTCCTCCTGTCCCCATTTCTTTCTTTGATGAAAGCTTAAGCCTCTGCATGTTGCTGCCCTGAATTTGATGGCAAATCATATTAGTAGAAGAGTCTGGAGATAGATGTGAGGTGGCTGAAGACAGGCAGTTCCTGACACTATTAACATCAATAATGAGCTGTAACAGAGCCTTCTGGCTAGCTGTTGTCTGGGCAATCAAAGCTGTTTGCCCTGAAGCTCCAGCTCCTCTTCCCTCCCAACCGGCATCACTTTCCCTCTATTTGGCTTGAAATCCAATTTCTGTCTGAGCTGATGTTCAGTTCTGTCAGGCGTTGGCTCCCTGACCAAAACTGGATCTGCTGGCAGGCTCCCCAAGTATTCGGTGTGGAAAAGGAGGTTGGGTTTTGTTGCTGAACGAGAGGAGGATGTCTGCACGCAGTCTGTGCCCAGCGTCAGCCCCGCGTTCACAAACGGGGTGGTGGTTTGCAGTCTGCTCCCTCTTACAGGCGGATAAATGTAGAGGCAAATGGACTGAGCACTGCAGCAGGAGTCACTTGCATGGTGGCTAGCTCCTGGCTGGATTGTACTGACACTCTAAGCCATTAGAGGAGACCCTATTGCAGTCTCAGAGATCTCCCTGCTGTAACCGTGTACAGTAAATCAGAGTTACTGAGGCTGGCAGAGCCCTCTGAGCTCCTCCAGCCCAGCCCAGCACCTGGCATCACCCCAGCAGCCAGAGCAGGGCACTCAGGGCCACAGCCAGGCTGTCCTTCAACACCTCCAGACACNCCTGACTACAACCACCCTCTCCCTGAGTCTCTTCTTCTCCAGGCTCAACACCCCCAGCTCCCTCAGCCTCTCATCAGCCTTTCCCTCCAGTCCCTTCCCCAGCCTCATTGCTCCTCTGAACCCACTCCAGCCCCTCCATCTCTTTCTTGAAGTGCAGGCCCCACAGCTGCCCCCAGGACTCAAGGGGAGGCCTCCCCAGTGCCCAGTAAGGTGGGAGAATGTTGTCCTTAGTCCTGCTGGCTGCACTATTGGTGATCTATGCTAGGATGCCCTTGGCCTTTGGTGCCACCTGGGCACCCTGCTGGCTCCTGTTCAGCTGGGTGTCACCCAGTGCTGCCAGGTCCCTCTGTGCCAGGCTGCTCTGCAGCCACTCAGCCCCCAGTGTGTAGGTGCAGGGGGTTCCTGTGGCCAAGTTTGCTGAGTAGCCATAAATACATCATGTATTACTGGTCTGCAGAGGACAGAGCCTTTCCAACAGTTGGTGCTGAGTTACAGACTTCCCCTTAAGACTTAAGGTGAACAGACCCTACCAGGGGTGCTCTTTCCGAACGAAGTGCTACCTCTGCTGCTTGGAGATAAAATCTAGAGACAAAGGCTCCTTTCTTACCCTGGGCAGGAGAACACTGATCACCTGAGGGTGCATAGGTGTGGGCAGACAGAGCTATAGCAAAGGGAGAGGGTCCTGCTCAGCTCCAGAAGGGCTTCTGAGCCATCTTCATGTCCTGGTGGGGCCTCAGCCAGAGCAGACTCCGCTAGCAGCCGCGGTGCCACCGCAGCACCTTGCGCTGGGTTTTCAGCAGAGGCGACTGTCAGCCTCGTAAGGCCAAGGCCAAATGGAAAAGACATTTTTTCCCCATCAAAGCCGTATGAAATCATTCCAAATATGTGCTTGGTGTCATGGCAAAAGCAGCTGCCGTCTGAAACCTGCATGTGAATAGTCTCAGTGAGGGCACGCGCCTCTGACAGGCGACCAGCAGAATCCTCTGCAGACTCCTAGGCATCGGCTGAGGACTCAGGCACAGAATGGATGGATCCACCTTTTCGAAGCGATGGAAGGACGAGGAGTACTGTCTTCTCCCTCAGTCTTGCTGTTTAGTGGTTTCTGCTGAGAGAGAAGGTAGCTGTCAGCAGCAGACTCTTAGCAACGCGTTGGTGTCAGTACTGCCTTGCTGCAGCCCTCGAGTTGCTATGCATCCAGCTTTCTTGTGGGGATGTGAATGGCCATGCTTGCGTAAAAACACACCGAGGCTGCCGTGGAAATAGCAGAAGGACCAGGCTCACCTGTGAAAGGAAACCTTTCGGTGCCATAACGGCCCAAACCGATGAACCCAGGTTAAGAGCTGAAGTGGCGATGGAGGAAGATTTCTGCCTTCTCTACCGTGAATGCTTTGGCCTCACGCGCTGCATTCTGGTGGCTCTAGGCTAGTTCTGGTGGCTCTAGGCTAGTTCTGGTGGCTCTAGGCTAGTTCTGGTGGCTCTAGGCTAGTTCTGGTGGCTCTAGGCTAGTTCTGGTGGCTCTAGGCTAGAGCACTTAAGGCCGTGGTCTAGGGGTTGGGGAGCTGTTGGGATGAGGGCTGGACTTGATGATCCTGGGGGTCCTTTCCAGCTGTTAGGATTGTGATCGCTCTATCTACTCGTTTTTGTAAACACCCCCAGGGTAGTGATTCCACTCCTTCCCTGGGCAGCTCCTTTAACTGGTTCAAGTGCACGTGTTCACCTCAGAAGACGTTTTGATTCTCTTGATGTGATTAGAGGGTGTGAAACTCTCTCCTGAAGATTCAGACCTCACTAGACTAATGAAAGATTTCTTCCCAGGTCAGCGTTCGTTAATAGACACTCGGTCATCAACCTCACGCTTTCTTGTTAGCTTACAATGTGAAGAAAACCTTCCAGCTTCAACTCCACAGGCTCACTGACTCCTAAAGCAGTTATGAAAAGATTATAGAATCCTTAGGGATCAGAAGAGACCTCGAAAGATCACCCAGTCCCATCCCCCTGTCACAGCAGGGTCCCCCAGACCCAGTGGCACAGGAACACAGCCAGGCGGGGCTGGAACGTCTGCAGAGAAGGAGACTCCACAGCCCCCCTGGGCAGCCCCTTCCAGTGCTCCGGGACCCTCCCTGGGAAGAAGGTCCTGCTGAGATTGAGAGGGAACCTCCTCTGCTCCAGCTGGCACCCGGTGCCCCTTGTCCTGTCCCCAGATGCCCTTGAGCAGAGCCTGGCTCCATCCTCCTGACACCCACCCCTCACAGATTGAGAGACAGGAATGAGGTCCCCCCTCAGCCTCCTCTTCTCCCAGCTCCAGAGCCCCAGCTCCCTCAGCCTTTCCTCAGCAGGGAGCTGCTCTCCTTCCTTCCTCACCTTCATTGCTCTACGCTGGACACCCTCCAGCAGCTCTGTGTCCTCCTGGAGCTGAGGGGGATCCAGCTTACTGTGCTTATACAGCGTGTCTGTAGTTGTACAAGCAAGGTCAGGTCCTCATTTACCTAAACCCCTTTGAGACTCAAACCAAGCACAGATCTTTCAGTCCAAGTAGAATTTGACCCCCACTGTTTAAACCATCCCGAAAGAAGAGGCTCTTATTGATCTTCCGTGGGTTGGTCTGAGCTTTTGATTTCCCAGCGCTGATGGGGAAGATAGAAGAGTAAAAATACAAACAAGAGTAGATGAGACAGGTGGCTGGCCTTGGATTTCCTTTCATTTTAGGATTTGCAGAGACCAGTTGCTGTTGCCTGGAAATCCCTTAATGTGGCTGCATTTGCTGGTCTTAACGTGATGACTCAGTCCTGATAGCACTCTGAGGCGGGGAAGGATCAATACTCGGGGGGCTTTTTCGGTGCCCTCCATTCCTTGCAGTGATTTATTTCTCTCTTAGCCAGCTTATGACTAAGCCTCTTGTGTGGAGTTGATTGCAGGTGTAATTTGGCAGCTAAATAATTGAGAACTCTGCTAAACGAAGACGAATAAAACGAGGCAGAGTGTTATAGACGGGGCTCTGCTCACTTGAAACCCTTCAGGGCTGCTGTAAATGGCTTCGGATCACCCATTTCATCTGGGTTAGGATATTAGGGAACCTAAATATTCAGCCTGCCTGGTGCTTGGGGGTGTTTCCAGGTCTTTTTGTGACCCTCGAGCAAGAGCACCGTGGCAAAAGCTGAGTGGTAGTGATCAGCAGAGAACTGCAGGTATGAAGAGGTGAAGGAATAGAGCAGCTCCCTGATGAAGAAAGGCTGAGGGAGATGGGTCTCTTGAGCTTGGAGAAGAGGCAGTAGCACAGTGCACACAGCAGCCAGCACTGCCCTTGGGAGAAAGGATTAATCTCCCTAGAGCATCATCCTGTTCCTTCACTGTGCCCTCTTTCATGCCACCTTAAACCTCTGTGGCTGAGCACAGCAGAGGGTCAGGGTACTCAATGGGCTGGGCAACAGCTGCTCCTTCTGCTTCCAGCATGAATTTGCAGCCACTTCAGTTCCCTAAATTGCAGATCAGTGGGAGCAGTTAGGTGGGTGAGGACCACACCGGAGGAACAGGAATGTAGTTGCTGTATGAATCTTTGCTTTGAATTCTTCTGGGTGTTCTATTCTTTAATAAAACGCTTCCTCTTCTTTCTTCTTGGTCAGTCTGGGTCCCCAGAGGCTGAGACCTCGTCCCATCTCCAGTCAGGATGCGGTGTTAAGAATGGAAGGGGGATGGAAACGCATGCAGATGCCAGCCTTGTTACTAGGAATACACACAGAGCATTAGGGGTTGGGAGGGACCTCCAGGGGTCGTTGAGTCCAAGCCCACTGCTTGAGTAGGACTATAGAACATCCAGAGGAGACTCCACAGCCTCCCTGGGCTGTCCCTTCCAGGGCTCTGTCACTCTTGCAGTGAAGAACCTCTTCTTCCTATTGAGAGGGAACTGTGCTCCAGCTGACACCCAGTGCCTCCTGTCCTGACACAAGGCACCAGTGAAAAGAGAGTGCCTCTTTCTTCTTGACTCCCAGCCCTCATGGATTTACAGACAGCTATTGAATCTCCTGGTAGTCTCCTCTCCAGGCTGAAAAGCCCCAGGTCTCTCAATCTCTCCTCATGAGGCAGCTGCTCCAGTTCTTTGGTGCCATCTCATTTCCCTGCATTAGCAGTAAGCTGAGGGTTTATAGAGAAGCAGGGTTCAGTCCGTTACTCGTTTACCTGCTCAAGGTGAGTGAAGCCTAGTTTTTAATGCCTGTGAAATAGGACATCTTGGTTAGCACTTGGTTTGCTAGCTGCTTTCTGCTCAAGCCTCGTCCTTAGCTTAGATCTTCAAGCTTAAATCCAGAACTAGGAGTAACGTTTATGCCCTCAGTTGCAAGGTCACTCTCCTGCTACTCACACGTAGTCTCCTTAAAGACCCAGACCCCACAGCCCTCTTGCTAAAGCAGCTCCTAAGCCATGGATAAAATTGTTCTGGGAAAGGAGGCACCACAGGGTGACAGGGATGGACATCCGCACAGTCACCCCTCGGTGCTCCTTCGTTCTGCAGCTTTCTGTGCTATGAATCCATGCACTGGGACTTCGCCCTGCTGCAGAGCCTGCCCCCTTGGACCCACAGGAGATCTCTGTAAGGGCGTTGCTGTCTGCCAGCCACATCATCCTCTCACAGCACATGCATCCTCATGGAAAACATGTGGTGAATTGATTGCTAATAGCTCTTCTCACTATTTACCTTGGCAAAGGGGTTTGAAAGATCAGCGTGAGCGGGGCTGCATCAAGGAAAATCCTGCTCTCTGCCTCTCGGTGGAAACAGTCCACGAGATCCCTGCAGAAAGGAGAGAGGAGCGTGTAGTGACATGAGTAAGTGTGCTAAACCGCTGTGCTGCCAGGGCGGCTCTGCCTCGGCTCCCAAGTGAGCTCTCAAGTGTACACCTTGGCTGTCTCCTAGCTCCGTGCTGGCCTGAGGTTTGAGTACACTGTCTGTCCCAAGTGCCCTGGTTTCCTCTGAAATAAAGTCCTGCGACAGACAGGAGCCTTATTAAGCACCCAGCTTGGCCTGTGTCGGGACTGTTGGAGGAGTCCTGGGCCATGGTACCTGCTGTGATGCACATGGCAGGTTAACCTGGGTCTTGTTTTTCATGGTTAGCAGACTGAGAGAGGTTCTTCTCCCTCTCTACTCTGCACTGGTGAGACTGCATCTGGAGGATTGGGTCCAGTTCTGGGGCCCTCAGTTCCAGAAGGACACAGAGCTGCTGGAGGGTGTCCAGCGTAGAGCAATGAAGGTGAGGAAGGAAGGAAGGAGAACAGCAACCTTATGAGGAAAGGCTGAGGGAGCTGGGGCTCTGGAGCTGGGAGAAGAGGAGGCTGAGGGGGACCTCATTCCTGTCTACACATAGGTGAGGAGTGGGTGTCAGGAGGATGGAGCCAGGCTCTGCTCAAGGGCATCTGGGGACAGGACAAGGGGCACTGGGTGCCAGCTGGAGCAGAGGAGGTTCCCTCTCACTCTCAGCAGGACCTTCTTCCCAGGGAGGGTCCCGGAGCCCTGGACCAGGCTGCCCAGGGTGGTTGTGGAGTCTCCTTCTCTGCAGACGTTCCAGCCCTGCCTGGCTGTGTTCCTGTGCCACTGGGTCTGGGGGATCCTGCTGTGGCAGGGGGACTGGACTGGGTGATCTCTCGAGGTCCTTTCGGATCC
This sequence comes from Upupa epops, assembly GCA_013397515.1. Classification (NCBI taxonomy): domain Eukaryota; kingdom Metazoa; phylum Chordata; class Aves; order Bucerotiformes; family Upupidae; genus Upupa; species Upupa epops. The sequence goes on from VZRI01002060.1 coordinate 85,261, forward strand.
CTTATGATTCTATGGTTGAGGAAAGCTCTGTTCTCTTCTTACAAATCTCTGTCCTCGCTGCTTCTGGTGGGGCTCGCCTGATTGAATTTAGCTAAATCTCTGGAATACTGTTCAGTTGCTGCAAAAACAGTCTGCAGGGTCCCTGTGTCACGACAGATACTGCATCTCTCTGTCTGGTGGCAGCGTGTCCTATGAACAAGTAGAACCCCAGCCACCAGGCATTAAAACCATTAGATGAGTGGCTGCTGAGGCAGTAGATACCGTGTCCTTTGACTGTCTCTCCTATAATGGGGGGCCCAGAACACAGGACTCAAGACGAGGCCCCACAAAGCCCTCGTACTGTACTGAACTGTGCACAGCGAGCGTCGCGGGATAGGGCTTTGTGTCTCTGTGTAATCACTCTATCAGATTAGCAGCAAGCCATGAAATGAAGGCGTTCTGGTTGGAGCTCAGAAATAACCCCCAACAACCCCGGAATGCTGAGCGTAGCCCCTGCTGAGCCTTTCAGACAGAGACCCGTGCAGAGTACTGACACACCAGCTCTCCAAGCAACCTGCGACGACAACAGAGAGGAGGAACGCGAGGAGAGTCTGGAGCTCAGGGGCAGAGTCAGCGGGGACTGCCCTGGGACAGCTGAGTCAGTGACTGGATCTGATGACCTTGGAGGTCTTTTCACCCTGAATGGTTCTGTGACTCTCAGCCTGTTGTGCTTTTATTACAGCCCTCAGTCTGAGGCTCTGAGCCTGCTGCTATTTCAGTTGGGTTTGAGTTCCAGACGCTGTGCTCGGGGGTTGTTTTTTTCCCCTCCTATTACCTGGATGAAATTTGAACATAGAAGTTAAAATACCAAGAAAAAAAAGGCAGCTGTGGAGCTTTCCCAGAACTGACTGTGCAGAGCTGCTGTTGTGGAGACACAGGCTTCCTGCCCTGGGGTTTTTTTTACAGGAGGGCACTAATTTTGTGCTGCTTCACCGCAGTGCAAATGACAGTGGTTTGTGCTTAGGAGCTCAGCTTTCCCTGTCTGTTGTGGAAACCATCAGTTCTGAGGAGTCGGGGAAAGAGACTGAGGAAGAAAGGCCTGACGGCTGTCTACCTGCTTTGTGACACCGTTAGGTCTTGGGGAAATCAACCTTGGGGATCAGAAGGGACCTGGAAGGATCATCCAGCCCAATCCCCCTGCCACAGCAGGATCCCCCAGACCGAGGTGCACGGGAACACAGCCAGGTCCCTTCCGATCCCTAATGCTTCTGTGAAGAGCATAAAGGAGTGGCTAGAGCACTTGAGTCCATGGGCTAGAGGTCGGGGAGCTGTAGGGATGAGGACTTGGTGATCCCAGATTCCTGCTATGAGGATTCTGTGGCTCTAAATCGACCCCGTTCCTTGATGTGTTTGAGAGTCACACAGAGGATGTGCTTAGAGATCCGCTCTAGGGGTGATAAAGATAGGAGTAGGGTTGAAGGTTGGACTTGGTGCTTCTGCAAGGCTCAGCCAGCCTAGGTGTGTCTGTGCTATGGGTGCAGTTAGGCGATAGCTGCAGCCCCTGCTGGAAAAGCTCTCTCTTGGTTTTCTTACTGGGAATGGAGAGTAGAAGTAAGGACAGAGAGGTGCTCTTATAGCTGGACAGACTGATGAGTGAACAAGGTGAACGAAGCAGAAACTCCTTCCCAAGGCAGTGTCTGACCTGCCTGTGGCTGCTGAGCTGGCGACAGCCTCCTGCTTCCCCTCTGAGGGGCCAGATGACAGCGCTGAGCAATCAGCCTGAGAGTCAGCTGGTGAAGGGACGCATCAGCACCATCAGTGCGAGGCAGCAGGGGGGGAACCCCAGTTCTCTGGGGGGGCTCTTATACAAGTGGGTTTTAAGCGCCCCGTGCAGCGCTGTGTCCCAAGCTTCACTGAACACTACAATAACTGACAGCAGCGCTCGCCATCCGGGTGGAAGGATGGGAGGAGCCATGGGCAAGCGGTCCCATTTGCCAAAGGAGGGGCTCCAGTTTTTATGGGAGCAGAATTGAACGTTAAGCAACTTAGAGACATCCAGCTCTGGATGCCGTGAGCGCTGAAGTAACGGTGTGATGGAGACACGTGATGCCCTGGGTCTGCAACCAGTGGAAACTTAGAGACTAGACATCACGGGGGCCAGTGCGGAGCCTGGCGAGTATTCTATCTATAGGGCAAGTAAGGACACGTTGAGATTCTTAGGGAGGAAGATTTAAATGAAGTGAGGGTACTCAGCCCTTGTGAGGCCTCCTCTCGAGTCCTGTGTTCAGTTCTGGGCCCCTCATGATGGCAAAGACAGGGAGATGTTGGAACAGGTCCAGAGCAGAGCTACCCAGCTCAGGAGGGGTTGAGAGAACCAGTCGTGTGAGGAGAGGCTGAGGGAGCTGGGCAGGGGGAGTCTGGAGA